>NW_027019541.1:1077730-1174604 GCF_013076305.1 Rhopilema esculentum | reverse complement strand
CTTCTGGCGCGCAAAACATCAGTTGGTTGTAACAACACCAACAGCATTAGACTTATCAGGTCCTTTCCCGCCCCAAAATTAATTTTGATTGATTGATCAAATTATTTTTCGAATGACATGCCGATTTTGATATGTTTTAAAGGGTGTTCAGCGGCTTAATGGCTTGTTCTTAGGGTGTTCTTGGGGTGTTCTTGGGGTGTTCAGCCTGTTCTTGGAGTGTTCAGTCTTTTAGAAACGACGGTTTCTAAAGAAATCAACTCCAATAAGAATTACAATAGAAACAAGAGAAAACAGCAGCCCTCACCCATCTTGAAACATATACTTGACAGCTCTGCTGTGGGAACTATAGTTTTAACTTAGTGCATTTTCCAATAGATCAGTGAACTGAACTTAATAGTCTGGCTTACATGGTAAAGGGTAAAAAAATATGATTCATGCCCTGTTGCACTAAATTTTTGGAACTTTGTAGAATTGGTGCTGTCCTTTGGCTCCATTCTTCAAAATCTCTGTCTTGTAGCTCCTATGGTAAACCATTTAATGTTAGACATTAAGTGTTCCATATTAAAATCTAATGAGCAAATCTTAATTTACTGCTAGCTTTTTCTATTGTCTTTTTTGATGTCTTTTTGGATGTCTTTTTGGATGTCTTTTTGGATGTCTTTTTGGATGTCTTTTTGGATGTCTTTTTGGATGTCTTTTTTGATGTCTTTTTGGATGTCTTTTGGATATTTAGATGTCTTGCTGTACATTTATTGTCATTTGCTAAACACATCTTTTCTTTCTATAGGGTATCAAAAGAATATGCAGCTTACAGTAACATGTGATGATGAAATTTATACTATAAATGCTAGTGATGAGTTAGAATTTGAGAATTTCAAGGCTCTGCTTGAATTTGAAAGTGGTGTTGCAACATCAGCTATGAAATTATATAAAGATGGTAAATTACTACATGGAGACAAGCAAAGTATTGCATCTTTAGGCATGAAAAATGGTGATGTATTATTATTAGTGAGAAATCAACCTATTCTACCATCACAACCAAGATCACAGCAACTGGCAAATCAACCTTCACCTCAGCAATCTGGTATGGAATCATCACATATATAGTTCAGTTGTTAATACATGTCACAATGTTTTGGGTATCAAAATTTTGAAGCCCGATATTCTAGATTGTTCAATCTGCAGCTTAATGTTTGGAGTCAGCAGTCCTTGTGTATAGAGAAGTAGGATTCCTCTTCCCAAGGAGTAGCAGCAAGGGGGGAAGGTATGGGATTTCTATCCTCTCACTTTTGTCAAAACATGGTCCACATGTTTTTTCTAGAAATTTATTGTAGTGTGCTAGATAGGGGTAGATTATATATTTGTCTTAGAAAAATTCACCTGATACAAAGCACTGAAGCGAGGCAAAAGGCGCGTAGTCTCACTGGCCACAACCATTAACCTCCCACTCTGCAGTAGCTGGAGCCACCACTGTCCCCACCCCTTCATGGGACTTGGAACCATTCTCTCTTAATAGCATAAAACACTTTGTAACACACCCATTACAAAATGTTCATGACTATTTTTATATGTTTTTGAGAGAATTGTGACTTACGTCAATTTTTAGAGTTTTCCTTATATCACATTTCAGGTATACGTGTTGGTTTCAGTAACTAACACCTTAGGTTCTGGACAGGCACCCTTTTTACTTTCATGATGTTTTGGACCCAGGAAGGGCGGGTTTAGCCACAAAAGGGGTCAGCAACATTGAAAATAGGTTTCAGTATAAAACTATCACTGCATGGCAACATAAAACGGCGAACCTATTGCTTCACCACATAATCTCCAAGGATTAGATATTTGCTCCAAGTCTTCTGCATTTTGAACGAGAATATTAAGATAATTTCCCAAGCTGTACTTTTGATTTCAGCTTGTCCTGTGCTACTGGTTGAGCCATTTTTGTCTCTGTTTCTATGACCTGCATATCTGTCATACTACAATTAATATGGAAACCTCCCTGTAAAGCTGTTCAGAAGTGATAAAGTTCAATGCTGTTTATAAAGTTCAATGCTGGTTT
This sequence comes from Rhopilema esculentum, assembly GCF_013076305.1. Next base: position 1,172,548 of record NW_027019541.1, on the reverse strand, counting down.
GCCATCTGGTATTGCGTCTTGCTAGCTACTTGACAGAATCAGGTTCAAAACTACTAAAAAACATGCAGTAGCACCTCTATAAACTATTGAGCTCTATTTTGATGAATTTCAACTGCCATAAAAGCTGAGGTTTTAAATATAAGTGCTTCTGGAGATTTAATTCTTCACAAAATATTCAATGTATTATCAAAAATATTTACAGGCAGTTTTCATTTTTGAAAGACTTTTTCAATTTTCAATTTTCAAGGGCAAGAAACAAGGGCCAGTAAGAATTGGCCTGCTGGTTTTAGGTTTTCTGTCCCTGCCTTAAATTATTATTCAGGATTATGTACAGTGAACAGTTTTCTGATGATCGAATTAAGCATTAAACTTGGGTTTGCAACTTAGAACCCTCTCTGTTCTATATACCAAAGCATGCACAGCCCTGTTTTTATGGCAACAAGCACTTTTTGTGAAAACTGTAAACCAATGACTCTCTTTATATATAACGAAAATATGTTTTATCTAATAATTTTATAGCAAAGGAAATTAGAAGATTTTACATTGTAATCCATTCTAGGAAGCACTACAGGACTGCCAACAATCAACTGGGGAGCAATAAGACTACCTTCAAGTAATGCCAAACCAACTGCAAGGCCATCGTCAGCTCAAAGTAAAACTCAGCAGGGCAGCCAACGATCATCTGAAGACCCAGCTAGTATCAGGGAATTGTTTCTTTCAAATCCACATCAATTAGCTCTTTTGAAAGAAAGAAATCCACGTCTTGCAGATGCATTACTTAGTGGCAACCTAGAAGAGTTTGAAAAAGTTCTTCAACAGCAGCGAAAAGAGCACATGGAACGTATAGCTGGCCGAGTCAAAATGCTTTCAGGTGATCCTTTTGACCCTGAGATTCAACGTCAGATATCTGAAGAAATTAGAATGGAAAATATTAACTCAAATATGGAGACTGCTATGGAATATCAGCCGGAATCGTTCGGGCAGGTTTTTATGTTGTACATAAATTGCTCTGTGAATGGCCATCCCGTTAAAGCGTTTGTGGACTCAGGTGCCCAAATGACAATAATGAGTTCAAAATGTGCTGATAGATGTGGTGTCAGGAGGTTGATTGATCACCGTTGGGCTGGTACAGCCATTGGTGTTGGAACACAGAAGATACTTGGCCGTATTCACATGTGCCAGATGCAGATCGAGAAGGACTTTTTACCTACGTCATTTTCTGTGTTAGAAGATCAGCAAATGGATATTTTGCTTGGTTTGGACATGTTAAAAAGACACCAGGTTTGTCTTTCAACTTTTACATTTAGTAATGAGCCGCCCTTGTCAAGATAAACCATCTTGAAAGATTTGCAGCATGACTTTAGCTTTTTGCTTGACACTCTTATAGAACATCTGAGGCAGTTTATAGAACATCAGATTAAGGGTCGAAGAGTTCAAGGAGAAAATATATACCTAGTTGTGGATCGAAATAGGCCAATCTAAAAAACTTGAGTACATGACTGGTACATTTACCCCAGTATCGCGCACTTATAGAAAAATTACAACTGGAGTCCAAGAGAGAAAACGAACTCCCTCTGTCTACAAAATTGTGGCTTTTTCATTTTTTTATGTAGATCGATTCTAAAACTGCTTAATGAAAAGACGACCGGGCTCTCTCTGCCAATTATCTTAAAATTTCGTAATAATAGAGTTTTGCACAATTTATATTGTCTCAAAGATATCTAAAAGAAATTTAAATTTTTTTTGAAAGATGCCGATAACTTCTATCTGAATTGAAACCTTTATCAAGTATTGATACTTAGCTAGATGCACTTTGTCCCATCGGTAAGCTGTCAGGTTTAACAATAGGTTCTGGAGCGCGTTTTGCACTGAGAAGATGTTGAGAATTGGTCTTTCTTTGCCGCCTAGATACGTAAAAATATGTCTATAGTATAGTCCAACGAATGGGAATTCAAACGCGCTGGAAAATAGTGCCTCTAAGGTGCCAAATATGTTTAGAGGTTTCTGAGGGCTCCTGGGCACTGATTGGTCAGTTAAATCAGCCAGTCATAACTTTTTTGCTATTTTTAGGTTTTTTTATTCACACCTATGTGTAGTTGGTTCCTTTTTATACAAGTCATTGAAACTGTAACAAACACAATATCCCAAAAGACACAGGGTCACCGAGTTCTGGCTATCAACATCTAGCCGAATCAGACAGGCCGCCTTTGAAAGGAAAGATAAATTGCTGCTCCTGTTGAGATTCCATTTATCCCTAATTAAATCGGTCCGTGTCTTTGATGGAGGAAATAGGAGACTCCATTATAATGATATTTTCTGTCACGACTCAAGGGAATTAGAAGAAGATTGCACTATTTTAATTTTTTTTGTAGAAAAGACCTTGTGACAAAATTTGATGCTTATTTAAGAAATTTCTTGGATTTTTTATTGCAAAAGATAATTTTATAATTTCGAAAACCAATCGATAAAGCTGGTGTTTCTCGGCAAGTCAATGTATCTTCGAAAACGAGGCCTTGCAAGTCATCAACTTGACCTTCTCAGTTGTCATAGTACTTTAAAGCACAATAGAGTTTATAAGTAAACATTTAAGTTCATCCGCCTGAGCTTATTTTGGCAGTGCTTTCACAATAAAGTTTAATTTGCAACAATCTGCTCGAGTGTACCAATATTAGTTTGTAGATAAGCTGTATACCTTTGATGAACAAACTCAGAGGTTTCTGAAGACCAAAGAAATATCTTATAAGTTAATGTTCTAGAATCTAGCTGTATGCCTGATCATTGTTGTTGACCAGGTGCCCCCTTTTTAGTGCTGCATCGATTTGAAGCGCAACATCCTTCATATCGGTACCACTGGAACCGAAACACCCTTCCTTGCTGAAGCGGATTTGCCAGCCACTGCACGATTGAATCAACATGACAGCTTGCCTGGGGAAAAACAGCCAGATCAACCAATGCAGGAAGAAGAGGACCGAATGCTGGCTGAAGCTATAGCAAGATCTGCAGAGGAGGCTGGAAAAGATAAATCTTAAGATAAGCTAGTCAAGTACTTGGCAGTGTTATATTTTTACCAGTATTGTCTGTTAAATTCATATTGAAAGTGCTCCATGTTATTTGAAATGATGCAGTTAATTTGGTTTTTGTATCCCATAGTAACAGTACCACTTTCAATCTATTGTAAAATTTGAAGACAGTTTGTACTTAAAAGTTTTTCAACGAAATAACTGTGTTTGCTTTGAGAAACGTTCTCCGTATCAGGCTTGTTAATCAGGCCTATTGCTTTTTGCTCATGTATTTCATGATCATGGTTAATTGAGCAGAGCTGCGGTTTTAGAGAGCTGGCTTTAGAAGTTCAATGATTCAACTCTACCCCTAATAACTTTGAGTTCTTTCGTCAAGTCAGAAGATGATTCTTTTTCTAAATATCACTTGGTGCATGAAGTATTTCTCTTTAATGAAATTTTCGAATTCTGTCTGTTTAATGCATTCGATTAACTGTTTGAACTTCGTACAGTGTTACCAGATTTAGCACAATATTATGCTTTAAGCATGATTTTGGCCAGAACTTGTCCTTTAACATGAAATATGGCATAGTTTGAAATCTAGCATCATTCTAGCATAATTTTAATATTTGTTAAGAAAGTCAGGAGGGAGTCCAATAGTTGAATGGTTACAATCTAAGTTGGCAATTATGTAAGTAAAGAATATGGGGCACTTTAATTTTACAAATCTAGAATTACATATACGCATAGCGTAAAAATAACGAGGCAAGCTAGCGATTTCCTGTACAAATGTATAAATTTGGATAGCCAGATTGTAGAATAAATAACCACCTGTTTTACTGTCTTCAGAAAACTGTCTCAGTTTATATCTTCTTGTCCTGATTTGTTTCTTTGAACTTTCTCTCTTTTCTATGAATTACAAAAATTCTTTTGCCGAACATATACGAAATATGGTAGATGATAAAGGAAACGTGCCCCCTGCCCTCAAGCAACAACGTCCCTAGATTTATCTTGCTTTCTTAGTCGTTTTTATCCCTTTGTGAAGTCACAGTTTAATATTCCATTTTCAAACACATTTTGGCTACTCTTTTTAATTTGCGCATGCGCTATCCACTTTTTCAAACAGGATGATTCTAAATTTAGCATTATTTTTGTAAATTTCAAATGTGTAATTCAAAAAACGCAATTTTGTCACACTAAATTTGTACTCTACTCTTCTTACACGGGAGAAGGAACAGTTGAATGAATGCAGAAAATGTACATGCTAGGTATTGGTAATCTAAATGATGATTAAATGAAATTTAATCAGAGTTAATTTCACGAGGGGCTTTTGAGCATTAACTAGATCGCTTGAGATTATTGTTATTACTTATTCGTTATGTTTTCTTGTGCCATGCTTCCTCGCGTTTTTTCCTTGTACCTGCTCTACTAGTTTAAGGGCAATGCGGGGAGTTTTCTGCCTCCTGAGAATTTGATTTGTTAATCTAGGGTTAGATGTGTGTTTCGTGGCGTTTTTATTCCCTTGGTTAATCTAGGGGTATTTAACGTTTTGGCATAGCGTGGGTCTCATCTTGCTTGGTGAAGCCACAATTCAACTAGGCTGTTTTATTGTATTTTGGTAGATTTTTCAATGCTGTTATCATGGCTGAGCAGCAGAGTCTTCTTTGGAAAGCTCTTGTTCGTTTACAATCCATGTCAACTCAGAACTCAGGTATGAGTTTGAATTTTCATTCGGTGCCTAGTTTGTCGTCAAGTGCTCCACCTTTTATCGCTGTTTCATCGTCAGGGACAGCAAATTTTGCCAGCCAAGGACCAAGTTCTTCTAGTCAGTTTCTTGGCAGCCATTTTTCCGATAGCAATTGCCCCTCTGTAACTCCTTCATTGGTTTTGCCGAAGGACTGGTTAAGCGTGACCTCACAGCTGTTTATGACACAGGCTTCTTCACCAGGTCTTACAATCTGTGGTGCAGTTCCCCTTATTCCTGATTATTTAGTAAAGTTGGTTGCCAAGGACTTGTTTATTGAATTTGTTTTATTAAGGCCGTCAACCATATTCATTTGCCTACAGTGGAACCAGTTGGTGCTCATCTATCTAAGCTAGTTAGATGTAAAAAGTTCACAGATTTACAGCCCATCCGCTCCTTTTTGGACTGGTCGGAGGCTTGGTCCGTTTACGCCGCCTGGCAAGAGCAAAAAGCATTAGTGACTATTTCATGAAAACATTTTTAATTCTTCTGTTGAGCTACCGCATCCTTCGTGTATAACTCCTTTGAAAATTTGCGCGTGGCGTTCTTTTTTGTCTCGTTTCCCTCATGAACTTGGTCAATGGCTCCTGCAAGGCCTCTCTATTGGTTTTATTATAGGTCTTGTGGGTGATCATCCGGAATCTGCATCTCGCAATTGCCCTTCAGCCTTAACGCAACCAGAAATTATTGACAATTATTTACGTGATGAAATGGCTTTCGGTTCAATTGTTTTGATGTACCCCCTTGCAGAATTTAGTGATAAATCGATTTGGTGTTATTCCAAAATCTGAACCTGGAAAATGGCGACTTACTACGGATTTTCCGTTTCCTAAACACCAAAGTGTCAACTGTCACATACCTAATGAACATACGAATGTTTAATTTTGTGGTATTTCCGATGCTTTTTCCAAAATCATAGAATTTGGCCAAGGTACTGTTATGGTAAAGTTCGACAGTAGAAGAGCTTATAGACAACTGCCTGTTTTTTACCATGATAGGATGTTTTTGGGCATGCAGTGGCGCGACAAATTTTATATAGATTGTGCCTTGCCGTTTGGTCTCAGATCAGCTCCTAAGATTTTTTCTAGTTTTGCGGATGTTCTGCAGCATATTTTGATCAACGAAACATCAGTTTCTTTTATGCAGCATTATTTGGATGACTTTCTTTTTCTTTGAAAACCTGGTGCTACTGATTGCAAGGATAAGTTGACCAAGTGTGTTGCAGTCTGCAATCTGCTTGGAGTTCCGTTGGCGGAAGAAAAAACTGAAGGCCCCGCCACTGGCTTAACTTATCTTGGTTTCGAGATTGATTCTATTAAGATGGAAATTTCTTTGCCCGCCAAAAAGATTAAGAAAGTTAAGTCATTACTAGAGTTTTGGAAAAATCGCAAATCAGGTACGAGAAGACAACTTTTGTCTTTAGTTGGCCTTCTTCAATATCCTGTTGAGCAGAGTATTTTCACGTCGTCTAATTGATCGTGCTCATTCTGTTTTTGAGTTGCGGCATTTTATTCATCTTACCACATGGGAAAGATATGATTTAAATTGGTGGAATGCTTTATTTGACAAATGGAATGGTCGCAGTTTATTTCAGTTTAATGGTTACGAAGTTGCTCCAAATATTTTTGTCACATCTGATGCTGCTGGTAGTCTTGGCTTCGGTTCATTTTACAATAACGAATGGTTCACTGGTGAATGGCCTGAGGGTGCTGATTCTTTAAGCATTGCTGTCAAAGAATTGGTACCTATTGTTCTTGCTGCGCTTATTTGGGGCTCCAATTGGAAGCAGAAAATTGTTGAGTTTAAGAGTGATAATTTGGCTGTTGTGACATGTTTACGGAGAGGTTCATGTAAGGGTCGTCATCTGGCCTACCTATTAAGGGAGCTATCTATTTCCGCAATTTTGTTGGTTTTTTCATTCACAAGCTCTCATATCAAAGGCTCACAAAATGCTCAAGCTGACGCCTTATCACGTTTCAAATTCAAGGAGTTTCTAGAATCAGCAACAAAAACGATGCGCAGACAGAAAGTTCCTTTGGATTCACTGACACAAGTGCTGTTTCCTCCTTGGATGAAAAATGGCTTTTAAAAATCTCTTTTAAAAAAGTCACTAGCCAATTCCACTCAGAAAACGTATTGTTGTGCGCAGAAACGTTTCCTTACGTTTTTTTTTTCAGTTCAATTTTTTGAACAGTAATGGTTCTCCTCTGCCTGCTTCTGAATTGACTATTCTCCGTTTTATTGGTTTCTTGAATGATAGGTGTCAACCTTCGACTGTTCGTGTTTATTTATCCGCCATAAGGTCACTCCATATTATGCATGGATACTCAGACCCTTTGCTTGCCTCTTGTCGAATACCCATGGTGCTCAAAGGGGCAGCCAGGTCTCAATCTAGGTCTAAGATCTCTAAGCTACCTATCCCCTCCCCCCCCCCCGTAATTTTAGCCGGGATTAAGTCTAGCCTTGATTTTGGTAAATTTAATGATAGGATGTTTTGGGCTGCTTGCTGTACCGCCTTGTTTGGTTTCCTTCGTTCGGCGGAATTCACAACTTCCAAGGAGAATTTAGCTAGAGGTAGATATCTGGCTTTAGCTGATTTATCGATTGACAGGGCATTTTATCCCCAAACCGTTTTTCTAAGTCTTCGTTTTTCTAAGACAGACCAGTTTGGTAAGGGGTGTACTCTAGTACTTTCCCGGTCAGATTCAATTATTTGTCCAGTTGAAGCCTTAATGTCTTATCTATGGTCTCAGGGTAATAGTGGGGGCCCCTTGTTTGTGCTTGACAATTTTTCTCCTCTAACTAAGAGCCACTTATTTGGTAGGCTAAAAATGTGTTTAGAGCAATGTGGCTTTAAAGGAAATTACACTCTGCATAGTTTTCGTGTGGGTGTCGCTACGATTTAGATTATTGATTTAGTATTTTTACATCATTCTATGATTGTGCATTGCTCATGTTGAGCAGGTTTGAGTGGATGTGTTGGCTCGTGTAGAGCTAGTTTTAATGAGTGTGTTTGCTCGTGTTGAGCAAGGTGAAAGTTTTACTGCATTACTTTTCATTTATTGTAATTTGGCTCGGGATGAGCAAATTTTTGAGTAATTGAGTTGCTCGTGTTGTGCAAGTTTTAATTTTTGCTTTCCTATATCTTTCTATTTTTCTTTGATTGTGCATTGCTCGCGTAGAGCAAGTTTTAAAGGAGTGTGTTTCCTCATGTTGAGCCAGTAGAAGCATGTTGTTATTGCTCATGTTGAGCAAGATAAGAGTGTGTGAGTCTCACTCCGTTTCTTGAGCGACTAAATCAATATCATGGCACCTGCTAAGGTTTTCCGGTCAAAAACATCTTACTTTCTTTCTAAGTATTTTCTAAGGCAGAGGGTTTATATTCGAAATCTCGCTCTTTCGAGTGACTGAATAAAAACGTGGTTTCGTCGTCTTTGGAAGCATTTTCCATCGCTGGTAGATATGGTGTTCTTGAGGCTACGTTTCCCACTGTAGGGTTAGGGTCAGGAATGGGAGAGAACTCTTCGAGCTCTATGGTGGGGAAAAGAGGCTTTTCCTGTCTATTCCCTCCCAATAACAATCATATTTGGGGTTAATGTATAACTTCCCTAGTAACCCTTTTAAGGTAGGTTGAGCGATTTGCGCCGATGCACCAACAGCCCAACTCGCTCTCGATGATGTGGGAACGTAACCGCATGACTGATCTTCTGATGTCTATGGCATATTTTTGAGGGAGCTTCGAGATGCCATTTATACTGCATTGGTATCTCATTCTCGAGTTAGTAAATTAATGGCTACAATATTATAGATTTGATGGTACAAAGTTAGGGATAAAACCAAAAGAAAGCATTCTATTGAGTGACAATCCCCCGTCTTCGAATCAAAAAGCATCTGCATAGAACGTTATCTTTATCGCGTATGCTGCTTTACTACAAAACGAAGGGTTGCCTCAAACATTAGCAAACTTTCGCTCGCTTTGGTCCCTATCAAACATTTGTTTAGGACTGTCCTTGTAGAGTAGAGTGGGTGCAAGGATCCAAGAGACAGCCAATTAATAGTAACTAATAAGAAATTTTCGAAATCATTTGAAAGTAATATATTTCTAAAATCTAGCAAGTTATGTTTTTGATAAAATTAGATAGCTGTTTTGAAAAATTTAGGTAATCTTGCGCCCTTGTTCTTCCATTTTCCATGTCGTTATTTATTCTGTTTTAAAATTTCCATATTTCTGAATTTTCAAGATCTCTAATTTTTATTGCAAAATGGCTAGTAGTGGCACAGAAAGATAACTTTTAGACAGAATTTTGCTTTGATACTTGTTAGTAAAAGGACTTATTTTGTTAATGATTCTGTTTATAAAAACAGTTCCATTCGTTATCTCTGAAGACATGCGCCTGAGCAGGTTCAACACTTAATCAGTGAAAAGATTAAAACGTATAGAACTGAAAACCAGACGAACTGTTCATTGTTTTCATTGATAAAAGTCGCACGTGCAAAACGATTCGATTATTCGAGCAGCCAGTTGAAAGTCAATCGGGAGGGGTGAGTTGCAATTTCATCCTTAGAAGTTATCGACTTGTCAATATATTATAAAGAAATAAAAAGCTGTCACTTTGTGGTGACGGTCGACTGTCAAAGCATAAATTTTATTATTTCACGATAGCTTTTTGCCTTCTCAGATTATTGCTATATGTCGCTAAGCCATCGCAAATTTGCTCCCTCATTAAAACACCATTATATATATATTTTTTTATCTTATTTATATATATATTTTTTTCTTCATTAACAATAGAAAACAATAGAAAATTTAAGAAACTTCTACTAGTAGGGCCTGAGCTAGGTTTCTTATAAAATAAAAAACGCGTACAAAACCGCACGAAGGGAAAGAAAGTGTTGAGAGAGCCACCGAGTGATAAGAAATTGTATTCTTGTAACTACATTTATCTAAAATCAGCCTTGTCATTCTCTAAAATGATAATATCGTCCTCGTCAGCTTGATCATCCTCAAATTGGCCTATATCATCTTCGTTCTCTTGTCCATTTTCTTGGTCCATATCCTCTTCGTTGACCTTGTAATTCCTTTGGATTAGTGTGGATAGATGGGCAAGATACCTTCGTTTTTCATCAGATATTGCAAACTTTGCCACTAATACTATTTCTAGTCCACCTGATGGTATTAGGGACCGCCTATGACGTTCTGAGTGAACTTTTGCGTCTACTTTTCAACCATAATTCAGAAAATATCAGACAAAACGGGAAATTTCACGAGGAATATGCCCTACCTACTCTATGAAAAGATTGGAATTTCTCCAGATCTTAACGCCGATAGATCCTCCCATTTGAGTGTTGGGACTTCATATACTGTATTCAATCTCACTCTCCTTCGTCCTTTACCGGAGCGATCATACTGTGCTTAGTTCTAAACATTTCATGATGTCGATCTACAACTATTTCAAGAAAACAAAACCGTCCGACGTACTTTGGAATGTTATTGGAGAGGAAAATGACAGTGCTGTGAAACAATTAATTTAACTGGATGTGAAGCAAAGAATGTCAAAAGTCAATTAGAGAAAGCAGAGGCTCAGGGATCTGGAACAAGAAAATGCTGCATAAGATTGAAGCCTGAACAAAGAGCAGCAATTGGAGAAGCACATAAGTATGGAATTGCGAGTGCCTTGAAGCACTTTGCTGGAGTGTACCCAATCCTGAAGAAGCAAACTGTTTTTTGAGTTTAAAAACTCGTACAAAAAGTTGAAATCAACGGATGAAAATGTAACTAAAATTCATTCAAGAAAACAAGGAAGACCCAAACTCCTTCCCGAACACCTGATGGAGAAAACTATGGATACAGTGAAGTCTTTTCGACTGAAAGGGGCACCAATAAGCAGATCCGTAACTAACGCCATTGCCAAAGAATTGTCATTGCCAATGACAGAATGCAGCTTGTAGAAAATGGCGGACATTTGTCGTTCAGTGACGCATGGGCAAGAAACATCCTTAATGAAATGGATCGTCAAAGCAAAGAATGAAAAGGTGTATGGCAACTACCTGCAAAATCGCTGTTGCGCCGGCTTTGCTAAAAGAAGAAAAATTCACCTTTCAGCGTAATATTAAAACGGAGGATGACATCCACAGCATTTCAGAAGAAATAATTTTGAATTCTGACCAAACACCACTTTCATACGTGTGTACTAGCAACACAACTCTTGAAGTACAAGGCACAAAATCTGTGCTAATCGTCGGGAAAGGTAAAAAGAAACAGATCACTGGAACCTTTATAGTGGGTGCAGATGGTGACTTTCTACCAATGCAGCTAATTTATGCCGAAAAAACTGACCGTTGCCACCCGAATGGAATCGACTTCCCAGAAGGATTTAGTGTCACTCATACCCCCAAATCATTGGAGCTGCGAAGAATCTGCGATTGAACATCTGGAGAAAGTGCTGTTCCCATATTTTTCAGCGAAGAGTCAGCATCTTAAACTATCACATGATCAAAAAGCTCTTTTGATATTAGATTTCTTCAAAGGACAGTCAACAGAACGAGTTAAAGATGTGATGCGAGAAAACAATTGTGCGTTTGTTTTGGAGCTGAAAAACCTTACGGCCAACTTCCAGCCATTTGATCTGAATGTAAATGGCCATGCAAAGCAGTTTTTAAAACGAAAATTTGAAAATTGGTATACTGAGCAGGTGAAAAAAGAAATTCAAAAGGGGAATGTATGTGTTCTCAGTGAGCATCGAGACGAAGCTGTCCATCGTCAAGCCTTTGCATGCACGTTGCTTGATCAGCTTTTATGGTCACATGCAAAACAACCGATCAATGATTATTAAGGCCTTTGAAATAGCAGGCATCATTCCCATTGCCACAATTGAAGTTCCTGACGAGGACCCATTCAAACACTTATAAGCAGTAATGAACCGTTTAAACGAACTTGTAAGAGTTAGCCTTAAGATATCTGTTTAAAGCATTAAAAATAACTAAATACATGCTTTTTTGTATTCGTCCGAAATTTCTCTGGAAACGTCCGATATAACTTTGAAAAACGTCCGAAGATATTTTGTCCGAGATTTTTGTGTCCGAAATTGTTTGCCTTTTATATATTCCATGTTAGCACTAAACTTTGCATCTGCTCTTTCATTAAAGATGTACAAAATCTGTATGTTTTTGCTGTAAGTCATTGCTTTTGCTTACAAAGTGCTTTTCGTATTCATTTTCACTAGTCTTAAAGGTAAAGAAAAACACTAATTTAGCAGCTAGATTTTCTTTGAACCCTAAAAAATCAGCTGGATGCTGTCATAGTTACCAAAACTTTTACTTTACGTAGAATTCCTAATACTTTGCATGATGCCTAATTGAAACTAAAACAGTTTAAATTTTTTATGAGAGACTCTTTCTGGCGTATTATAAAAGAATCTTTCATTTTTTTATTTAGCTTGGGAAATAACTTAGAATTGATTTTCTAATCGACTGCCTTTTTTCACCATTCGCTTTATAGTCTATGTCGAATTGTCATCCCATTGAATCATCATGTTATATACGATTTTTCAACAGATCCCTAGGTAATAGTTGTCGAAAATAAATGTTCCTAAGCCAAAAATTCCAGGAAACATCCATATCTGGAATGTTTTGATGCCATTACAGTACACACATCACCCAATCGACTATGTTTCTAAAACACTGCTGTTTTTCGTTCGATTTTCTCTTTTTAGTTGTTGGATCCGAGAAAAGGTGTTCTGTTGCCAAAAATTCCAGGTAACATATCTCTGGCATGCAGTGATGCCTTCAATATCAGTTTAGTACCGAAATAAAACTGCAATATGTTTACTCTTAACGTATTTGTAAGTCGTAAATGCTATTTTAAGGTTTCAAAAACGAAATGCAACTTTTTAGGCCAAAATCTTCCAGGAAATCCAAATATAAGGAATGAATTGATGTATCTAATGCTATAATACTATCAAAAGTATGCAATATTTCTGGCTTATCGTGCAGAAATATGACGCTTTTTTTGCAGCGCAGAATCCGAAAATCGACACTTTTATTGAAAATTTGCAAATAAGTATGAATAGCTAACATTTCTTGCAACCATCGACGACTCCAAACTGGGTTCATACCTCATATTTTGACATATGTTTGAGAGATTAACTCTTCTTGTAGACAAGGGGAAAGATTTCCAGCTAGATAATGTTTTGATAAAGGTGACAAATTCCAGGGAAAAGGCTTACATGGCATCTATTAAAGTCAAAGAAATCAGGCTAAAGTCCCATATGGACAGCTTCTTTGCCAATCCAACCCATTGAGCTAAAAAAAAGTTAGTTTGAGGAATCAGCAAATATTATTAGATTTTTAAATGATCAGCAATCAAAGACTTGAGTATATTTTTGCTTTTTTTGTGAAACTCGAAGAATTCAGCAACTCTGATGAAGATGTCGAGGACTGGGGCTTTGGTCTTTTGAGGAAAATACCGATGAATGGGACTTTGGTCTTTTGATGAAGATGAAAAAAAAGCAAAAAAAAACTGTGCTGGGGTCTTTGAATGAAGATATCGAAGGATGGGACTTTGTTCTTTTGATGAAAATGCCGATGAATGGGATTTTAGCCGTTTGATGAAGATGCTGAAGAAAAAAACGATGCTTTAGCCGTTTGATGAAGATGTTGAAGAGTGGGACTTTGGCCTTCGGATTAAAATATCGACGAATAGAGCTTTGGCCTTACGATGTAGATGTCGACGAATGGAGCTTTGGACTTTTGATGAAGATGTCAACAAATGGGGCTTTCGTCTTTTGATGAAGATGTAAAATAATGGGACTTTTGCCGTTTGATGAAGAGTTAGACGAATGGGGATGTTGTCTTTCGATGAGGATGTCAATAAATGTGGCATTGCTATTATGATAAGGATTTGGACGAATGGGACTTTAGACTTTGGATGAAGATGTCGGAAGATAAGGCTTTGTTCTTTTAATGAAGATTTCGACCAATGAGGCATTGGTCTTTTGATGAAGATGTCGACAGATAGGGCTTTTTTCTTTTGATGAAAAGGCTGACCAGTGGGATTTTAGCCTTTTGATGAAGATGTCGAAGATTGGGACTTTTGCCTTCGGATGAAAATGTCGACGAATGGAGCTTCAGCCTTTTAATGAAAATGTTGACGAATTGGGCATTGTCCTTCTGATGTAGATGTTGACGAATGGACCTTTGGCCTTTGGATGAAAAGATCTAGTAATTGGGCTTTGGCATTTTTATGAAAATGTTGACGAATTGGGCATTGGCCTTCTGATGTAGATGTTGACGAATGGACCTTTGGCCTTTGGATGAAAAGATCTAGTAATTGGGCTTTGGCATTTTTATGAAAATGTTGACGAATTGGGCATTGGCCTTCTGATGTAGATGTTGACGAATGGACCTTTGGCCTTTGGATGAAAAGATCTAGTAATTGGGCTTTGGCATTTTTATGAAAATGTTGACGAATTGGGCATTGGCCTTCTGATGTAGATGTTGACGAATGGACCTTTGGCCTTTGGATGAAAAGATCTAGTAATTGGGCTTTGGCATTTTTATGAAAATGTTGACGAATTGGGCATTGGCCTTCTGATGTAGATGTTGACGAATGGACCTTTGGCCTTTGGATGAAAAGATCTAGTAATTGGGCTTTGGCATTTTTATGAAAATGTTGACGAAATTGGCATGCTGAGATGTGACTTATATATACCTATGTATGAACATGAACATTGACCATTATGAAACATTATCCTTTCCGTGGTGCCTTTCTGACTGCGCACCACGTTTTTAGCTAGTTCGTTTAGCAAGATGGCAGATATTGTTATGTTAACATTTGTTTATGTTGAATGCGTTATGTTACCAATGATCCAATGAGTTTTCTCGAAGTTTTATCTCAGTCATGAGTCATCAGTCATTTAACAGGGCATTGGTTATTTGATGAAGGTGTCGAAGAATGGGACTTTTGATGAAGATGTCGAGGAAGTTGGCATTGGTTACTTGATAAAGATGTCGACAAATGCAAAGACAAATGAGGCTTTGGTTTTTCGATAAAAATATTGACGAATGGGGCTTTGGGTTTTTGATGTAGATGTCGACAAATAGGGCTTTGGTCTTTTGATGAAGATGTCGATGAATAAGGCTTTGGCTTTGGCACTTGACCTTTTTGACAATTTAATTCTAGCAATGCTTCTAACTTCTCATGGCCCTTTTTAATGTCAGCGTTCCCATTGAATGTGAGTTTAGTGCAACAAAAGGCGCTACTTTGAAAGCTAAAGCTTCTAGTGGGTAACAATAATATTGTTCGCAGAGTTTGATGAAGTCACTCTGTCTCTTTCTGTCTCCGCATCCATGCCCCTTTTTCAGAGAAATTTCTTTTTTTGGATACTTTATAATCTGTTTCGTTTTGTTTTTAAATTAAAGAGTTTTTCTTTTCCTTTCCCTGCCAAAGATTGAAAGCTGGCTGATATTCAATTGCCGTAAAGTCTTATGCTCTAACACATACGACTGAGACTAATGATACATTGAACGTCCTTGTGGCAAAGGAACTTATCCTCAACCCTTGTGACTTAGCATTTTTGGAGAAAGCTACAGCTACAAGTTCTCATGCTCTTGCATGTCGCTACGAAATTAGAAACAGTTTATATCAGCGAAACTACAATAATATGAAATAAGAGCCACAAACAATTACTTTTGCAATATAGTTGACACGAAGTGCTATAATTTTTTTAAAAGGCAATGCAGAAGAGCCCTTGGCTGCTCGATCTGCTAAATCAATCTGCCCCGCAAGAAATTTCTAAAACCGTGTGCTGTAAAATGAACACGACAGGAAGATTTAGCCTGCGTGTAAAACCCTTTTAGAATCTTTACGCATAGATTTCGAATAAGAATGATGTCCGTCTACAACATCAGTCAACATTTCCAAATCTGCTAAAAAGATTCTCTTTATATAAGCCAACTTTGGATGCAAAATACTTATAACTATATATGTCCTTGAAAAACTTGCCAAGGTATACCATGGCTTTATTCAGGAGGAAAGAATATCTCTACGCAATGGTCCGTATGCTTAATACACTGAGCGTTTTAGCCGAGAGTAAACCTAGAAGGAACTTCAGTATTTGAAGATCTTATCTTAAACATAGCCAATCTAAGACGAGAAATTTTCAAATCTTTGTAAAAATCCACACGACGAGAGGAAATGCACTCATACATGAATCAAAGAGAGCCGATTTTCCTTTAACGGAATTCTATCTGCGTTATTAATGCTCTGTATAAACCCGTTCATATGTTAATGAGCTCTTTGCGACAGATTCCTGTTCTTCTGTCTCAAAGGACACTCAAAAGAATCACTCTCTTCTGCATCTGGTGCTTTTCATTTTAAAAATAATTGCAAATGTAGTTTTATAGCAACAACATTCCACTACCAACCACAGCTGCAGTTGTGCTGGAGGGAAGAAAGTTGGCTCAAAAAGAGTACAAACGTTGACATGATTTGGTTGGAAAACGAATCCACTTGGAAGTGTGTCGTGAGAATGGGATCGAAGTAAAAACAAAATGGTTCGAACATCAGCCAGAGGTAGTACAGAAAAATGAGAGATACAAGATATTGTGGGACTTTAACATCCAAAGTGACCAAGTGATCGAAGCAAGACGTCCGGATGTGATTGCCATGGTAATGAAACAAAGTTCGTTGCAATCAAGGACTTTGCCATTCCCTATTATAAGAGAGTAAACTCCAAGGAGGCGGAAAAGATCGAAAAATATCAAGACCTTGCAAGAGAGATAGAAAAGTTATGGGGCATGAGGGTGACAGTAATTCTAATAGTTATAGGAGCACTTGGAACAACACCAAAGAAACTGAAGAAGAGATTGGAATTGAAACACGGGTTACTGAGTTGCAGAAAACTGTGATCTTACATTCTGCCAGGATTTTGAGAAATGTTCTCGAGATTCGAGATTTTAGTCATTACCACTGACACTGACAACAATAATAAAATTTTTTTAAACATCTCATTTTCCTTGAATACATTTTAAATTTGCAATTATACGACTCGCTTTTACAACATCATATAATTTGCTTATCTGCATTACAATATTTAGAGGTAAATCAGTTCGGGGCTTAGCATGGTTTGTTTCGACGACAGAAGATATAGTAGGTGCAGCAGATAGAAATGTTCATGAGTTTTATCAAGATGGATTTAGTTTGATTTGAGTCAAAATTGAGTTGATGTAGCATGTCGGAGAGAGAGATAGATGAGGGTCCCAGAATGCCAAGGACACTCATAGAGAGGTTAACAAAGGTAACACGTTTATAGGCAGGGTGCAGTTCCTTGAGAAGATCGCTATATTTCTTAGCTTTTCGAGTACTGTTTTTGTCGATGTTGCTTTCGAACCCAACAGTAAGCTTTAGCATGTCAAGAATCGATCTTCAGTCACGAAGACAAGATCTGGTCGATAGGAGTCGCCTGTGATTAAAGAAGGTGATAGAAATGAAGGCAGGTCAGCGTAAAGTGAGCTGTTTCTAGGTGTTGAAAGGATTTTGGCCAAACAGAGAAGTAGAGAATCATGTCTCCAGGTATACCTACCATGTTCAAGATAATTTGTGTAGCTAGAGACTATGTGCTGTAATGATTCTGATTGGAGAAAAAAGAGCAGGTAGATGACTGAGTAATAGACCATTTGCAGAGGTTTTTCCTAGTGGCAAGAGTGTTGTTTAGGTATTTGATAATAATAATAACAATAATGATAATAATCTCTTCATTTACAGTTGGTTTGAACAATAGCTAAGATATATAGATAATTATTACCTACCTAATTAATACCAACTATTTATATACTAAAAAGGAAAAGTACAATAATAATCTACCTATTTACATATTTTACAGCCAAATTTGTCTTTATTCCAGGCGTGTATGCCCTTTTGAATTTGGATACGTTTTCCACATTCTTTATCGTATCAGGCTCAGGCAGGGTGTTCCAGAGAATGCTCCCCCAGATTGCCAATAAGTTTATCCCAAATGATATCGTTTTGATAGGCGGAAGTTGCAGCGTATTTTTTATTCGTAGATCATAAGACAGTTCCCTCTGTACCAAAAATTCTCCCATGAACGATGGACTCTCATGATTTGATGATTTGTATATCTCTGTCATTAACTTCTGTAAGTTTTACGTATGGATGGCTATTTCATTGTTCTTTGTGAGGAGACATTCAAAGGTGGATTAATAATCACAAAACAGTGCGCGTAGTGTGCGTTTATGTACGCGATTTATCTCCTTAATACACCGCCTTCCACAGAAAATCCAAAAGAGAGGACAGTAGTTGAAATTTGGTAGCTGAAAGGAATTTTATAGTAATTCTGCCTAACCTTTATCTAGGAGGCTAGCCACCCTAGAAAATGCTCTCACATTTCGGTTCACCTTTTGGCATAGGGTTGTGATATGTTGGTCATATTAAAGGCCAGCATCGACTGTGACGCCTAGAAGTTTAACGCTGTCTGATGAGTATAAAGTTGTTCCATATATTTCAATGCAAATTGTTTCATCAAGTTTGGTTGCAAGGAGCATTATCTGGAACTTGAATGGATTAGCTACCATTCTGTTTGATTTGAGCCGTTTTAGAGCTTGACATAGATCTTCTTCTATGCATCCATCCAAATCACTACCACAAGAGTAATTGGTATTGTCATCTGCAAAATTGCAAATTTCTGTATTTTGGATGAAATAAATCAAATCATTGACGTAATTGGTGAGCAACAAAGGACCCAAGACAGAACCTTGGAGTACCCCTCATACAATATCAGGCCAGTTGGTGTAGGCCGACCCAGTTTTCACCCTTTGTTTTCTGCCGAAGAGGTAGCTATATATAAATCTGAGGCAGTTCATGCCGAAGCCTTAAGCCTCAAGCTTTGCTTTCAGGAGATCATAAGGTAGGCAATCAAAAGCTTTAGACAGGTCCGCGAGTACCGAACCGAATACGCCTCCGTCATCCAGGCATATGCGACATTTTTCAATTAATCTAAAGAGAGCATGTTGAGCACTGTGCCCCTCTCTGAAGCTACAGAGTAGCCTAGAAATTTTTGTTTTTGCAAAAGGAGTCATCTCTTGTGAGACCTGCCTCTCGAATACTTTTAAGAGTGTAGAAAGTAAACTTCGTAGAAAGTACACAGTATATATTCGAGCATTGAAGTGGAAGGGAGGCGCTAAAAAGCTGAAGGGCGCTTTGTACTCTAATGAGCATAAAAAACTTTTTGCCACAAGACAATGAATACTTTTGCAAGAGTTGCAGGAGGCTTTGACCCTCAAAAGACAAACCTGCTCTTCTATAAAACTCATATTTTCCAAGCGATCTGATCAATCAGGCTCATGAGCGTGTTCTAAAAGTTTTTTAAGCAATGTTGACTCTAATTATGAAGAGCTCTTATGCATGAAAGAAGAAGTCAAAATAAAATGCAAAATGTTTGCAAGAAGCTTATAAATGTATCACTTCTGGAAACCCCGTCTTCCTGTTGGAGTCTGTCAATAGAAATGTGCTTTCATATACAGTAAATCCTCGAATAAGACCACGAATAAGATGAATTTTTAGGTGGGAGCTTATTTCAAGGTGCAAGAGCCACGACTAAAGAGCAAGAAAGTGGCGGAAATTCTTGTTGACCAATTGAGTTGATGGAAAGATGAACATGAGCATTTTCAGCTTTTAATTTCAACAACTGATATCATTAAAAGAGTTGCAAAGTGCTGTGTGAAGATCTAACAAATATTATAGTTTTTTATCATCACAAAAGTCGCTTTTTTGCTTTATGGTCTCCTGTCAAAGGGAGTAATACTGTATAGCTATTGTCCTGTGGGTGCTTTTATGAAGTTAAATATTATTCTGCAATTATGTTTCCCTCGAATGAGTCCCCATAGAGGGCTTATTCGACGGGGGGAGGGCTTATTTGCAAAAAAGAATTTTTAGGTGGGCCTTACTCGAGTTGGGGGGAGGGGGGGGGGTGGCGCTTGATCGAGCGTGGAGACTTATTCGAGGATTTATGGTAGTTTAAGAATACGCATCCTTGAATCAACATTTGGATATAAACTTTCTGCTTATCTTTGGACATTATCCGTCTTTTATACTCTGACGAATGTCAAACGAACAAGAACCCAGTTTACATTGAAAAGGTTGAAAGGGAGTCAGATGTAACTGCTGCATTTTGTTTTATGGTTTAATTTCAAGCACTTTGAAAAGGGTAGGATATTTTATTTTATTGCTACCTGCAAGTAAATTTTTGCTAGGCATTAAATGC
This sequence comes from Rhopilema esculentum, assembly GCF_013076305.1. Next base: position 1,152,527 of record NW_027019541.1, on the reverse strand, counting down.
AACATATTGAAAAGGACAGAGGGTGATCTCTCCTGATGACTTCACGGCGAAATACTAATTCTCAATACATTATCATTCATAAAAACCAACTGTGTAAGCTGAGAGAGAAAACTAGGACACGTGCTTTAATTGGAAACCGTTTTATCTACATAAGCAGGAAGCTCGCTGTTTGTCAGTTAGTGTAGATAACATGGGTTGGGCAAATTAGGAATAAAGACTGAAAAAGCTTTCTAGGTCAAATTTTCATATCTGTTGGGCTCATTCATTGTTGTGAGGAAATGTTGCACATGGCGAGAAAGGTGTTTTTGCAAACTAGCATGTAGATAAAAGCTAATTTGGTAATACCCAGCATAAACTCTTGGAACACAAACGTCAGAACAATTTCAGCCATCCTCTCTCCCCCTATGAACAATGTTTGATTTCTAAAATATTGTGCAGGAAGTCAGGAACTCAATTTTCTCTTGCGACTTCTATGATTTTTGCCTAAACTATCAATTTTTTTCTGAGAAAGGGAGGTGGATGTAGTAATGCTTGATATAGAATATGAAAAATGCAAACATAGAATCCAAGTATAATTTTTCAGGTATTGTAGATAAATGCAAAAGGTATGTAAGTATTGTTAATACAAGGAGTTCGTTTTTGCAGTTTCCCGCGGCTAGACAGAGATAATCCTTGTCAAATCTCCTTGGATTGCATCTGCTAATTTTGAAAATGAACTTGTGTCGCACCCTTTCACCCCTAGAAAAATGTTGGTTGTGGAGTTTATTATCAAAACTGTAATCGATAAGGACAAGGAATCAAATAGAGAATTTTGTAAAACAATTTTATAGAAATGCAAGTATCTAGCGTAGGGTACCAAGATGTTTTCGATGGATAAAGAAAAATAATATGAATTAGTTATAATGAAGTTGAAGATTTGAAAAAACATTATTATTTAACTGTTAGCAGCTATTGATAGTAAACTTTTTTGCAAAGTGATGAAGATACAAAGCTGATTTAAATAGTGTGAATCCAAGAACATTATAATCCGTTGGCAGCGCATGTATTCAGTAGTTAACCACTGACATTAAGAGTAGCAATGTTCTCATAATTGGTATGCGACGCAAACCCAAAAAGAAAAAAAACTGTCTTGGAAATTTTGGCTGTTTATTAGCTTCACAGTTTGAAAGAAATCCTTAAAAAAGTGCATTGTCAAGGAAGTAGGGAATCATAATTAAAGACAGCAGGATCACTCTCCTCCTTGGTGGTGACGGTCTGTGAAGAAGGCTAGACTATATCTGTTCAATGTAGCAATCTTCTACTTCTAGAATAATGATGCAATATTTTGTTTGTGCTTGTAAAATAAGAATCGACGAGTTAAGAGATTTTTTGACAAATGAAGAGTTTTTCTAATTGTAAAAATTTAGCGACCGTTCCATGTATTTGTCGGCTTATGCTTTCATTAGATTGAAAAAGATTTCACAGCTACGCAAGTCTTCGGTTGAACGCCTTCAAAGCATTGATCAACACAATGTATCATCAAACACTCGAGTTGCGCAGTATTCCTATGGTATGCAGTTATCTGAACAGGAAGTAGCTTTTGATGACCGAAAGATGGCTGATTCAAACAAGGGAAAAGTGTCGGCATGATGAAAGAATCAATGAAAAGGTCACAGGAATAAACTATTAAGTAAATTTTAGGATGTAAAAAGCCATTAATTACTTCTTCACCTAGGAACCTATAGCTATCAAACGGCCGACTTGGAACCTGAAAGCCTAGGAAAGGATTATTCATCGAAGTGTGCAATATGTTCATCTTAGATTAAAAATAATGATCCGGTTGCTTATAGGTTAATCAGTTATACTGAAATAGGCAATGATATGATAAACTATATTCATTCAGAAAGACAATCTGTTGGTTCCCACGCTTTTGGTTCTTTTTAATTCGTATTTTTAAATAAGAAAGCTTGGCATAAGGCACGAAAACTTAAGACTTTGAGTTAAATCTTTGATAAATGTAAAAAGCTTCCTAAAACTTAGAAATAAGTTAGCATGGGCCAGCTCTGCAGTAACATGTGTACTAACCCTATTTGGGCATTGATTCTATATGAAGATTCAAACAGTGTAGGATCAAATAAAATCTTCTTAGATCAATCATCTTATTGCTCAGTTAGATCAATTAACAATTATGGTTTCATTATAACTTGGCTCTGTATATCTTTTACTGTAACACGAAAGCCCTAAAACTGATAACGAGCAATAGATAGCAAAAGAAATATACACTTTCTTTATTACAGAAGCAAAATTCGGGTATCTATTCACTCTGATACAGTATGTTTGATCTGCCGTATCTTTGAAAAAGTTTGCCACCAACTAGCTGTTTCTTGTGAAGAAAAAATCTTTCCATCTGACATGATGAGATAAGGAGTGGGTTAAAGAAACAGTATCATATCCTAATATAATCAAGCAAAAGTAGCAACAGCCTTGTATTTTCCAAACTGCCAATCATCAAAGATATCGAATAATGTATTTTTGCTTATAAAAATAACTTTGTTTTCAAGAAAAATAAATCATTTTTGTAACTGACCACTAGAATATTGTTTTTTGATTAAATCCCCTTTATGCTAGAAACACATTTTGCACCAAATAAACTCTGATCCATAATCGTGAGAATTGTTTTCTTTCTTGGACACTAACAGCTGAAGTACGAGATTTTATATGTTAGTGTTAGATTACACCGAACATTAGCTATCTTCCACCGACTAGAACAGCTTTTATTATTATTTTCAGTGAATCGCTCTTTGTTTTCAATTTACATCTTTATCAATTTCTATGATAAACCTTCTCTCCTAAAACAGTTACTTTGCATTACTAACGCTAATTGCCTTGGCTGGTATTCTTTTTTGCTTATGAAAATCAATTATCAATGATTCTTCTAGTGTTTTTGTTGTCTCTTAAGAGTTGAGAAATGGTATTTCTTCTGAAGAACATGTAGTTCAGTATGTTATGTCGATGTCATGCTAACCTAGACTGACACGTCTGAGAAAACCACGAGAAGATGAAATATAAACAAAAACAGTGCTTTTAGCTTTATGCAAAGATGTTTAAAAAATTAAATTGGCGGATAATAAAAACAGAATTTTTAGACAGAAGACCAGGTAAAGTCGTGATTTTACAAGATGTTAGTTTGAATAAACGGCAAACAGTTAGTTGCCTAATAAATTTTTTTTGTTTATTTCACAATAAGTGGTAAATAATCGCATTAGCGAATACTTTTTAGTCTGAAATATACACCTGCTCATTTGCTGCTTACGCTACACGTGATTGTATTGTCACTATGTTGATGAGCTGACAATATAATCGAGCCCATGAAGTCCGAACCATTTGATGAAAGCAACTGGTCATCCTTGACGAGGTTAGATACTTTAATGTCTATTACTTTTTATGTAAAATTTACAACAAAATGTGTCATTGCTAAGTAATTTATCAAAGCGAGAGAAATTTTTTGCAGAAGAATCTTTGCTACAATGCTGCAAGGCGGCAATGAATGTCTCACGTTGCCAGAAAATGGAGTTCATTTCCTTGCCGTTTTAATCAAAGTGTAATTATTTTATACTCATTTTTACAGTTTTAAAATAAATTAGACTACATAACTAGAAATTTTTGTAGGAAGTATCGATAAATTCTTAACAAAATTAATGTTATCATTTGTATCATGAAGTACGGAAGCACAATTGCACTGTGTAAGTGTGACGTAACAGTAGGAATGCTGTAGAAATACGAAGTTTTGATGCAAAATGGGCTATTTTATTCACTTTTGTTGATTTGCATTAGTTTGGCTCACAAGCATTTAATTTCTTTGAAATTTTTCATAACTCAAAGAAAGAATTAAAGAAAAAATTGCCAAGAAAGATTTGAAGGACATCAACATTTGCAAAATCATACCGATTAGAATAGATATTAGAATCAAACGTTCATATACGACATAATGTTTTTGCTCGTAAATGTTTCATGGATATATCACTTCAATCCAATTATTATGTTCTCATAAAAGTTGCAATTCATTATTACAATTGCAGAAAGGATATAGAAAGGATAGGCAGATATGAACGTAAATTCATGACAACCCTGATGCCACGATGATATATCTCTGAAGTAATACTTAGGAAGGATAGGTGCGCACAGAAATTACTGTCTCGCTGGTCTCTCATTAAGTACTCGATACTGTGTAGACAGAGCTGCACACGGATTAGTGTGACTAGCAGAAGGGTTCCAAGTTGCAACAACGAGTATCACGCTATAAGTAATCATCATGCAGTTGCTTTACTTAAATGTTCGAAAGTTGCTTGTTTATTCTATCAAGCGTGAAAACGATGAGATAAATGGTATATAAGTATATTTTTACATGGATGATTTATTTTCTCAGACCCTTCGGGGCCAGACCCATCCTGAAGCCCCTCTTTTCAACATTCTATATTTGCTAAAACGACTTTATTTTGATAATTTTGGTGGGACAAGTATCCTTCTTCAAGAAACTTCATGAATACTATCTCATTGTTATTGTCAATTCAAAACCATAACGTTATTTAGTAAATAACAATAACCAGTAGATCGCATAATCGACGATAAAAACGGCTTAACACAACTAAAACGCTCAGCTGCAATGTTATAGCTAATAGATTTGAATTGATTTGAGAGACCTCTAAAAATTTACGTAAAAAGTCTACCGAAAATGCTTGAAAAACAGTACATGCATTTGAGATTTCAAGCAAACTTATAGTATTTCCTTTAAACTCAATGCAAGCAAAAAGAGCTTCATTGCTCCGATGTAAATTTTTGAATTCGGCTCAAACAAATTCAGAATGTTCCGAAAAAGTGTGAAGTTGTGAAAATTCCTTTTTATTGTGTTTGATTGGTAACAAGCTCTAACAAAGATTTGATCATTTTTTCAGGAAATAACAGCAGTGCACACACAGTGACTACTATGGCAGATGTATGGTATTGAGTTTACAAGAAAAGTTTAAATAATGATGACTAAAGCCTTCTTGCTGTTTTAAAAACGAGGAGCTATTGTTGCTGCATGTAGAAAACAACGCATTCTGCAATGACCGTGGGAAACATCACAGCGAATGTAACAAATGAAGTCAAAACCAATTACATTTGCCTTGGATTGCAGCACGTTGAATTTATAATGACTGCCTCCGCGAAACTAACTGCATACTTCAGCATTTTTCACAGTCTTGGGATAACTGCTACAGCTCTGATTGGCAATGTGATCATTCTCTACACAGTACGAAGTTTTACAGATATACGAAACTCAAAGAACTTGCTATTTGCAGCTATGTCAGTTACAGATTTTCTCGTCAGCATATTTGTCCTACCACTGAACATAGTTATACGCACTTTAGAGCTATCAGACATTCATATTTGTGCGGTCAAGAGAACCCAGTCATTTGCCTCGTACCTGCTTTGCGGTTGGTCATTGGTAAATGTGGCATTTATCAGTATTGACCGTTACATTGCCACTGCCTATCCAATTCAATACCGCATCCCATCAAACAAGCGAACATTCATCAAAGCACTTGCCTTTGTTTGGTTGGTGTGGATAATCATTCTCATTCCTCCTTTCTCTGGTGCTGTTAGCCTTTCAGTGCTAAACTTGCTTTCGGCAGCATTGATTTTGTCTTGGTTGTTTATAGTTGTTGGTTGCTACTTTAAAATAATATGGATTCTGAGGTTTACCAGAAAGAGGAGACAGATTCACCAAGCATCTAATAGGCCAGTTGTTACTGCCCGACAGCACAGCACAAAAAGTGGGGCGAAGACGATTTTCACGATAACAGCCGTGTTCATAATTTGCTATGCTCCTTGGTTTATCTCTTCGGTCGTTTTGATCGTTATCAAGGCATCTGCTGAATCGAAGTACATTGTAGGGAGAGTAGTGGAGCTTTTCCTCTATATGAACAGCTCTCTGAACCCATTCCTCTACTGCTATAGAAATTTGAGATTGAGATCTGCAATTACGACAACTATAGGAAAAATATGCAGAAAAAAAGTGAATGATGCATCGAGTTGAAAACACCAGGTCTGTAGTCTGTACAGACCACAGCAGGACCAATGTATTCTATTTTAAAAAATTGTTTCAAGAGGCTTCTTACAAAGCGCCTATCGTCATTTCATTAGACAACGTAATTCATTTCAAATCGTTAGCCTTTTTTAAGTTATGATAGTGTGGTAATAAGTTTGCATGTCATTCCTGTAAGACGAATAAAGAGTAATGTCAGTACCCAAATGAATTGCATGTAGAAAAACCTGCAAAGATCTATTCAAGCTTAGCTCCATTTGATACCGAATAATGTATTAGATACTTCAATAATTATTATGGCTCAATTGGTAGTACGCTGTCTTAGATTCTATAATTATCTATAATTTCAATACTTTATACGCAGGATAGATATTGCTTAAAGCACGAAAAACGCGACCCATTCTACTTTTGATCTAACTTTCTGAACGAGGTATCCTATCTTCAATTTTAGATCTCTTACCTCTGTTTCGTATCAGTCCACAAGTGTGGCTTGAAAACCTCGTTTCATTTTTATCATTATTAAAGCATAATTGGTGCCGAAACCTTCCTTGCTGGTTACACCAAAATATATGTTTTAATCCTTGCTGATCAAAGTGACTGTAATGGTTAGCGAGTGGCACGATTAGTTTATCTATACAGAGAGCTCACTCTATAACAATATATATTGTATGTTTCATGTAATTTTCTCTGCTTTATGATATATACATTCTCAAATATATAATTCCAACCAAGATTGTGCAAAAAACTATAATGGTGATATGTTTCGGATTATTGGCAAAGCCCGATCGTCATTCCATCTAGCAGTTTTGGAAAGAGTCTATCTACATAAGCATGGAAAACCGCTATTGTGTAGACAGAAGGAGTTCGTTTTCACCTTAGGACCTCATTGGTATCATTCTAAATTGACAAGCGGCACTGATTGGGCAACCTCAACAGTCATGTGCTCGTGTTTCTGATAATTCTATAATTCTTTAATACAGTCGTGTTTCGAGATGTACCTGCATTCAATTGTTTTGTAGTTGTTTAAAATTGTACGTAGGATTGCTTGATAATCAGAAAAAGAAAATGTTTTGAAATAAATCAAGACAGAAATTTAAAATAGCTTAGCAACAAGAGAATATATATGATGAACAGGACTGAAGCTTGAAGAGTGTGTCATGCTCTTAAATAAAGAGAAGCTTTGCCATCTACAGGTGCCGAATCGGCGAAATTTCAAACCTTTAAGCAAAGAAAGAGGAGCTTATCGACTTCATCAGCAAATGTGACTTAAAAGCCCCCCATTGAGTAAAAGACCTTGAATTACTGGTCGGACCACAGCTGTCTACAGAATTTTCAATTGTTCATTTATAGAGCAAGGCAGACATGTGGAGAAAGACGCGTCAGAGCATTGTTTAGAAAGATTCTCTGTTCTGAACCTGCATCCTTTCAAGTTAGAGAGAAGAATGCATTACCATATAATTATAAGTAACTTCATTCAAATTGCCATCCTTGACTTTTTGACATATTCTAACTGACAAAATTTCTCAACTAACTGACCAGCTCTTCCTTGCTTATATTGACTAATTTGTACCTTTTGATCAAACTATTTTAGAATATGGCACATATTAAAGAGACTGTGAATAGACCTTATACAAAAATATTAAAGAGACCTTACACAAAAATATGTCAAGAAACAATCAGGTTATTATGTGAGACATCATATCAAAAACTTAGCAGTTTTTATCATTATTTGTTTAAAAATTTCTTTTGGATTTCAAAATTCAATACAGATCGTTCCATGCTGCTTAAAGTGCAATAAAAAGAAGTGTAATTTATATAGTCATTAAATGATATCTCGATTTTGCGTTTTGTTTGTTGTAAGCATAGGTAGTGATTTCTTTCTCAGTGTCAACAAAGGCTTCATTTCCAAGTCAATTATTTTAACGCTTTAATCTAATATTCTATGAAGTCGACTACCTTGCTCGGCTGTGTTTCTTAACATCGCTATTGTTTGGTTTAAATCTTCGTAGATTCGTAAATCTATGAAACATTTAAAAGTAGAATAATGAGTAAACAGTTTTCTTTATTGTTGCACATCTTTTGTATTCTACCTTGCCTATCTACAGCTGTAAGTCTATCATTATTATTAATTGAATTTATAGCTTTTATCCCACATTGATAATCACAAAGGTGACTAACTATTTATCAAGCTATTATACATCGATATCCAATTCAGGGGCAGTGCCATCAGCAATTTTAAGGGTTGGGCGCCTCATTCAAGCATCCTGAATTGGCATTTGAAAGTCTTGAAAGTTTTTAAGTAGCAATTTTGTTAAAACCTTGCTGTTAATTCAAAAGAAACTTGACTAAACCATCAAATATCAACTTTCTGTTAAAATAGCTGTGGCAGAATCTCACACAGGCCTTGGCGTTACTTGAAGCCAGAAAACATAAACGTTTTACGGCAAATAGTTCGGAAATAGGGCATCGCATGGCTTAGTAAATCAAACAAATTTTCGAAAACTTATCTTTGACAATTACACTAGGGTATATTCAAAATATTTTGTATGATATTTTACGGTAGAGTGTTTGGTGACCAGCAGCATCCAATTTTTAGTGACAAACAGGTGTGCCTACCTGCTGCAACCATGGAGTATTGGTACAAAGTAGACAATCAAAGCTTTACTTCAAAGTCAATAGAACGGAGGACCTTGGAACTTAAAATGGCGGTGACTACGTAGGATAGATGCATGTGTTCGTCTCATTTATCCCACCTAAAAAAATCTATATAGAAGTACATAGAAAGGTCTTCTTCTGCTGTAAGGATATTTCATAAAATTACTTCAAAATCAGTTTAAAAATTGTAGACTTGTGGCATTTGTAGCCGTGAATGGTTGCCCTGGTTGCGTATCCAAGTTTACATTGCTCTTTGTTGTTGTCGTTGTCATGCTGTATTATTGTCGCCATGTATACTAAATTCGGTAGAAAAGCAGCTTGAATTTAGAGTAATTTTTATATAAGCATGCAAGGTATAATTGTTTCAAAAATTGATGGATCGCACTACTTTCTTTCACCAAAAGAAACCAGAATTGGCCGTGAAGGCTGTGACATCAATCTTCAGGTATAAAATGTTTATTTCTAACGTATAGTTTTCCACCACCACAGTGAGGCCATGATGGCCTAAATATGACACACTCATTTTAAGAACGCTATAGCCAGTGTTAAGGCTAGTCATTGTACTTGTTTTATTTAATAAGGCATAAACGAAGATTACAGCATGCTGAAAACACCCGACTTTTCGCATTTGAGCAAAGAATTTTCCGAAGATGTTTACGAACCTGCAGAGGATACGTTTTTGATGTTAGATGCACTAGAGACAGATTTGAACTTCATATCCACACTTAGGCCATCTATTTGCGTAGAAATTGGCAGCGGCTCAGGTATCACATTGACTTCCTTAGCAATGGCTATAGGAAATTCTGCATTTTATTTAGCCACGGATATAAACGAGAAAGCTGCGAACTGCACATATAAGACGAGCACATCTAATAGCGTCAGTATTGATGTCACTGTCGATGATTTAGGTAGAGCCCTGCTACCTAGATTAAAGAATCTTGTTGATGTCCTTATATTCAATCCACCATACGTAGTTACTTCTTCAAATGAAGTAGGTGGTAGGTCAATTGAGGCTTCATGGGCAGGAGGTTCTGATGGAAGAGAAGTCATTGATAAGTTTTTGCCTATCGCTGCAAAGTTGATCTCAAAACCAGGTGCATTTTACATGGTTGCTATAGACAGAAACAAACCAATGGAAATTATCGACAATATGAAAGCCCTTGGACTTTCTGGGAATATAGTTTTGTCAAGAAAAGCTGGAATAGAGAATTTGGTTATTCTTAAGTTTACGAAATATATATAGATTGAACATTGAATTGTTGTTTTGTACATCACTTTTTGTTCTTATTACATTAATTCTAGATGCAGTTGATCATTTTTCTGCCCTTATTTTGATTTTCTTTTTCAACAGCTGGTTTTGCCTGTATGATTAAAATAACTGATATCATATTTACAAAAGCCATTAAATTGTTTTTCAACTCAGGAGATGAAAGTTGCCCAAAATATCATCAACTGAACAAACTTGTGTTATTATCAATCAAAGTTAATTTTAATGATTTAAAGAAGCTCTATTTCAAAAAATCTTGCAATACTTTCTTGTGCAAAACATTTAAAGTTTCTTATTTAAATATCATTTATAAATAATTGATCCTTGAAATGTAGTTTTTAAACTTTGTCAAACTTTTGTCAGTTACTATCTTTATGGAGTAAAAATAAAAACAAGTTTTCAAATTTTCAAAGCAATTTTCTGTACCAAAAGTTGGTATGTGCATATTACATGCAATTTAATCTTCTTTTCAAAACGCCATTCATTATATTTCTTGATGACTTAAAGTTAAAGCTAGCATTTTACTTTGGTTATTAAGTTACCTTGAAAAAACAGCCTAGTATTGCATTTCAAAGTCAAAATGCAATACCTTTCAAACCTGCCTTTAAGCTGCACCTTTTCACTGCTCATTTATAATTTACAAAATGAAGTTAATTTTGTTTTTTACATACTGGATGTATGCAATAAGAATAAAAACATAATTAAATATGTTTTTGGTACCATAAAATTAGAAGATGACACAAAATAGTGGAAACATAGCATACTGAAATACTTCTTGTCCAACACTCTTCAAAGAAACCATTCAAAGGAATCAATCAAACACATTTTCTTCTTCTCACTTTCTTTTTGATCCATACCTGGATATAAATTCATCTGATCTCTAAAGATCATAAGATGAAAATTACTCCAGTCATGCTATGTTTGCTTTTATTTTGCACCATCTATAAAATAACACAATGTTGTTATGACCCCTGCAGTGCATTTTTATATTTCATGTTTAAAAGATTACTTAGTTAACAGTTTTAAAATCTTTTTACATAATAAGACTTTTATGTGATTGGATTAAGTTTGTTTTAACCCTTGGACTCTATTTGGTAATATTTTCTATGCACTGATTGTGCAGCCTTAACTGCCATGTCTTGGCATTTCTTATAGGTCTTTTTTCCACAACTGGACATACATATATATTTCTTAACTTTAAATATGTTTTGATTATCATTTGGAAAAGATTTAGTATAATTTTCTAGAATATTTGATTTTTTTCAAAGTCATCTTTAAACTCTGTATTGTCAGATAAAGCAAATATTGAATTGTTACACTACTTATAGATTTTGAAGGCTATGCTGTAAGCAGTGGCTCAATTCGTTTTTTAGATGGGGGCAATGCCCACAAAAACAAGCAAATTTTCCCACAAATGACATAATTTACAGACAAAAGCATGTATTAACCGACAATTTAGCAAAGCTTGGAGCACTTGCCCCCCCCCCACAACCCCACAATTTCTGCCACTCGCCACAAGCATGCTCTAAAGTAATGGCAATTTTCAGTTATGTTGGCTTTTCCATCAACAATTCAAAACCTTTTTACAACATATAATTATCTTCACTACTGTTCATTTTTGTCCAAAATATTGAAATTATGCGAAATTGAACAATTACTACTGAGAAAGCATATTTTCAACCCCCTTTTTATGTATTCAATATATTTATATGGTTGTACTGGGTAAGAAAACTAGTTAACATCGAAAATGTAGTTCTTACTGCTTGTCTTCTCCATTCAGTACTAGATATTTTACTGTAATATTTTAGTATCATCCACTCAACTACAAATATCTGATTTGATTTCCATTATAAAAAAAACATTGTTTGCTTTTAGTCACCAGTGATTGATAAAATACATGCAGTTATATATGCTGAAGAGTCAGATAAGTCATATTCAATCAGGGACCTTAACACTGCACACGGCACATATGTCAATGAATGCAGAGTACAGAATACACCAGTAAGGCTTACCAATGGCGATGTCCTTCAATTTGGATTCAGTAAGTTCTTTGTTTGTATAATTTCTTAGACTTCCAAACCCTTTAATTTGTTCTCTTTTTTTTTAAAAGAAGTTAAAGATGCAATTTAGATTACTGTGGACAAGCAAAAGGAGACATTGATGAACTTAAACAAATCTCAATTTTCTCTTTGTAACCCAAAAGGAAATTCATTTCATTTTATCTTCATGACAAATAGGTGATGTATTTGCTAAAATAAATCCTACTGTTTAGCAGGGACAAGTTTAGCTTTCCTTAGCAAGGCTATCACTAGCTATTGAGTTCAAGTGGGGGTTCATATTTGCCAAAGATGTGGATGAACCATCATTTCTTTGCTGACAAGTTTGGATGTTGTTAAGGAAGCACCCATGCATGGCAAAGAACTCCTCGTTTTTGCAATTAAATGTTTTTCAAAGGGATGTCACACCCCATGCCACAATATAGTGAGAGCCCTTTTTCTAAGATCATTTGGATTGGAAAACATTTCATCACTCCTTTCTATCTGCTAATCGGAAACTAAAACATGATAGTAAGAAAAGCTTGCTATGACTTTAAACTCTTTGAAAGTTTGAACAACAATTCTGTAAATTTACCATTTGAATTGAGTTTAATTCTATGATATCTTTTACGTGTTTCTTACAATTCTTTTTGATTAAAGTTGCATAAGTTTGAAATAATTATCTAATATTAGCAAAGCTTCTGGAAATCTCAAAAGGAAACCGCATCTTGTAAAGAAGACCCTGTCCAAGAAAGAACATTTATAACATATTTGCTCATATATTCTTTTTTCTTATGATTTCATTCGTGGAAGGTTGTAAGAAACGTGCAATCATAAGAATAAAAATTCTTATGATTGCAAAGTGCTTACAAGTAACAAGAATTCAAAGAAATTTGTGACACTCACTTAAATTGTGTTTTTGTATAGTTTTATATCTATTTGCCACACGCAGACAATCTGTTTGATCCTCTCTGTGATCTTTATTTTTGATGCATGATAAAGTTTTAAAAATTGATGCAAAAAGTTTCTGAATGCCCAGCTAGATTGCATAGATAATTGATCTTAGATATAAATTTTCCTCATCAAATGGTCCAAAATATTTCAATTGTGAAATTGAGCTTTTTTAAGTTGAAGAATTTTCAGACCTAGTCAATCCCAACTTAGTTCTGCCCCTTTGATTTGGATAACATCTTTTCTAGGTGGACCATTGTTTGACCTGAAAATAGGTTCTGCTGCAATCTATCCGCCTGCTCATCAAGCATGGAATGTGACACAAACCTATCCAAGCAGTGGAGAATTGGCTCAGGATACTACACATCTGCCCCCAATTGCAGTACCCTCAGCCCCGACAGGTCCAAGCTACCAGTACCAAACAACAAGCACTAGCTTGCCATATCCACCGGCTGGGAATGTGTCTTATGGACAAGGATACTTCGATGCCAAAGCAACGGTAGACCTTTGTTGGGAAAATCACCCAATTGTTTTCAAACTAATTGACGTAGATAAGTTTTTATAACTAGCCCTATACCAGGCCTGGCCGTTTGTATTTTTATAGGTGAGCTGTGAATTGCTCCCCTCATTTGCTGTGGCGAGCTAAATCAGTAACACATAGAATGTACTTTAAAGACAATCGCCCCTTTTGTATCTGTCGGTTGCCTTTAATAGCCTCAGTCAGGAGTATGCTGTTTTACTTCTTTCAATTTGCATTTGCTTTAACCGTGACTTAGGCACCCCTTTTACTTGAAGTTTTTTAAAAGAACAGACTCTTTCAGTTTCATGTAAAGCTGGCACAACACAAAAACAACAATTCTCTTGCAAAACAATCTTTTTGTTGCACAGAATTTGAAAATGGCTTTGAAAAACAAATTTTGAAACAAACTTAAGTTACACGTCTAGCAATCTTCAGAAAATAAAACGTCAGAACATAGATGGAAAACTCTACGCTAAAATACCCAGTTTTGGATCGAAAAAGGCCAATCAGAAAACTCGAGCACATGACTGTTGAGGTTGTCTATTCAGTGCCGCTTTCCTATTGAAAATGTTACCAACGGAGTCCTAAGGTGAAAACGAACTCACTTATGTCTACACAAAAGCGGTCGGTCATGTTTATGTAGAAGATAGGTTCACAAACTAATAGATGATCAGGCTTTGCAAGTAATGCGAAACATTTCACCGTTATAGTTTTTCACCCAATCTGGGTTTTTCAGTAAATGCTGCTGGATAGTGGAATTCCATGTTTTGGTTGTCGTTTTTGATCTGCAAGACAGAGTACCTTGTTCTCTTTGCGAAATAGTTTTGTTTCTATTGCTGGAAGGGACCTGCTGTCTTATTATATCCCCAATCTACAATTCCTATCAATTTCTTCGACTTTCCTTTCAAAAATATTCCTTTTTTCTTTAGATTGAAAGATTCTAATCGCTATAAACGTACCTTTCAGTTAACTATCCTTTTCTGAATAGATCGAAGTTTATGCCTATCATAACAAAAACCGCCCAACAAGCAAAAAGTTAATTGCAAAAATGCAATGACAGGAGAAATCGCTGTTACAAGAATAAACCAATTAACCCTTGTACATTTTCAGGGTTCTCTGAATAGGAAAAGGGCAAATGAATGGAAATTTTAGGGGAGCGATTCTCCTTTCATGTTTTGTTTAGGAGAGCAATTCATAGCTCGCCTCAGGTTGCGAGGGGAGCGTGGAGGCTATCGCTTGCCTGTAACGGCCAGGGTTTGCTATACCTTTTCAATATTCAACACGAGTTTTAGGGCTATCTAGAAACTATCCAGAAATTTCCTGTTGTTAATAGGCTGTAACATTAGCTACATACTTTTTTTCTATTTGGTTTTTACTTTTCAAAGCTATAGACTACAAAAAAGATATCATCAAACATTTAATGCTTTTAATGTTGCTTTCTAATACAGAAATTTTCACTAAATGTAAAAGCGGTCGTCAATCTACTTCCATTATTGCTGCTACTTGCAAACGATTTAAAAGTTCGGAGCTTGTCAAATGTCTAAATGTCAAATGATTCAACATATGGAATCCTTCAGGCTTATTGATGAATCTATGATTATTCCATCACAAAATTTAGAATAATTGCAGTGCGTGTTTTTGCGCTGTTGAATCATATTTTTGCGCTCATTTATTTCCTAGATCGCAGACGGGATCATCCCACACCCACCTCTGCCCAGTCGAAATGCAGCTGCAAAGCACTCGAGACCAATATCTGCTGGGGGACTATCATCGTCAGGTAAATCGAAGCTCTATGTAAACAAGCAATTTCAAATTAGCAAACAGCGATTTCTGACGTAAGAAGAATTTCAATTTTTCCGAAAGAAACTAATTTCACAGTATCAAAAGAAAAAAACATAGAAGGGCTACGTTTTAGATTTTTTATAGAAAATTGCAGTATATAATTTTAGTGTGACGTCGCCTTAAGTGAACGACAAAAGATGTTATTTGATATTTTTTTACACTGTTATCTTCAAAAATACCTTATAGATTTTCTTTCATCATTTTCCCCATAGGTCGGTGGGTCTTCAGTAAGAACATAAAGATATGACTGGAGAAGAAAAAGCCAATGAATTAGTATGCTTCCCTTTTTTCTTTCTTGTTTGAAAGTTAAGCTATTGTGGTAATGTTTAATGTGAAGATCGAAAAGGAAGAGCCCTTTTCCGGTAGCAGAAGCCTAATGAGGCCCAACATTTTTCCCCCTCCCTGCCTGGCTGCCAGGGAGGACAGAAGCAGGGCCGTCGCGAAGCAAGCCTTGTTGGGAGGGGGGGTGTGGACTACAAATTTACCTGATTAACAAATAATTACCTGAAATTCTTAAGTTGCTGTCACAAACCTCTGGAATACATTTTGCCAATCTAACTGTGTGCCATATAATTCACAACATTCATTTTAAAATGATAATAACGGACTTTCCTAATAGTTTTGCCAAATCTGTATACCGGGTCGGGCAACTACCCGAGGCGGCACCATGGTTGCCGCCGAAGGAGCAGAAAATTTTCGAATTTTGATGCTTCCAGTTCCTTGGAAAATGCACTCTTTTAAGCAAATTTTACTGAAGCAATCCTTCTAATCCTACCGAAAATTCTTTTTTTTGCAAACAAATTGAACAGCAGATAAAAACAACTGGTACAATTTCGCCGTGGTCTTGTTGTCAGTTACTTCTAAAGCTAGGTAACAAGCAGCACTGGTTGCCAATTTAAATACCTCTTTCCATCTTAGCATGCCTTTTTAGGGGAAATGGACAGAAGACACAATTTTACCTAAAGAGTGCCTGGATTTTTAGCTTTTGTGCCAACAAGAAATCTTCAAATCTTCAAGTCATTAGTTTTCAACTAATCTTCAAAACTTCATGTTAATACACGAAGCTCGCTGAAATACCTAAAGCATTTCTTCCACTGGGCGGATTTTACCTGAAATTTCCTATCGAGATACTATTTGGGGGGGTGTGACACCCCCACACCCCCCGGTCGCGACGCCCCTGGACAGAAGGCAACATTCCAAACCATTGGTCAGACTTGGATTCCAACTCACAACCATCAGCACAGCAGTCAAGTATTCTAGCTACTGCCCACCTTGCCGCAAGCGGTAGCGAAACCATAAACATTTCTTCGGAGGGGTACTGAAAGGATTTTTGCTGACAAAAGAAACTTATCTCCTTTTTAAGGGTGTGGTTGTTAAATTAATATCATTTGCTACTTTTATATGTTTTTATTTCAATTTTCAGCATTTGAAAAATTCAATTCAATTATTTTATTACGATACTTTGAAATGCAGCAGCAACAAAAACTTTAATAAGTTAAAATTGTTGAAAAAAAGCTACAATTAAACTACAATTAAGCTACTACAGCGCGAGTAAACTTATCCGAAAGTTTACTTTGAAACCTCTTTCTAAAGTGTTCATAAACGAATTTCTCGCCATGAACATACCTTCAATCTGTAAAGTTGCTTTTTGTCAATAGGAGCAACAGTTGCTGAAAATGGGCTTTGAACTGAGACGTCTTGCATTGTTTGAAACCGAATGCAACCGCAAGGATGGTGAAATTGTTAGCTTACGCAACGAAATTGCAGATCTGAGGTCAATTTTGAGCAAAAAGGAAGATGAGTTTCGTAGGTATGCATTGTGGCAAAATATTACTTTGATGAAATATTACTATTATTATGATAAGGTTTTATGATATGGTGTTATTTAGATGACAAAGAAGATGGAGCGGTGTTACAATTTATTCTAGTAACTCAATTTTATATAGATGATGGCTAGCTTATAGTTTTTGGCTGTCTGATTAGGATTTCTTACAATTTACAATTTTGTCGCTAGGATATTTAAATGCTCGGTTACCGTATTTCCGATACCAGCATTATTTTCTCAAGGTTGATGACATAATGACTTTTTTTCATCAGGTTTGGGTTAGACTATAAGTACTCTGGCGAGTCCATATACTCACAACATGATTCTGATATGTTGAAAAATGTCATCCAAGAGAAGGACGATTTGAAAAGACACAGCGCACATAAGCTAGCCTTACTCCAGAGTCAGTTGAATCAAAAGAACAAGGAAATTAAGGACCTAGAAGAAAGGCTGGACGAAGTGGTATGACCATGTTACATTTGATTCAGTTCAAGGGCTTTATTAATTAAACCTAGCCTTAATCATTTCGATGTTTTGATATTCATTTAGTTAATGGCATCGAGTCTTTATAAAAGGAGTGGTTCTACCCGAATTTGCAGAGTTATGATTCTCATACTGCAATACTTTTGGTGGACCTGAGACTGATCAAGTGCACATCTCTTGTACTGGCTTCAAAAATGTTTTCCAACGGCAAGTTGTAATCAATGACGGCCAAATCCACATGAAACTACAGTAATCGCATGAAACGCAAATGAGTCCCTTCAGAGGACGCCTACCTATCACGACGTAATGCCTTTAATTAAGATCAAAGGCAGAAAGTAATCTGAAAAGCGTGGTTGCAAAATTTTCTGCTTGCTACGCTAGCAGGGTGCCTCCAAATATGCGTTTCTGCCTTGTAGATGCTGCTTGACTGCAGTTTTTTGCTCATCATTAAGTATTATTTAGAAGAAAATGTCATGGAGCTTCAGATGTGTATCTAAAATTAAGCGCAAGTTGTCTAGACCTGACTACGCAAGGGAACTGCCCTTTATTTTTCTACTGAGTCGATACTTATTGAATCTTCATAGTTTGAGAAGTAGTCATGGGAGATAATGTAATTTTATGAGATTTTGATCTTCTCTCCAAAATTGATTTTTTCCTAAAGTGATCCATAAGAAGGTCTTCATTCACCTAAACAAGTCAAAACTAAACTAGACTGATTAAACTGAATAATGTTGCCTAGGCACTGTTTTCTCTGTGTTGAGTCTCCATTAATTCTCCTATAATTTTTCTTACCAAGCTTGCTGGAAAATCATCAAGGCAATACCCAGATGCATCAACCGACGTAATTGCCTCACTGAAGTCGACATTAGCTCGTAAAGACCTTCAAATCGCTCAGCTGCAGACTGATCTTGAGAAGAGTAACAAACAGAAAACTCAATCAGCTTCCTTGGTAATAACATTACAAAGAGAAATTTCAACAAAAGATGCTCTTGTTCAAAAAAGCAATAATGAAGTTGACAGATTGAAAAGGGATAATAGAGAAAAGGAAAGCCAAATAGCCTTACTCTCTGCAAAGGTATGATAGGTTGAAGAAATAACTCTTTGTTTTTATATTAAAGTGCTCTGACACTAGCCGATGAAGTATCCATTATTTTCGCTGTATCTCTTTATCTGTTTCCTTCATCACCAGGATAATAGCTCGTACCTTTCAGCAACTGATCTAGGATTATCATTTCAGAAGAAATCAATTCTTTTTTTAAGCTATTCTAAGCTATTTAAGCTTCTCGAGTTGAATTGCTTTTTCTTGCCCCATATATTTGTGAGTCCCCTTTTCCACGGGTAAATATCAGTGTATACATTGAGAAAGATAATTTGCCTTCTCTTTAATCATAAGCTAAAATATTTTTTTGGACAATCGATATTAATATATGTTTAAACGTGAACAGTTTTACCTAAAAACTATATTTTTTGTCATGACACTTTTATTGTCATAAATCGTAGCCTTTCAAGGGCCCTCATTGATAAAAGTGCTTTGTTTATTGAAGAGAAAACCCTGTATAAACATTGTTGTTATTATTATTATTATTCCTTCTGTATATATGCTATTGTCGTTTGTCATTGCCTTATCATTCAGAGTATCCATTATTGTTGATCAGGTTTATAAGGTGCTATCGTGTCATTGATTCTTTTATCGTTATGTTCATCAGTTCCATTTGCATAATCATTTCATGGCAGTTGTGCTTAACATTCGTAATCTAGACACAAATCTTAACCATTGCTTATATGAACTTGTTAACAGTGTAGCATTCAAAGTAAAAGCATAGATTTGACGATGTTGCCTGCAATGTGAAATCTATCTTTGTTTCAGATCACGAAACAGAGAGCCAGCAAGGAAGTAGAGAAAGATTTTCGTAGAAAGGAAGAAGAACTTGGTTCCTTTCGACAGGTAAGCATTCCAAATATGCCGTTAGCGATGCTAGCAGTTGCTCGTTTTCATTACAAGAATCAATGTTAATTCCGTATATGTCCAGGATATTATATTACTTTTAGTAGATGATGTGCCAATGAAACTATAATTATGATAATTGAAAAATCCAGGGTTTTCAATACACCGGCGTTGGGTCTGTTGTACTCTCACGTAGCGCCATATCAGAAAATCATACCGCAAGAACTTAGAAATCTGCGTCTCTCGTTCGCATATTTTGTTAAATTGTCTGTACGATTTGATTGTAAACCAAACTGGTTAGAGATATTCTGTCCCACCTTTTCCTTTTTATTAATCTAATTTTCTACTGTTTTTTTGACAGAAATTGTTGAATGCAGATCATCAAATTCAGGATAAGATAACAACAATTCATAAAATGGAGAATGAAATCGAAAATTTGAGAAGAATTATCGATGAAGGCAAACAGGTTTGATAATTTTCCAGTACACTGAATTTATGAAATATCGAATGCAGTTTAGATGTAGAAGTTATTGGTGTCAGTAAATGTATATTTTATTTGTTGAAAAATATTCAGTTGTTCCTTTACTAATGTAATAAATAATTAATTTGTTTCTTTTTTTCTATGCATTCAATCTGTGGCTCTGTTCGCTTGCTCTTTTCAGCCATGTGCGATTCGGCTGTATCATCTCGTCATAGTTGTGCCCTTAACAAACTTTTTATCGTTGAATTTGTCTGTGAATCATTCCAATATATAGTTTTATATTTCTTGGCAAATCAATTTGTTTTAGAATGATGTTCACATGCAGAAAGAACTGCAAAACATGCGAATTCAGTATGTGGAAAAAGAGCGAGCTGATAAATCAAACCGGATAGAACTCAAAGAAATGCAAATCAAGGTACTTGTATCACATTTTGTTTACTTTTTTGCTTAACAAGGGAAATATTGCGTCGTACTGGTTCGGAAACTAAGAACTTAGTGGGAGTAAATATCTTGATATACTCACTGACAAATTATTGATTAGGTTTTGCATATATTGAAGAAGATTCAAGTAAAATCAAATGTGTTGCTCAAAATCCTATGTTGTCTTTATTTAATTTTTGTTAACTGTAAGGAATCTATTGAAAGTTTTAAAGTGCGTAGAGAAGAAATTAATCTTACATAGATACTTTTTCCTATATATTTCATTTAATTGTGAATCTTTTCTTTTTTTACAGAGAGACACATTTATGAACGAATTATCACGTATTGTTTACGCCAGTGGTCTAGTAAAACCAGACAAAGATATTCATGAAGAAGATTTCATTAAGATAATTGAAAAAGTCATCGATGAGAGAACGAGCCTAAAATTAAGGGCTGATGAACTTTATGGGTATGAAAAGGAGGTAAGAATATGTTTAATCTTTTACAGTAATCAGATTTTGAAGCATTCAACTAGTCGTAAAAAGTTAAGAATATACAGTTTTTTAGCATAGTTTAACTGCTTGTATATAGAGGCTTTTCTTGTTTACAGTTGAAACATTACGCGAAGGAAGATGAGCACTATCGACATGGCCTTGAGAAGTTCCTTACGTCGATGGAAAAAAGGCTGATTAGAAATGGTAGACTTTGCGAATCTCTTGATGATGAGATCAGGAGTATCCACGATCTTGATCTGACTGGCAGCCTATCATGGATCAAGGTATGTGTGCTAGCACTGTTACTGAGTTTTCGTAAAATAAAGCAATTCATTCTTATACTAATTGCAAGTGTTTATGATAGTCTTGTTGCGATTGAGCTAAATTTAATGCTATTTGAACCAACTGAATGGTCAGTGTGGTCGGTGGGTAAAGTGGGAAGGGGGGTTTTGGAGGCGAATGAAGGTCTGGGGGCAGACAGGGGGGGAAATGTCGTGAGGGAGAAAATCCGTCTTGAGGGAAAAATGTTTCTTACCTATTTCTAAAGAAGGTTTTTTATTAATAACTTACCAATATGTTTTTTGCCGATATAGAAATAATATAAATGCATCTTATTTTATTCTGCAGGATGTAATTATTGGTATTTTGGAACAAGAAAGGAATTGGGAGCAAAGCATAGAAGATGCTTTGCTGGATGCAGGGATGGAAGTTGACAGGGGAAAAAAAGAACCCCCTCATTTGATTAGAAAAATGAAGGAAAGAATAATGAAAAAGAAAGAGAAGATTGTGAATTTGAAAGCCAGGTATGTTTAACGTGTTCAGATATTGTAGCTTAGCTACCAGATTCACTCTATAGGAAATAGAAATGAATTGATCTAGAGTGAGTCTCTCTCTCATTTTATATAGTGAGTCTGGTAACCAGGGTAAGGTATTTGTCGCCCGGAACGTCTAAAACCGAAACGATCTTAACTCTCTTTACAATCTCATTGGTTATTCTATATTAAGATATGTTATGAATTTATCTTTAGCTCTTCCATTTAAATGTTATCTTTTAGTAAGGAGCATGGCAAAGAAAGCTGAATTGTTACGAAAAGTTGGCCTTATTTCTGCGTTATTTTAGCCGCAAACGGCATCGTTATAAACCCACAAACAGTGTTGAGCTTTTTTGTTAAATCTTTTTTCTGAATTCAGCTGTCAATTGGAAGAGATCGAGTCAATATTTCAGAAGATTCTCTATCTTAAAATGCTGTTATTTGTAAATTTGCAAAACCTGCAGTTGAGCTTGTTACAATCGATTTGCAATATTTTAGATTTGTGAAGGGCTTGCAAAATTATAAAGCAAATGGAGTTCAGAGGGTTGGTTGTCCCAAAGACATAGACAGAAGGAGTTTACATGCCACTTCCTAAGGCTTTTGTGCAGAGATTTTCATGACAATCAGTTGGATGCAACTTTTAACTGTTTCTAGATTTCAAAATGTGACAGAATGTTTGTCAATTTTGTAATGAAATGCACAAACAAGCCTCTCTGCTAAATCGAAGAGAGTAGCTTTGCACACAACAAAAGGTGTCATTTTTTGAGTTCGCTTAATAACTATCTTTGAACTTTTTGCTTTTTCTTTATTCGATAATTGTGTCTACTTGTTCCAGACTGAAAGCTGTTGGTGGCGAGCACGAAGAATCTTTGAAGAACTTCAAGACCAAGTTTCTGCAGGATACGGAGGAGGAAGTTACCAAGGCAGTTGAGAAATTGAAACGAGATGAAGAGAAAAAGATACAGGACCTGAGCCACGAATTTTTGAAAAGAGAGAAACAGAAAATTGCAGAGGCCATTGAGACAGAGAGAAAAATCTTCGAAAGGGAATTTGGAAATTTGACCGAGCTTCATAAAGTATGTTTTAAAGATCTATACCTATACTATTTTCTAGAATTTTTGCTAAACCGTTAATTTAAATGGGGATGCGAAGAAAGTGTCAATCACGCAAACCATCCCTAAAAGGACACACATATCTTGAATTATCTAATCTTCTTTGCTGCTACAAAAGTTTTTGGAAGCTCGTTTCAGGAAAATTTAATCTTCCTGAAAATTTTAGAATGTTCTCCAGTGATGTTTCTTAATTTTGCAGTTTGATAGTTAAGATGTCCTAAATTTGATGTTATTATTTATCATCTCTATTTTTGTTTGTTTTCACAGCAATTAGGCCAAACACAGCTCGCTATCGACCAGCATAAAAGCAAATCGCTTACATTGGAAGACCAAGTTTTGCAGCTAAAATTTGCAATGGAAAAAGCCCAACAGAATGAGGTTGATACGTTAAAGAATATTGATTACTGTGGCAATATCATCAATGTTGTAGACTGTATATGAAAGTACATTTAGAAATCTGTACAGAATACCACACATAACTTTATTAAGAGAATTACAATGCGAGATTATGACATGTCTGTAATCTGTATTTTTTTGTATTTTTAATAGAATGAATTGAGAAGAGAAATTGAAGAACTTCATGTGAATCATAAAGTTCAACTTGAGGCTGTTAATCAAGACAAGGAAGAAGTGAAGCAGAAATGTTTGGAAGAGATCAATGTTTATAGAGTAAGTGCTTGAAGTGCTTCTAATGTAAAAAATAACTGTAATTTAAAAGAAACATTTTACCATTCTGGGTTCAATTCTTTTTTCGGAATTGCTTTATCGTGTCCCATTTTTTTTCTATTGCTGTACAAAGTTTGACCTAAACTGTAAACGAAGTAAAGAATCTGTGACGTAATTGGGGGCCTTAAAGTCACGTGGTTTGATTCAAATAAACGGCCGTAGAGGTGGCGTTGACAACAATTTCCACGAATCGAGTTCTAGTTGGTAACAATATCAAGTTAATAACGAAGCTAAATATATATAGAGAAAGTTTATTCATAAAGCCCTGTTCATTTTTCGCCCTCTGTGAGCTCTTCAACATGATCATAATCGTTTCTGTGTGGCTAGGCTAAATCAAATCAACGCATCAGACAGCTTGTTGTGGCGGCGGCTTTCTAACACTGATTCAAAACATGTCAAAATAGACGCTATTTTTCCTGGTTGTGTTATGTCTAAACATTCCTCGTCATGAGCGTTGCTTTCGCCTAATTTACAACACTCGCTTTTGCTCCATCCCATCGCTAGCCAGATGGGCTGTTATCGTGCTGGTTCATTAAGCCTATTGAATTTTCATTTTCCCTGAGCAACATCAGCAAAACCTCCTGACGTCACTGGAGACATGCTTTGTTTTGCCTCTATTCTGTGTTTTGGCACTTTCCGAGCCTTTTAACAGCATATTCACATTCTATCTCTGGGAAATAGTTTAATTCATCAAAATCAACGAAAAATTTCACATTGGTTTCAAACCAAAAAAATGTGTTGATTTTTGGACTTTAGAGGCACTTTAAGAAAGTTCAATGTCAAGTTAGATGCAATAAACAAAATCTTGACATTGGAGTTCAGTGGGACCATCTTGACACAAATTCCAGATCGAGCCAGAAACAATAGTGGGAGGTTATCTGGAAAATGCTATGGCACCTAGTTAAGATGATTCACTTTTAGAACTTCTAAGGTGATTTGGTATTTTTCTTAGCGTATATTACATGTCTCCCATTACCAAAATGATAACTTTGACATTTGAAACACATAATTGCAGGAACAAGCCCACCAATACAGTCTGACAATTGTTGCACTTGAGGATAAGTTACTGAAGCTCAGCAAAAGCAGGAAAAAAACGGATGACGATCTAACCTACATGAAACAGTACAGAGGTAGGCAATCGAGCTCTGCAATCATGTGAACTATTGTTCTAAATATTTTGCTTAAACATATGTCTAGTGGAAAGGAAAATCAATGATGATCAATGACAAAGTTCAGAGTTGGCAGGAAATAGCGAAAACATATAGTACTCTCAAGTACTTTTCTTAAGTCACTCACTGTCGGATTCTAAGTGTAGATGAAAGACAAAGTGAGCGGAAAAAGACGCGTTTAATTGGTTCTCTCTTCCGCTCGCGTTACTTTATCATTGTTTTGTTTAATTTGCAGCTCGAATAGATAGCTACCTCTTGGTCTTTATTTTTGTCAAAGTTATGCATAAAAATTTATCAATTTTTTCTAAATTTTTATAGATTCTTAAGTCAAAGTTATGCACAAAAGTTTATCAATTTCTTTTATCTTTTTGTAGATTCTTTTTCACTCACCGGTAAAACTTCACCTCGGCCTAAAAGTCCAAAAAGAATGATATCAAGGCCAACCTCGCCTCGAAAGGTTTACAAACGAGATGCTGCTAATTTAACGGACATATCTTTATTGGAACAGGATGTCCGAAGAAAAGAGGAGATTGAAAGATTGGAGCAGCTGGTCATCGCTCTCAGGTAGTTGTTGTTACATGCTCAAACATTCTAAGGCTCTGTCAGTTGCAACGATTAATGAATTTATGCATTTGATAGGTTTTATCGTGTGAGAAATAAGCAGTACAAGATATTGAATAGTACTTGTTAAGCACCATAATGTAATCAAGACTAAAAATAATATTATAATACCATAAGTCTAATAGTCTGAATGAAATCTTAAGTGAAACCGTTCCCTTACTTTATATGTTTCAAATCAATTAAAAGTCTGAATCCAAAATAAACTGCACTGGCACTGTTGAGCCGTGTAAAAAATTGAACCGTAGTATTCAATTTTGTTAGTAAGTCTTCATGAAAATGTGTATTTTAAACAACTAGTATTAATTATGATCAACAATCATATGATATTATGATTTGGTAAGAATAATATTATAAACAGCATGAAATAAACAGCCAGTCTTTTTCTAGGCAATGTTACGATAGATTTTATAGGATACTACTAAGGCTAAAGCAAGGTCTTATCAATCAAATCCCTCTCGTGTTTTATTGATATAAACACGTAACATAAATAATTGAATCTTATTAAAGCTCTTGTGATAAAGGAGTTTTGGCACCATTTCACCTTTAGTGTGAAATGATTTTGCATTCAGGACTACTTGGCCCTAACATCAATAGTCGTATCGAAATGTTTTCTATCGCTGTTTCTATTCTTTACATTTATTGAAGTAGAATTTATCGATAGAACTGTATGAAATTAGATATAATCAATTGAAAATAATTGCACTTTGTATTCCCACGTGAGAAACAAATGGAAAAACGTTCTGATGACGATAATCATAATGATGCTTGGAACACGATATTTGAGCTTTTCGTTGTGAAACATACACTATTCTACGATTGTTCATTTTTATGATAGACTATAGGGCTACAAATGAAATGTAGATACTTCTAGAGCCCCTGTCAGCTTGGCATCAGCATTTGCTCGATAAGCAAATAAACCAAACAAAGTGATCCTTAGATATGCAAAGACTTGATTTTTGTTTGCTTTTTGGCGTATGCCTTTTCACTAAGGAATTGGCAAGTAAATTAAAACCAGTATTTGTCAACAAATAAATATAACGAGAACAGTTGAACAGAGATTGGTTTGATCAACAGAAAATTTGTTTTGAAATTCCATCTAAGAGGCCAGTATTTTTAAGGGGATTCATAATGGGCATTGGTACGTTCAACATATGCCAATGCTCCGGCATTTGAACGGTATTTTGTCGAAGAATTCTTCAGCATCGCTTTACGATAATTGTGTTTCGAGATGACCTCGTACTCGTACAGTCAGATCGTGCAATGGAGGTAGGCTAATAGCTAAATATCATTCCCAGACGACTTAATGTATATCTCTTAAAACATTTGAAATTATTAATATGATATCTAGCTTCCACTGCTTTGTTTTTCAAAGTTTTTCCTACAACTTTTGAATTAGTTTTCCTGCAAATCTTCCTAGAAATTAAGACATCTATACGGAATCATCGTTTCTATTAGTAATCTTTCAATGGCATTGTCTGTGGGATCGAATTACGATTAAATCTACGTTAGAACTAATATGTATAATTTTACCTTTTAAGGGAGTTAATTATCGGCTTGAGGTACCGCAAACTATTAAATTGTGATTCATTTTGATTCAGTTTTTATTTAAATTTATACTCGATTGTTCTAACGTAGATTTAGATATTGGCCGAAAACTATTCCAACGCACAAAAGACCTGCTTTCTTCAAAGACATTCATTAAACACATTTCAGTCCAAAATGTAGCTGTGCCGAACTGAAACTGCAAGGTCTTCTGCCTGTATTCGAAATATTCAACCCCTAAGATCGAGACGTTTACGTCATTTTTGCCGATTGTATATTTTTCTGATGACCATCCTTGCAAGGAGTCTCACATTGAAAATATCAAGTACCCCTACATATGTCTTAATATAAGCACTATTTTATCAATAGATCCGTTTCTTGTTATGTTCTCCTAATTATTAGCCCAATAGCTCGATATCACAAAGTTTTTTTAAAATGACATCGTGTATTCCCACAAATTCCCTCTATATGCTACTCTCTTTTAGAAAAATGTTATTAATGAATTTTTTCTGTTATTTATTGATATCTTCTGCCATTATAGACTTCTCGACAATATTAATGGCTGTTAAAATGTAAAATGTTGACTCTCCATTTTTTAGTAAAATGTTAGTACAATTTCATTTTGTTAGTATTTATCCAATTTACTGGTCTCTTCCCTTATCATCTTTTTTTATGGAAACATGAATATCGTTATTATTTCTACCCCTTCTAATTTTACCATAAACTACCCCTTCTGATTGTATTCTTTAAAAGGTGTTGCATCTAGCTATGAGTGTGCCTAAGTTTATAGCATATGCAACGATTTTGTAGAAGCAGTTGTTTCATACCCGGGAGAAGTTGCTTTCACTTTTGGCCTGAAATGAAAACGAAAGATGTTTTTGAGCTTTGTATTTAAGAGAATTACAGCGCCACATTTTACGTTCCAGGAAGGAGGCAGGCGACGCAAGGAGACAAACCAATGAACAATCAGAAGTCGTCAGGGGACTGAGGCGAGATTTAGCAGGAGCTTCAGCAAGGCTTTCAGATATAACAGGTGCAGTGGAAATCTTCATTTTCCTCTTTTAATTATTTTTTGCCACTAGGATCTATGAATTTTGGTGAAATTTTTCTCTAACTTTTGATAAAAGCACTAAGGATTTGGTGATATAATTTTAATCTGAGGATTTTCTATGTAAAAGGTTGCGCCCAACGTGGAAAATGCTAACAGCAAAAGCCTAAGTAAGGGTAGATTTTCTCGTCAATTTTCAAAAGTATTTCATAATTTTTCGGCCTTGGTTGCGATTCAGACCTTCGGTAAGCCAAGTGCAATATGAATCCTGCAATCTTTCTTCTTTGATTCTTCAATTAGATGGTAGATTGGGGGTGGCTGATGGGTAAAAGCAAGAGCTTACTTTCGGTCATTATTCAATGTTTATACGCTGCAGAGTGTCAGATGAAAAGTGCTTTAGTATGCTATGCTTCCAGTATTTCGTGCAATTTTCAAGATGTGACTTCTATTAATTCATCAAATTTCATCTATTAGTTTATGTATAATGTATCTATCGATTTAAACCGTCTAGGCGAACTCGATGATACTCAGAAACAGAAGATTGAAGAACTACAAACGCGAATAGTGAAACAAGACGAAGAGCTTTTTGTGCAAAGAAAGCAGCTTACTGAGTTATCAGCGCTGCTTGAAAAACAAAAGAAAGAACTTCTAAAGAGAGATGATAAACTGAAAGAACAGATTTTTGTGACCAAAGAACAGGAAAAGAAACTGAAAGAGAAAGGGAAGGAAATTGTTCAGCTGATAAGGACGCATGAGGACAAGGAGGATGAAGGCGATGCAGAAAAATTAGAAATCGCAAAACAGGTAGTTAGACTTTTCTTAAGAAACCTTGGTTTGAGAGTTTAGTTATTTGAACTGAATTGGACAAGCCTAGTTTTTTGAGGGGTTTGCAATTTTTAATCATGATTATTACAATGATCTTTTACATTGGTATCTTGTGTCTCTAGGCCTTTGCCAGCCAAGAAGTTGTAGCAGCTGGAGCTCGTTGCCTTGGTGACAAACACGATCAGACAATCTTGAGACAGAGAGAGGCTATTGCTGAAATGCGACAGAGAATTAAAGACCTTGAACAGTTCCAGCCACCTTGTAAGCCTATGAAATTATAAGGTTTATCATCCCCGCAAAATACCAAGAAACCTTCAAGTTCTGGTTTGCTATTGTTACAGTTTTTATAAATTGTGGCCGCCGTTCCATTGTATCGTCTTTGTTTATTCTTCATTAGCTCAGAATCTAATTGGAAGAATGATAAATCTCTTTGAAAGCCAAATTAGCTAATCTTGTACTTCGAATAAGAAACAAAAGCGGGTAATGGTTTCTATAGAGCCTTTTAAAGCCAGAACTCTATTCATTGCGCTTAGGTACTTTTTTGTCTGACTTTCTTCAAAATAAATATTTTCAAATAAGGTCCAAACTATAGTGGCAAGTTTACATCCAGGTGGTGAATGTTCACGCCTATTTACGCATGCCTTCTAAACACATTAAAAAGCCTAGTTACTGCTTGATATTGATATTTCCATATAACCAACGTTTTCATTTCCGTAAGGCCAAGTCCCTTGCCTTTAAAATTGATTTGCAAATTTGGTTTTAAGATAGCATTTCGTTCACAATATTGTTTTTAAGATAACAGAATGCATGGTAGAGCGATTGAAAAGTCTTATTTTTTGGTTTGGTTATAGATCCATCTCAACAAGCCGCCTTACAGCAAGTAGGTATTATGAAACGGGAACTTGCCGAACTCAGGAGCGAGCTGGCGATTAGGGAACAGGATATGTACAAAGACGAGACCCAACTGCAGTCTGAGGTATTCCCAGTCGAACATCTCCTTCTTTCGACTTTATTCAGCTTGGTTGTCTTTTATTCATATTTGTACTTCAATCTGTCACATTACTTATGTCAGCCACTAGGACTTGGCAGTACTTCCTCTTTTGGTAAAGAGACTGCTCAGAATTTTTCATTTCATATTTTAGGGAGTCTTGAATCAAAATTTCATGATAGGGTAATATTATTCTTTTACCTGTAGTTGCTCCTTGACTGTGTTTGCAGAAAGCCGTACATGACCTGGCCAGTAAAGCTCGATTGTAAGACACGGCACAAGATGTTAATCACAAAGTGCGGTTTTCTCGTTTAAGCAATTAGTTCTCTTTTTCGAAAAGCATATAAAGAAGCCAAATTTTTAATTTTCTTTGCTAACCCAAGATTTTTCAATGCAATCCAACAACATATTAGGATTCATGAATGATTTAATTGTTATGACGTCATTTTTTGCCGTAGACCCGAGTCTCTAGAGAACTTTTGAATTCTGTAAACCAAGAGCTAGCTATTGAAAAACTCGCTCACAACGAAACAAGAGATGCATTGGATATCAGTGAGAGAATTGTAAGTATTGGCTTATTGCTCGCTCGTTTTCAGAGAATTCCGGCTGTTCAAAGAGAGCCTTGTTATTTGGTTCTCTTTGGTATAATAGCTAATTGCAATTGATCTGATGAATTTTAATCGTTGCTCCTCATGTGCATAAACACCATTCTCAGTATCAGTTCCGTAAAGCGTGTTACCTATCTCTGATCTGGTGCTGCTATTTCTTGTGCTTGAAACCATGAATGAAAAGATGTTTATAAAAGGAAAGATTCATTATTGTTAATTCTTCCCCTCTCTCCCTTTGATGCTCCTTTTGCACCTTTGCACAGATATGAATCAAACTCGAGTGAATAGTTTTTGCAGCTCTCTCTATGATCCTAAATTGGTACGAATCAAAAATTCCTTTCCGCCATGATGCAAAATTGCTGCAAATTACAAATGTAAGATGAACACACTGAAATATAGAAAAATATCTATTCTTTTACTTTATTTGAAATCAAATAAAAGCTTTTTATAGTAAGTCAATTCGTTCTTTTTTTATTTCTATGTTTTTTTCAACTTTTGTGTCTTTGTATGTAAAATGTTTTTTACACTTTTGTTCATCAGCCCTATTCAATTTCTTTAGTGATTCTCGTTTGATAAAGATTTTTAGTTATTTCATCTAATTATGCTATAAATTCACAATTTCATTTTGAATCGTTAGTACATTGATCTGATGCGAGCCGTTTGCGGTTTGTTGGACATGGAGGTGCCGAAAAAGGTTGGAACGATAATTCACGTACCACCAAAAGAGAAGGAAAAGCTGATCAATGGAAGGAACAATGTATGTTAGAAAAGTTGAATGTAGTGATTCATTTCTTTATATCATGTATTGAAAAAAAAGTACCAGATAAACGTGGAAAGATGCTGTTCAGCTGTTTTAAGAATTATGCTAATTTACTATGCCAGGACTATAATTAAAATCAATGGAAACTTTTTTTCTTTTTCTGATACTTTCCGATTAATTTATCGTGAGATGTTTACTAGGCTTTGAGGTAAACCTATTCTAGATAAGTGAAAGTTTTATATCTTTGGCTTTCAATGAAAAATACTATTTTACTGTCTGTCACACAGTGTTCAATGCCCTATAGGCAGAGTTCTTCATTATCTTATATCTTAAGACTTGTAACCTGTAAAGACTCTGATTACCGAGTTTTTATCCAATTTGAATAGTTTTCAGAAATGATACACGACAGTGCATGGCATCGGCTTTTTATGATTATCTATTTTGCATAATTATGATATAAAATCCACTGTTTCAGATTTTAGAAACTATAATAAAAAGGCTAGATGCCCTACAGAAAAGACTTGGTCGTAAAGAAAAGTTGCTTGGAGGATATGAGAAAGATTTGACTCAGTTAAGGTAAGAATATGTATCATAATATATCTATCTACCCGTTAATTTTACAATGCTCCATGTCACATAAACTGGACATTACCAGTATTTTTGTGTTCTACCTCTTAGGCTCATGTTGTCACACTAACTGTTACGCTTAAATTCAACGTTAAGCTAATTTACTGGCATAAATATCGATGTCGTATTAATGTTATACACACTGAATGTCTTAAAGCAAATTTTTGCATTTTAATTATTGATAGAAGAGCCAACTAGAAGTCTTTATAAGATCGTCTGGGCTACTTTTTTGCATTCTAAACAATTTTGGTTTTTCTTTGTGCCATTAATTTGAACTTCTTGCAACTAACAGAGACACTGAAGAGCTTGCTGGAAGAAAGTCGGCTGAAACAATTTCTTTGTCGGTGAGCCAAAGTTATCCTTTTAAAAGTGCCTCATACTGCAAAATTCTGGAGACTTGATGTTTCAAAAATCTGAATCTTCACCCTACGTTTGTTTTCATGTGTGGTTAATTTAAATCTTATACTATGCATTCTTTTATGCTATACTATGCATCCTTTTATGTAGCAAATTTTTATCTGATTTTTATGAAGCATAATTTCATCAAATAACTAGTGCTTGGTATAAAAAGTGATTTATTTGTTTTTTTCCCGTTGTAAAATTAATACAAAATGGCTTGGTTTTGGTAAGCTTCATCTTCTGATCTTTTAATATTTTTACCAGACGTCTTTGAGAAGTAAACAGAATGAAATCGACTGCTTGAGAGAAGCCCTGAAAAGAGTGCGCGAAGAGCTGGACCAACAAAAGAGACTGAATAAATCGTTGTCGCAAAGAAAGGTAATCTTTTGATGAAATAGACATTTTTAGTCCAATAAACATCGATTCAGCTCTCGAAAGTGTCAGTATCTGTGATATAAATGTTCGGGGATGTATTTAGGGACCCAAAAAGAGTTAACGTCTTCTACGAGCTAGAGCTGCAAAAACGTACGGAACCTAGGAACTACATTATAGCAGCTTTGCCAAAATAGCAAAACGATATGTGTCTATTCTAAAATTGAGCTCAAGAAGGTTTGTGATCATTTGTTTGCCATATCTATGACTTTTAAGGCTTCTTACTTCTTTTTAATGACGCAAATGAGCTTGCAATCGTTGTATTGGACTTAGGACAAGGAAGGTAATGAGACAACAAATCGTATTGGAAGCTGATCTTATCAAATTTTGCGAGAACTGATTATTACATGAGTAATATGTTTGATTGGAGCCCCAATTTTATTTAAACATTTTGTACTAGGGGCTTTTTGATATGTTTTAGCGTGATACTGAAACTGAATCTTTACAGAAACTGAAAAGCCTCCTAGCAGGTGTTGGTACACTTTTAATTATCACATGTTGATACACACGTTTACAAAGCCTTTTTACCAAAAGCTGTTTTAAGTTAAACTCCAAAAGTAAAGCCGAAGAAACATTCCTTCTTTGGTTATTTGAAGATGTCAATTACTTAAAGTTGCCTAAAATTCCAAACCAGAAGAACTTTGTCTCAAATGATTGCAGAACTACTCAATTAAATGCTTATCCAGCAAAATAACTCGTTTAACAAGACAATGCTTTGAAATCCCCAGCAATAAATATATATTTTGCTGCCCTTAACACTTTTACTAAGAAGGGCATCTCATGTTTCTACAGAATAATCTGGGTATCGTGTTTGATAATTGCTCCGGTAACTCCGCCCCCCTCCCCCCTTCCACTTAAACTCAAAATTAATTCCTGTTGTAAATTAGAATATCAAAATCTGAATTGTATCTTTCATTCTAAGGTTTTTAAGATGGATTTAGAACAACAACGCGAGAAGGAGAACAGAGGGCATCATTGTTATGAAGATGACGAAACAAAGCACAAGGTATAATTTATCCCAGTAACTCTTAATAGCTAAGGTTTTCTCTGAGCTGTTATTGCCCCTGACCAAGGGAAAAGAATACAACCCTTAGAATTTTTTATTTATTTTGTATCTGTGATGTTTTGTTTTTTAACTCAAGACACCAATCTATATCAGCAAATAAAAGAGGGAAATAACTGTGTTTTATTTTGTACTTGAAATATCTGTATGGGGTCATCTCTATTTTTGATACTAACTTATTGCCCGAGCAATGACCTGCTTCTACATGTTAAGTTACTGAGCTTCTTACAAGCTATTACCTTTTTCTTGTTATTATAAACTCCATATAATTAAAATTCATTTTTGTCCTCTGCATATTTTTAATCAGGGCACTGGACTCGAAAACCTTTTTTGTTCTCTCAGTGTCCTGGTAAACTTACTGGAAACTGTGTTAGATAGAGCATATTGTATCCATCGATCTTTAACTTTGTATCTTTTATAAATATATCTCAAGTTAACTTGTATCCGATATATTGTAAATATTTTGCGGAATTACATAAATTTGATTTTGAAAAATCCCAAACAGATGTCATTCTTCTCTATTATTAACTGCATACAGGTATTTAAAGCATTTCACCAAAAACTTCCTCACTTATTACTATTACTTCATGAATCCAATAACTTCTTTCAAATTTTAGGAAGAGATGAAGAAAAGAAAACAAGCTGAAAAACTAAAGCGGAAAAGTTATGAAATCGAATCCCTGAAAAAGGTATTTCATCTTTCATTTGAACATAGCATTTGAACTTTCTTTTTGCAATTTTGAATTGACATAATTTGTTCTGAATTTGCTTACCTTTAGAATGATATTGAAAGCCTGAAGCCCATATCTAAATTTGGTAAACCATCCTGTTTGGTTTTTTAGTAAGTAATAGTTTTGGAATATTTTATCTTTGTTTTTACAGGAACTTCGTTCAGCTGACCTAGAGCTTAGTGAAACTGCCGCAAGACTTCATGAGTTTCAGACGAACCAGGTAAATCATCGAACTGTCGTTTCAAATCTCTACGCTTAAAGAATAACATTGCTGTTTTCTACACGTCTTTTTCTATACCATGAAACTTTGCTCGATGTGTTGATAGATTTTAAGATTTGTGTGTCCTTGAATAACGTCAATCTAAGTTGAAAACGTTAGGATCGACCTTATTTGCAGAAATAGAAGGCCTGATAGAAACAATTTGTGTCTTCTTTATCGGTTTAAAATTCTGAATAGCAAAGTATTTGTATGAACTAGATACAAAACATTTATAGAGCTGCATTGTTAAGAGTGTTATATTTTGTGTTATGCTATGTTGTCTCTTGTTTTTTTAGAGTCGCCTGAGCCCAAGAGAAGAACCCATCGAGGAAACTGCGGAGCCTGCTTTTGAAGAGTTATGGAAGCACTCTTAATATCATAGCAATCATCATATGAAGCAGAAAGATTGATGAGTAGATTTTAACAAATTGCACTTTTAAGCATGTTGACAAATGAATTTTAGCGAAGAGCACTTTAGAACTGATAAAGAGACAGTTTTGAGTTCTTGATAACTTTAAATCACGTGCGATGGATCTGCTCCTCTTTAGAGCATTTTGCATAACTAGGTTTCTTGTGTAATGACTGTTGGAGAAGCGGCTCTGGAAACATACCGGAGGTGGTACCAAGGTTTAAAACTCCGAACGCTATCGTATGCTGTGCTGTCTTCAAGTTTGTTCGAATATTTATGATCTGAACCGTTATCTGATTAAAAATTTATCACGATTTTACATTTTAACAGCTTTTCATCACAGTTTAAAGTTCGTTGAGTTCGAGATTTTTTTCTTTTCTCAATAATCAGATGTACATATTATATTTTTAAATTTTGATGGTACACAAATGTTTCAATGGATCTGCCCTCGTTTTGTGTCTCTTTGTTTTATCTGCAAGTTTCAGTTAATCAGACGACTACTGTACGGAAAAATTTCAGTTTTGTTTTCACCTCGTGCTCTTCAAGCCAAATTTCTTAAAGTATAATTTTGTTAAAGTTTATAAGAAATATTTTAAGAAGTAAAGTATGAAGGATGAGGAAAATAAAAAAGAATACGTTTTGTGAAGAAACTCCGCTTGCCACATCAAAATATCTTATTGAAAAAATCGAAATTGTTTCTGTGTAGATGAGTTTTCAACTACGCCAAGCCTTTGCAAGAAATTTGAAGTTGTTGCATCAATGATGATCGTTGTAGTGATACAAGAATTGTTATTTTTGAGATCCTATTAACAGATTTTGGTGTTTAAAGCTGTATTACAGCCATTTTTAAACAAAATATTTTGAAATTGAAATAAATAAATAAATAAATAAAAGAGAAATTGAAATCCTAATGTACTGAGGTCATTATAAATTCACAATTCAACCTTTGCAATTGCTATTGCAATGTTATTTCATAACTATTGCTGTGAAAATCTTTCACACTTATTCGCTCTTTCTCATTTATGCGTAATATCGATGGTCATGCATATTTATTGTGATCATTCGGGGAAGAGCTGCTTTTAGTGATTATTTAATATTCATTCATTCAGACGGAAAGATGAGCAGTTAATGGAAGCTTTGAAGATCTGGAAACAAAGAATGTATACTCACGCGAGATAAACTTATACACCAGATCCTTTTTCCATAAAATTTTACATGCTATAATGCTAAAGTTTAAATATAAAATGAAAAGATATTGTGAATGGTGGGGAAAGAGGGATGCTATTCGTTGTGTTAAATCATCATATACCCCCGGTTGGTTATTTGTTTTATCAATGCCCAAGAAACTGCAAAGGAAACTGCACATAGAGCTAATGTGAAGATCAGGGCCGTAAATCTGTCATGTGAATTGGGGGGGGGGGGGGTCAGCAGAGCGAATGAATATAAAGTATGCAGTGGGTCATGGCACCACAAGGGATTTATGGTATGTGTTATGGAAACAGTTGAGGGGCAAATTTCTTTAAAAACAAAAGTCAATATTTTTGGATTTCTCAAGACCTTCTGCTCTATAGAAGGTATTTACAGATATTCCTTAGTACATTGACTTGTGTGTATGATTGGATTGATAACATTTTTCAGAGACGGCCCCAAGAAATTGAACCTTGGGAGCTAAGAATCAAGTTTAGTGACGTATGAGGACCCACCATGGTTGGGTCCGACGCAGAAAGAAATTTTTGAAATTATACCTTCTAGAAAGGCTAAAAAAGCATCCCCAGACTAAAATTAACAAAATACTAGATCACCCAGGATAGAAAATTCGACGTTTCTCAGAAGAACACAGATTATTGTTTACTGGGTGAAATTTTGGAGGGGAAGAGTCATGCTTAAACCTTAGTGACAGACTTTGGGGAAATATGGGACACTGTTGTATTGATTGGTAGAAATTTACTTTCTGAACAGAAATGTGCGTCTTCCTTATTTTGACTGATTTCAGTAGGCCATGTTTACACATCAAAAATGAATACATTTTAATGATACAAAAAGTGATTTACTAAATAAAAGTAAATAATAGACAAATAATAGAAATGTACGTAAATAAGTTAGTAAATAGGTCAAATAAAATGACAGATTGCTCTCTTTTTATTTCATACTCTGTTTTCAAAAATAAAACGGTAGAAAACAGTAGAAAACGGTAAGTTTTTATATTGTAAAAATTATAAAAACCACTCTGCTTACAAAAATAACCTTTGGGCTGAGGTTTGTTGCAATAACACAGAAAACGTAGTTTGGTGCTAACCCGGCTACCAGGGATTTCTTTCTTCCAAGAAAAATGATGGTAATTTCTCCAAAAAAGTCGTTTTGCTCCAGATTTGGGGGGGGGGTCCAGTCCCCCCCGTCCCACCCGGGATTTACGGCCCTGGTAAAGATTAAACAACTGGAATCTCGCAAAAGTCTTTTTGGATTACCAAGACCTTTTGCAGAGCCTATAAGTCGGAGTTTAGTGCCTGGTTCATTACTTATTACAGCGTTCATCAAAAAGGGCAATCCCGCACTTCTGCTATCCCTCAGATCTTCTTACTTTCACTACAGTAATAAAGTTAACTTCCACCGTTGCAGCTT
Organism: Rhopilema esculentum; assembly: GCF_013076305.1. Next base: position 1,114,794 of record NW_027019541.1, on the reverse strand, counting down.
TCGCGTTGAGTTATCGCAAGATATGCAAGTTCGGTTGGGGTTCAGTATTTTGGGGTTGTACTCTAGTGTCTCTAATAGAACGGGGAGGTAATAGAAGGGGGTGTTCATTCCGTCCAATTTTCAAAAGAAGGGGGTGGTATTATAAGGGGGGGTGTTCATGTCGACCAATTTTCAATAGAAGATTGTGCTTATAGAAGGGAGTGTTCATGTCGGTAATCTTTCTTTGGAATCAGAATACCTTTTAGAATGTACTGTCAAAATTTGGTTTCAGTTTCTTGCATAGTATTAGAGAAAATTACAATCATACAAAGATAAATCAAATGTACAGCTTCTAACTTCCAACTCAAAAATCATCGGTTTCCTTTGTACGGTTGAGATTTTACAAAAAAACTATGGAAAACAACGAATAATGAAAATCGAATGACTTAATTTGTAAAATTTAATAGAAGGGGGTGCTAATAAGCGACGGAGGGAGGGCAAATTTTTCCGAAATTAATACACGGGGGGCCGTCTATTAGATACACTAAAGCAGGGGTTCTTAATTGTTTTGAGATTTTCTCCGGGGGTCACTGAGTTTTCGACTTTTACAAAACTTGTGTCAAAAAAGTTGCACAAAATGAAGTTCAGATCTAATAATTACCATGCTAATTTAGAGATAAGATAGGCAAGCCTATTTTTTCTTGTTAGATTCTATATTAATAAAATAAAATCAATGTAGTGCGCTTATTTTCATGAAATAAGTTTTGGAATTGTGGATGAGAGGAGAGAAAAAGGGAGGACGATGATAACATTTAGGAAAATGTTGCTGCCTTGATGTTAGAAGGATTGGCTCAATATGCAATACCCGACGGATTTACACGCCCAGAATTTAATGATTGCGTTTGTATTCAAAAAGGCCGCCACCGTGGTTCGCGGCAAGAAAAGTTCTAGATTATAATAGTATAGGGATGGCCAGAAACTGTATCTAAAATGGAATTCGACGGGAGAAAAGCTAACGTTTCCATAGTTTTACCTATTTTAATGTTGACATTTGAAGAACTTGGCAATAAAGAATTAGCCAGTGCCCTACTAGTACACACACGCTGCCTCATACACATACACTAATAAGCATGAACTTCATGAAGTGAAGATTGAGTCTGGCCTTGGGGCTGGGATCTCAGAAAGTTGAAGAAGGGGTAAGGTAATGGTGAGTTTATCGACAACCTATTGAAATCAATGAAAGCAGTAAAATAGTTTCCTATAAAACGTTTAAATGATTAAATAAAGCATTTCCTATATTCGTACTCCCTTTCCGACCAATTACTGGTCAATGGGACGCACATTTCCATTTACTGCAGAGGAAAAAAATTATCAGAGCAGTCCAAATGCAAAACTTAATCGAATTCAAAATTTTCAAAGTAGAAGCCAAAAAATATTTTTTGAGATAAAGCGCTCGGCGGGCCGGTGTCATATGCGTTTCTGCATGGGCATGCGTTTCTGCATGGGCTGAGAAATATATGCGTTTCAAATGTTAAAGTGTAATGGCGGACATGGAGGGCCTAGCTGTGGGGTACACAACGCGCACATCCAATATAAACAATACAAAACGAAATCAAAGTTCTAGAAATTAACTAAATATCAAATACTCAAATAAATAAACCTCTTGACATGATAAACTCAGAAAATGAAATTACAATCATGCTATTGATAAGATGAACAACTACCATCCGCTTAGCCCATGCAGAAATGCATAGAGAATTTCAGTGTTATGCGTTTCTGCATGGGGTATCTAAAATCAAAATACCATCAAATTTCATCGCAAATTAATGTTTACTAGCAAGAAATGATTGCAACAATCTGATATAGGTCAAACTTTTCCATGCAAGTAGCATTTTTGAATTTTTTATCATTTTTGTAGTTTGCCTTAGGCCCATGCAGAAACGCATAGAGAATTTCAGTGTTATGCGTTTCTGCATGGGGTATCTAAAATCAAAACACCATCAAATTTCATCGCAAATTAATGTTTACTAGCAAGAAATGATTGCAACAATCTGATATAGGTCAAACTTTTCCATGCAAGTAGCATTTTTGAATTTTTTATCATTTTTTGTAATTTGCCTTAGGCCCATAATAATAATAATAATAATTGAAGCTAAATCTCCATTTCGGAGCAGTTACCCAACTACTGGGTATCACAAGCTGGTGCTATAATTTTAGCCAATCTTTTTATTTCTATTTCATCCATTGGTAAGAAATTTTTGAAGGGTGTTGTTGATACTTTTAAGAATTTTTGAATTATTTGTAGCTAAACATGTTTTTTCCATCTTGGGTTTTTGATAAAAACTTGGGCAATCCCATAAGTGTTCAATATATTCCTCATGGGCCCCACATCTTCTGCAAAGAGAATCAGAGTACTTTCCTTTGTAGTTCGCTCTTAAGTCAACCATGTTTAGTTTTAATTTCAGCAGGGATGACGCGTCTTCACACCCCAGATACTCTTTCATTTCAAATTTACTACCCTTGATAAATCTAAGTTTACATGTCCACCTGTCTTATAAAACATCTAGTCATGCTTTTACTCGTATTTCATTTTTGATGGAGCCTGAGAAACTAAAATCGTTGATGTCTCAGATTGGCTATTGCCTGCTGATTTGGGTGTTTCGAGAAAGAAATTTGAACTATAAGATAAACTGAATTTAAGAGAAAGGCCTATAATAGTATATATTTATGATTCCATAAATATACTAAAATGCGTGCGGTACAATATGATGAATTTAATTAACGATCAATGTAAGTGAATTGTACCAGGAAAATTTTTTTTAAATAATTAACGACGTTTCGAGCATAGCCCGTTATCAAGTAAGATAGAAAAGCGATGATAGAACTAAAAAACGTTAAAGAAATATGGAATTCGACCAACAGAATAGGAAGACGGATGTAAGAGCATGGAAAAGAAATATATGGAAAAAGCTAGTAAAAATAAATATATATATACATATACGCAAATACAGAATTTATGCATATGTATACATATATATATATATAATTTCCTGGTACAATTTACTTACATTGATCGTTATTTATAAATTTATGATGCTTTTAGCTTTGAAAAATTATTTAAACTGATAGCTCTTTAAGCGTTCATCAGTTGAACCTGAATTTGCTTTTGGTAGAGGTCTACAAATCAATATCACATCTATGTATATTCTAGCTTCATAAAGCTAGCTTTGGTGGAAAAAATTCCTTACAATCTAACGTCTCTTGATGAACTACAATTGTCAACTTGCCTTGGAATCAATATCAAACGATCATTTTTGTAGGAAAAAGTACGAGAAACACTATGACCAGAGTTGAAAAACTCAGACTCCCTTTAGATATTCAAAATATATATTTATAAAAGCTCATAAATGCAAAGCTTGCAACAGTAGATAAAGATATTTTATTCAAATTTTGGTTTGTTTATTGTAACAAGTATTTCACTAATTTATGTTTTTAATAGTAAATTTTATATTTGTTCGTAAGTGATTGGTAAGCATTTTCAGCCTTATTCATTTGCGAACCTTAAAATATTACTGAAAATAGAGCTGTGGAGGATGTAAATCAACTACTACTGGTTTACTTTTTATCAAAATGGTAGGAATTCTATACCATCTGTGATTTATTCAAAAATTAACCAGAATTCCTTTTTCTGGTTCTTTAACCAAATAATAGTCATATACCAGGAAATAATTTTATATCGTTGGCTTTGAATTATGGGAATCCTTTTGGGGGAAGCTCTTTGTGTAAATCTGCATAATTTTATCCGTGTAACGCATGATATTATCACATATTCTTAGCTTTATGTTAGCTAGTTGCTGTTTTCTAACTTACAAGTCTAAATTTTTTATTAAGGTTTTGTGGCGATGGATCATTTCACAAACCTTTATTAAAAGTTGTCAGGAAACGCACATCCGTTGAAACACATTTGTGTCCTGTCTAACGCATATGCGCTTCACGCCATTCACAGCTAGGCCCTGCATGTCCGCCATTACACTGTAACACTTGAAACGCATATGCGTCTCGGCCCATGCAGAAACGCATGCCCATGCAGAAACGCATAGTACACCGGATAAAAACTTGCCGCGGGCCGTAGTTTAAGAATGGCAATGCCACTGTGCGAATGCCACTGCGATGGCGCTATTTTCTCCAACTTGCGCATTGATGAACAGCGAAGTAACAGTGATGAGAGAATGTACAGTCAAGGAATGCGAACAGTTAGACGAAAATTAATATTTAATTTTATTTTGTGTTACCTGGCCTGTGATTTCATCGTGAGCTGCAATAGTAGTAGCCCAAACTCATTGTAAAATAACAATATTTTCTCTTTATAAGTGAAAACATCGGAACAGTTTGTTAAAACGCAGTTGTGTTGGAAGGCCTAAACACACGAACCTTATTAGACAAAGGATATTTGGGTTATATTTTTCATACAGATAGAGACAATGGAGGGAAATCTCGGCAGTTCAGACACACCTTATGGATATGAAGAAACATTGGTAGGTTTGCCTCGGATTTTTGTTCATTTTATTTTGCTTCTTCCCGAATAACTAAGTAGGCTCTGGTGTGCCAGCCAAGTAAGTGGAGCCATAGACAAATATGTACCGCTGAGCTGACATTGGACCTTTATCCTATTAGTCTCACCGTGACTGTTCATTTTCATTCCAAATTAATAAAGCTATTTCATTCTGTGAAAAATCTTTTAATTTGCTGGCTAATATAAAAAAGGGGCGTTTTTCTTACTTGATGGTATGCTATTTATCAATTTGTTTCTCTATCTTAGCTGACCACATTTATTTAACAGAATGTATCAGTAACCTATTCGTGTTCGTCTTGAAGAAAAGATGGCAAAAATAGTACAGCAGTATTTCAAAAGTCTCCAATTTGAGAGCATTTTTTCACAGATGAAAGTGTTAAGATATGATAACAGTTCTAAGCCATTTTAAAAGCAATTAAGAAAGCAACTAGCCTACAATAAATACCACTGAAACATCACTAATTTAATACTGGAACTATCAATATCAAGGTGAGGCAGGTTTGGTCAGTCACTCTGACTGTTTGTGCCCCCACTTACAAAGAGTGTACCTTCCAATGCAACTTCTCGTATCATAAGACCCTCAACCTCTGGAAATAATGTTTAGGGCCAGCTTGCAAAGGATGACTGATCCTGACACAATACTGGGGCAGGCGCGGATCTAGACCGGTTGCACAGGTTTCAGAAAGCCAGTTAAATTCTCAGAGCTATGATTCTCTGTGATATGTATCTTGAATTTTTATCAAAAATTTCAATTGTGAGTATTGCTGCATATCTCCCTGTCTGACTACAGTTCATGTGCTTACAATCTGAATTGAACCCCCCCCCCTCCTCCCTCTCTATAATTGCTTAATTTTGTTCTGACAAAGTTCCCAGCATTATAATATGTCTTTTCTCCCTAAGTATTCAAGGAATTCAAAATTGAGGAAATCAGTCAGCACTTGAAATGACAGTTTGGAGTATGCTATCTATGCTCCAAAATTGAAACTGGTTGCTATTGTTCTCTGAAAACCTGTGAAAACTGATGCCCATATGTTTCCCTTATGCAAAAAAACTAGTGGTTAAAAAGCATATTTGATATCTATATCCATAGCTTGAAAATATTGACACTCTGAGACAAAATGAAACAAAGTGGAATATGGATGCAAATGAGAATCTGAGTTCTTGGATTCTTGTATTAGACTTTCTTTCTCAGAAAATTTATGAAAATTAGAATCAAAATTGCAAGAATAGGATCAAAGACCAATTTCAACAGAATATAATTTTGACAGTTCAGATAAAGGGATGGCAAATTAATCAGAATTTACTGACCTCATAAATTTTCATTACCAGTGCATCTTCAAGCAACATTCATGTACCATTGACACACAGGGCTGTAACAAGGTAAAACACCCCAAAACCAGTCAAAATTTTGGCTAGATCCGCACCTGCTGGGGGCACCAACAGCTTTGTGCCAGATATGCAGATACACAAAAATCATCTGCAAATGCCAGGTGTGCCAGAAATTTAAATTTTTCCAGCATATAATTTAACAGATCTTGTTTGTAGGTGCACCATCATCCTTTCATATCTGAATATTGGTTGTGCCATTGCCCTAATATTCAAACTGGGTTTAGGATATCTTAACAAAAACATTGTATATCCTGAGACTAATTGCAAAGTGCCTTCTGGTGCAAGTATGAAGAAGAATTGCATGGCAGTGTCTTGGTGTGTATGGCTGTTGGATGTTAATAAATATTTTCTGCATCTATATTTGTTTTTTCTAATATTCTATTTTCATCTGATTGTAGATGCATGGAAGATTCACTTCAAATCTAAGTGAGTTTGCACATGATTATGCAAAAAAGCTAAAATATCAAATCGAAGAAGAACAACAAAGGGACAGAGATGAAGAAGAGTTCAGGTCTTACAGTGGAGGGTCTACATTTTCCTGGCAGATTAAATGTATGTTTTAGCAACACCTTAGTGTTATTTTCTGACTTAAGTTGAATTCTGTTGCTGAAAGCTCCATTGATTAAGAGAGTGAGGTATTTTGATAAAAACAATTTAGATTAGTTTACTTCAAAACAACTTTTCTTGATTACAAAGGGCTTCAAAATTCCTTCAAATTCCCATTAAGATATGCCACAGACTGATCTCAATATTGACTTCTGATATTTTTTAAAATAATCTGATGATACATTTTGTAAAGCTTCTTATAATATTGTTCCAAAAGCATGACATAATGTTATCACAAAGGATATAACTATTCTGCCTTTCTATTATTAACTTTTTAATTCTCAAATGAATCCATCAGTGAATTACAATAAATACAAACTATATATTACTCAGGCCTCTCCGTTTAAGGCGCGCGATCACGCGCGCGCGCCTTGGCACGCTCCTATCGTTGCCGAGACGCGCAATAAATCACGCGCCTGGTTTATAAGAACCCTTTAAATCGCGCTCCTTGTGTTTTAGTTTTGAACAATTATTATACAAAGAGCCTTGCGGATTCGAAATCGATTGATATCTAAATAAACGGTTGCTTCTTTTAATCCCTTTTTCGAGGAAATTGTTATTGCCAAGTTAAATCAAACACCTCTTGAATATATTTCCGGTCAATAACCAATAAACTGTCATTGTGATTCCTGATTGTTATAAGTTTTTTAAATGGCCATTAATTCAAAGGACCAAGCCATAGAGCTATCTGCTTTCGCAAGTATCGCAAGGACAAAGTTAGCGGATCAAAGACCGAAGAAAGGAATGGGAAGACAATGGTGGTTTCGATTTGGTGTAAAGTTTGCTCAAAACACAAAAGCGTTATTTTATCAAATCCTCTTTGTAAAGGAAGTGTCAGGAAAGCAATTGAATCATACGTCAATGGAACGAATTTTGATTCTTCCACTTTTCCTGACTCCGATTCTTCATCGGAATTTGAGCTGGACATTGACGAACTACAACAATAATGTGTTTTTTTTGCTTTTAGTGCTCTATTAAGTAGTTTGTTTAGATATTTCTAGATACAAAGTATTTACATGCGAAAACATGCCGTTTTTGTCTACTTTAACGTAAATATATTTTTTTGGTAGAACGCGCGCCTTAGCAAGGCGAGGCGCGCGTTTGAGCACGCGCCCGCTAAAATGCTCACGGAGAGGCCTGATTACTTTGTGAAAATATTCATTAATATTCTATGGTTTTTTTTCATTTTCAGAATTTTATTGTGAGCTATAAATAGAGGGCTTTTATGGCTAGAAATTAATACAAACTCAAGTGATAACAGCAGAGTGCACAAATCAAATTTTCTTGATAACACAGAACAATAAAAGTTTTTCCTATTGAAACACTAAACTTGACAAGGATATGAAAACGGGCAAAAATAGAGTAATGGGGGAACTTTCATTTTGATTTTGATCAAAATGGTGTGGGTTCGGAGCAGTGGGATCAGCTCAAGAAAATATAGTACCGTAAATCTTTTAATTGCCCCCCCCCCCTCGAAAAATCCCCCCTCGAATAAGCCCAGACCCTAGAACTATAAATTTTCAATAAGCCCCCCTCAAATAATACCCCACTGCTACTGTAAATTCTCAAATTGACCCCTCCATTTGATGATTTATAATTTATATTTTTGTTGACCCCTCCACAACAAATTTATATTTTTGGTGAGAATTAATTAAATGCTCATAAAGAAATTCCTGCTAAAATAAATGAGGTCTTTCAATAATGTCTTCTTAATATCTACAATAATTTTAAAAGCCCCCCCCTTGTATAAGCCCCCCCTTCGAATAAGACCCCATCCAAAAATATAAAAAATAAATAAGCCCCCAGGGGGCTAATTCGAGGATTTACGGTAATGGAACGATTGGAAAATGAAGACATACAAAAATGGAATAAATTGAAACAAGGATTCGTATTTATTACCGGGCGCACAGCTAATTCCTCCTAAAGGGAAATCGAATGCATGCCTGTGCACTCACGGGCTAAAACGCACCTCCTCCCCCTCCCCACTGTCAGCCCTGTACATAGCTATAAAAAATGATGCATTAGAATAGTGAAGATTTTTTCTTTCTAGCCTAAACCTTCCTTATTCTTTGCTGTATTCCCTACTTTTTGATAGCATAATGTGTTTATGTGTTTGCTGCTGACCCATTCCAAGCAATAGGATACAAGACAGAAGAGCTTGAAACATCATCATACAGTTCTATCAATAATCAAAATTATATTATATTTATAATTTATGATATGTCACAATCCATATGGGTTTTTTATTTTATAAAAGCAGTATTAAAATATTAATGAAAATTACTGCTTACCCATCTATCATAAAATGCTCAATGCCAAATAGGCAGAGCTATACATGCTATATTATAACAATAATAATAATACAATAATTCATTTATTTATAGTAGGCATTGTTTACGGTAGTAGCTAAAAGGTAAGCTAATTAAAGCCCACTATATATGCAGGCACCATGAGCAGAGGGGGCTAGGGGGCTTTAGCCCCCAACTTTTGTAATAAAGGCCAAATATCAAGTAACAATCTACCAGTAAAACCTCTTTTTATATGGTTTTAGCCCCCTTCCCACTTTTTTAACCCCCCCCCCCACTTTTCTGAATGCATGTGCCTGATATGATGTATAGGAAGGGACTGTTCTAAGTTGTGACTCCGTGTTTCACACTTGATGTGACCATCAGGCAGATGTTCTGATGATTCCATCAAGCATGAATCTCGGATCAGCAATTTGAATTTTCCTGTTTTATACACCAAGTATCATGTTGCAACATTATGTACTATGTTAAAGGTCTAAATGGTAAAAATAATTTGTGCAGTTGAATTCACATTTTCTTTCAGACTATTGGAGGCGTTTCTTGACAGTGCTTGCAAATGACTATAGTTTTCTGTTTATTCTTGGTGTCTTAATGGCATTGATAAGTTTCATGCTGGATTACTTTATCGAGAAATGTCAAATGGGTAAGATCTTTATGCAGTCTTTTTTATGCCATACTGTCTATCTTGTTTGATGCTTGTAACCACATGCAATGCAAATTTCCAGGACAATACATAAATAGAGTTGCAAATATTATCTATGATAAGTGGGGTCTCGCTTTGTCTGGTAATAAGTGTTAGAATTTCAGAAGTATCTCAAGGTGATGTGTGAAAATGTGTCAGTATCAAGCTTCTGTTAATATGTTTTATGAATGAAAACTGACAAGTGTATACTTATTTTGAAAAAAGATTTTTTTGAAAACCCTTGTTTATCCCCAGGTATTAAAAATTTGAGAACATGGAAACATTTTCTGACCTATTACAGTAATAATTGTTCTGATTGGTTTCACAAGTTAAAGAAAATTTAATGGTATTGAATCGATTTTTCCAAAATGTTATTACCACCTCCAACAATTTTGATAGGAAGGAAAGAATTTCATCTTTTGTTTATTTTCACATTTGTAAAAAACCAAAATTGTAGATAGGTATGAAGTTTCACACCTGACTGTGGCTTTCAAGAGAAGTAGATTTAGGGCATATTATATATAATGCTTTTAGTCTGGCTAACTGGGGAAATTCTAGCTAATTTTGGCCAAGGCAAACAGGGCATTGAGACTGAATAGTTTTCACATTTGTTTACCACAATAGATTTTAACTTGTAGCCTCTGTTTTTCAGCTCAAATATTGCTTTATCAAATGGTGAAATTTAGTGCACTGTTGCAGTACGTGCTTTGGATTGGCTTTCCACTACTTCTGATTACCTTTTCAGTTGGTTTTGTTCATCTTGTGTCTCCACATGCAATTGGTAAGTGCAAAGACATTTGTCTGTAGTGGAGTCATTTAAGTTATTTATGTTTAAAAAAAATTTCTTTGGTTACATCCATGGTATGTATTCAAAATATAAAATGTGTCAAAGTGCTGTGAAATTCAAAAGTTATTATTTGTAATTATCTTGCTTTATAAGTTTGATTATTTGCACAGAAGTAAGCACTGCACAACATATGGGTAAATATTAAGCAAGAATTATAAGGTCATGTATATTTTGTTAGCAAATGATAAAGCCCATTAAGCTCAATCATTAACCTGTAAGTTAAAAAGGTAAAATGCTTAAATTGCTTGATTTGCTTCTTTCAAACCTGGTGTAGTTGAAGCCAAGCTGCTATCAATAAACAATTGAAATCAAAAGAATCAAGAGAATACCAATATTGCCAAAACAGATAATATTGAGCTCAAGAGACTAAATGATATTCGCATAAATTTGCTTTCCTTGCTAAAAGACTTTATTTTTTTGTACTTTTAAGGCTCTGGAATCCCAGAAATGAAAGTTATCTTGAGAGGAACAGTACTGAGGAGATACCTCTCTTTTCCTACTTTCATATCAAAAACAGTAAGTAAATTTTCATTTTTAATGAAATATTTTGAATTTCAATATCATTAATATGTATGCAGATATAGATTCCCATGCACTGTTTGGTCAAAATCTAGCACTACTATGAGTAGAAAATGTAAGTGTCTCATAAAAGAGAAGTATCATTGTTGAGTATCTCATTGGTTTGTTCATCTTTCCTTTTTCAATCTTATGACACATTTATTTGGTATCAAATAATGCCATAAACTTGGTTAGCTAGATTTTCTGTATAGATTTATTTTGGTTTTTTGGCTTTTTCTGATAAGAAATATTTCAAAGATTTTTTGCTTCATACGTCAATCCCTTTTATGAAAAAATCTTGTAGGTTGGACTTATATCAGCTCTTGGTAGTGGAATACCAATCGGGAAAGAGGTATAAACCATCCTTCTCTTTTGCATGACTAAAATTTAGGTAGTCACAAATATTTATGTCTCATTTTTTCACCTGATTCTGCTGCTTATGTGACCGAGATTATCTTGAGCTAGAGCTTCAGTTGAAAGTTTTACTTCACTTTGAAAATTTTGACTTTTTTCAGTTCTTTGTAGTCTTAGGATTTGACAGCTTAATGGAAACTTATGATTTGAGCTAAGCTATTATCTGAGAGGGAGACTTTGTTTGATCAGCAACAGAGAAACTTATTAGTTCTTTTAAAATTATTTCATTGTTTTGCAACATGTACAATTTCACTGAAGAAAAATTTTTCACCATTCTTCAAACTTTTTAATTGTCTTTGGGTGGCTCTTGTCCCTTTCCTCATGCTTTCGGTAAAAGGTTGCTAGTTTCTGAGTCAGAAAAAGCATTTGAGTTAAAGTTGATTGAATATTATATTTTTGCTATGTTGTGGTCCAACTTTTGTTATGCCTGTCAATTTACACTTTTTAGGGTCCATTTGTCCATATCTCAAGCATGGTTGCTAGAATGCTAAGCAAGTTCATCAAAGCTTTCCATGGAATTTATGTGGTAAGATCCTATTATTTTGACTCAAGAAATTCGTGCCAACATTGATTGTTTTTATCCACTGTAACAGGTAGATTGTTACATATTTGGTTGGCACACATTGAATTTGTTTTGCACAAGGACCTTTAATGATATTCCAAATATTTCTTGATATCATGATCAAGTATTAAGATATTTTGATTAAGTATTAAGTACACTGTTGTTTTTTTTAAGTTGTAGTAGACTCAAAGATCAAACAATATTGAGAACTGATTCTGATTTAAATTTAGAATGAATCTAGGAACACTGACATGCTGGCTTGCGCATGCGCTGTTGGAGTGTCAAGCAGTTTCGCTGCTCCCATCGGAGGTAAGTTCATTTTAGCAACAAAGTTTTTATTGTATTTGAAAGGAAATTGCCCAGTGAATATCCTCTGGATTACATCTCTACCTCTGGCTTGAAATCATTTTGCAATAATGAATGCCAATTCTATGTTTTCGCATTACCTAGATATGTTCCTTGAAAGACATTGCTGAAAATAGGTCTCCATGCACCATTGTATTTGAAAAGTATCGGTGAAATGATCCCACTTGTTTGTCAGTTACATGGAGAAAACTGCCTGTCTGATCTCATGGCTCTTATCTTGAGTAAAATCGGATACAATATTTCTTTATTATGGTTCATGCCTTCGATATTTCCTACTATCAAAATAGTCAGTTTTGCTGTCCTTAACATCCCATTACGATCAAAATAAGAAGGAATAGATTTTGGGACAGTTTTTATCAGAGTAGTTTGTTAGTCGTTTTCTCACTTTGCTCTAACACACCTCTGTCAATGTGAGCATATTTCTAACTTTGAAAGCGACGATATATCTTACAAGAAATCCTTACAAACAATTACCAAACAAAAATCCTGACCAGGAATGTATATTTTTCAATTCACAATATATAATTTTATTGTGAACTAATGTGAACTTTTTACTAAGCGGCAATATATATATTACAAGATCACTATAATCTCAGAAAACAACCTTTATTTTCAATTCATCGAGCTATGATTTTTCCTCTTGACAGGAGTTTTATTCAGCATCGAAGTAACATCGATGTATTTTGCTGTCAGAAATTATTGGCGTGGATTTTTCGCTGCTGTTTGTGGTGCATTTATGTTTCGTCTACTCGCAGTTTTGGACAGTAGTGAAGGTTTGTTATTGTGTATGCTGTTCAATGCCACATTCATTGTTAAAGCGAGCGAGACAGTATAATACTTTCAAATGATAATAAAAGTCAGCTTCAAAGACAAGATAACAGCCTGTAACTATCCAATCTCCTTGAAAAGACTCAATGATAAAATATACTGCTCAACTCAAAAGATATTGCCTTTGGTAAAAAGCTACTTATTAAAAAGGTGTAATGAAAAGCTTTTGATTTCTGATCAAGAAATTAGCACAAGAAGTTTCAAAAGTAACGTTAATGGGAGCCTGGTAAGAGATAATTTCATAAATGGAAGGATATCGTCGTACTGTGGTCAAGTCTGTTGGTTGTTGTGCGTGTTGGGCGGTATTCGCTTGAAATTTCGTCGTAAATCTTGATCGTTGAACGTGCACAGCCCGACTTTTGAACTTCGATATCTGATACCCATTTTGTCAATGTATCCTTTTTTTAAGTTTTGGTGCAGTATTTGTTAACTTTTTTGAGCGTATTTCTAATGAACTTTCTCTCTTAATTCTATGACGAATAAGAAAGCTTTCTTATCTTTTCTAGAAACAATCACTGCGTTGTTCAAAACCAGGTTTAGAATCGATTTTCCATTTGATGTTCAAGAATTTGTTGCTTTCGGCTTCATTGGGTATGTTTCAGGGCAAAGTTTTTGGCACAATTTTCTATCCTCAAAATCCCGTCAATTTTGTTGTTGTTTTTGCATTTAACGCTGGATTTAACCTGATATCTGACCTCTTGTAAATGTAAAATCTGAAGTGATTGATGTCAAATTTATTGTTTATTTATGCTAGTCACCCTACAATCAACTTTATAAAACTTTATATTTTATAGAACTCTAAGGTTTTTACTTGTTAAGTAGATCTCTCAGAAACTAATATTTTTGAGCCAACTTTATTTTACAATTGATGATATTCGTACCAATCATTATTTTTAAATATATAATGAAAATTGCTGTACCACTAAGTATCTCGTAATATTGGCTTCCTACGCCTTGTCTAAGACTCACAACTCCACTTTTATTTTAGACTTACCTGCGGTCTGGCTGGTGCTTTGTTCGTCTACACTCACCGCAAAATTGTCGATTTTCACCAACATCACAAACAAAACAGATTGAACAGATTTTTAGAGAAGAGGTAGTGTTCTCAGTAGAGCTCTATGATTTTTTATGTTTACCTGAATAGGCTAGTTGTTTAAACTAATTTCATTGGAGTACTCTGTCTACATCTTGTTTACACGTGTGTCAATAAAATTTTGAAGCAAAGAGACATAAACAAGGTTTTAATATATTTGTAGGTTTATCAAATAAATATCAGATAGCACCAGAGAAATTGGGAAAATGTGAAGATGCTTTATTATCGATTACCAGTTATGAAAATTACTGTTTACCTGCATGTCATAAAGTGCTTGATACCATATAGGCAGAGCCATGCACGCTATTTGATGTATAGGACAGGTCGGTTCTAAGTTGCTACTTCGATTTTCACGTTAATGCGATTAACAGGCAATTGTTCCTACCTCAATTGTCCGTTATGTTACTCATTCACTTCTCTCAGTGGATATGTGTCACAAACCAAAGAAGCATAACTATTTATACATATTTCTTATAAAATCATGGATATTTATTGAGGCTATTAACGTTAGTCTGGCACGAAGGGGGTTTATTGCAGTTGGCGTTTGGCTGAAGTTGCTCTAAAAGTTAAAAGAATTATCAAGCTAGAATAACAAACATACTGTTATTGAGTTGTCTCTATACCCATTATAATGAAGCTAGAAATAAATCGTTTTCTGGGCTCCACCTTATATTGCCCGGTATTGTGTTGCCTAATGATAGCATTAATCGTGAAACTCAGAGTTCCAACTTAGAACTGTCCTGTGCTATCCACTAAAGCTTGTACCGCTCTGGTATGACAGACCGGCATTACAGTTTTCACCATTTACACTGTCTGCATATAATTTTATTTCATGGCATTGCCCTACCCAAACTTGTTGCCTGTCCCTGTCCACATAAAAGGTCTTGGTAGGCCGATAATTGGTCATTTGATCGGTACTATGTTGTCATGCCATATCGCTCTACATTAACCTTTGCTTCGCTTTTTAGCCGATTTATTTATCCTGCTATGATTGTCCTTATTGTATCGACGTTGTCATTTCCAAAAGGATCTGGTCAGTTCGTGGCAGGACAGGTTGGTTTTCTTTAGCAACTGAAAATTCACTGCACCTTTCTTTTGTTCGTGATGAAAACCGTAGATCCTGCATTTCAGAAGACTTATTTTACTCAAATCCTCCCTTTAAACCAAGAATCTTGCAGTAATTAAACTTTTTTTATTATTGTACCAAGAAGTAAATTTAGTAGCAATATATCAAACGTAAGAACTTTTTAATTTAATAATATGCAATATACTTTTGCTTTTTTGCTATTTTAGAATTGTTTACGCTTGTGATGCTAATTCACCTATTAATGTAAAACTGAGAAACGGACACTGCTAAAATATGTTTTAATTTTAGCTTTTTGTCAAAGATGCTTTAGCGAAGAGTTATGTAGGGAATAAGGCCAGGCTTTTTCGGTTGACCTAATCTTTGTTGTGTAAAGCACTTAATGCAAGGTAAAGGGATTTCTTGAAAGCATAATCAATACAGAACTTTTTTATTTGTTTGTTCAATATTGGTCTTTGTCACCATAGCTTACTGCAAAAGAAGCTTTATATGAGCTGTTTTCAAATACAACTTGGTCAGCTCAGGATCCCTCTCCAGCTTCAATGGAAGTGTTACGTCATTGGCAAACAGCGTACACCAGCATTTATGTCACACTGACTGTATTTGTCATCAGCAAGGTTCGTACTCATGACCTTGAATATCTGTAGTTTCTTGCCAACTTTCAAAATGCATGCATAGCATTGGGTCTTATCAATATTCCACTTCTTATATCATGTTCATTTTCCTTCCATTTGTAACTATCCCTTGACCAAATACTTTTGAGACTTCAATCTGAATCTCCATAATGAAAGGTGACTCTTACAAGTGAGATGTTGGATCCATTCCTCCTCAAAAAGCACGGACTTATTTTCAATGAATTTGGGCTTAAAGGACACAGAAGAACCTAAAAATAACATCAAATGAAATGAGAATATTTCCAAAGAAAAATAATAGTGTTATTCCGGAAATCTTGAGATACAACTTTTCTTACAGTACTTTGTTCTTTGTAGACAAGAATTCTCTTATTAAATCTCCTATGCGCTCAGATTGGTCAGCTGAGACATCATAATATGCGAGACAGGTTATAATATTTGGTGCAGTACTAACGTACATGCATTTATTTTAATTTCAGTTCATTTTGACGGCCGTTTGCGTGGCACTGCCTGTCCCTGCTGGCGTATTTTTTCCTGTTTTCATAATTGGTATGCTTCAATTCAACACCTCTCCTGCATATTTACCATGACTTTGCTTGGGACGTAATCACACCTCTCTTCCTCTCTTCCCATTTCCGTCTCTTTATCTTTAAGCTAAGACAAGGAACTAAATGTTACCAGTTATTTACACATCAGGCTCCCAAATTTTGTTATGTGATTTGAAATTTTTGTTTTGTTTTACTGTCTGAAGCATAGAGCGTTTCAAGTGAATCTTTTCCACAAAATCCTGCTTTGGGTGGTAAGAGAGACATAGGCTAGGTGGAGCCTGATCCCAGCTGCTGGCATTCTTTTCAAGGGCTGCTGAATAAGTTTTTAAGACTGTAACTTCTTAAGGTTGTAGCTCCTTGGTATATGCATCAAGCATTTAAAAAACCTTGATCTAAATATTGTTTTAAGTACCATTTTGAATTATATATAATAGAATAAGAGAAAGTTATTATACTAAACTGCAGGACTACTTCCTATGTTTACCCCATCGCTAAGGTAAGGCTTTGGTAAAACGTCTTTGATGAATGAAGTTATCTGCTTTAGGAGCTGCATATGGCCGTCTTGTTGGCGAATGCATGGCAACATGGTTTCCAAACGGTGTGAATACGCCCATTGTCCCTGGTGGCTATGCAGTTGTAGGTAAGTTCATGAAGAATTTTGTGACAAATTCTGTCACTTATCGCGAAGTTTATATTAAAAGCTGCAAAAGAGTCTTTATGTATTTAAGCTATTGTTTTAAAACCAGGGAAAATATATTTCTGAAAGTCGTTACTTATCTCGTTGTTTAGTCAGTGCAAATGGTCGTTGTTGCGGAGAAGTGTCTAGATCTTTATTGTTTAAGGCTAGCATTCCATCCATTGTCTGAATCAATGATAATTTGCATCTTATGAACATGCGCATTAGGGCGATATTCGAAGCGTTTGATCTAAACTACATTATATAGAGTGTGAGTGAGGACGTGTTTCATTCTCCCGCTCTTCATGACACCATTGTCTCTAAATTTTGTTCATTTTTTTATTTGAGATTGCTTATTCCCATCAGAACCACGAATGTTCCTATCTCACAATGCATTATGCGATGTGAAATGAACGTAATTGATTTAAACTGTGCATGTGCAACTGAGGCAAAGTTTTGAGGGCTAGCACGTTGGCTTTGATAATTTTGTGATAAATGAAGTCTCGTTGGTGCAGCTCATCATTCCGGGGTGTATGTTTGACAATGAACCAAGTGGCTGGTGCCTTCAAATCATCTGTTTAAGACTTTTAGTTCCTTGAAAAAAAACTATAATGTCAGTTTATTAAAGCATCATATTTTTCTCCCAAGGCGCCGCGGCAATGGCAGCAGCCGTTACTCACACCATCTCAACGTCAGTTATTGTGTTCGAACTTACTGGGCAGATTACTCACATTTTACCTGTTATGGTGAGTTATAGCCATTTGAAAATAATCACCTGTTTATTGTCTACCTTGAGGCTTACATCGTTAAGAGTTTATCCGAAGCTTTGTACTCCGAGTGTCAGACAAAAGATGTTTAAAATGTCCCATCACTTAGTTTTCATCTTTGTTTTGCATCTAAATCGCTTCACACATCTAACAAGTTATTTTTTGTCATTTTTAAAAGACAAACTCATATTGTGAAGGAGTTTGAACGGTAAACATTCCGTGCAAAACTCACTACTGTTTAGCCTCCTCGAATCTTGCTTGCTTAATTGAGTCGTTTTTCCATGGCCTTAACTTTCTGCATTTTTCTGTAAAAAGTAATTAAGCAATTTAAATGCATGCAACTTTCACTGTTCCTACTTCTATTGTACCCATCAACGCCAGTTTGCAAATATTACAAATACTCACCAAAGCAATCGTTTTTATTACTGGTGCTTGTCCCACCTTTTCAAACTTATGTCTTAAGCTGTGAATGCTGCCTTTTATGTGGTCATTTAAGTAATTTTTGCAACACTCTTTTCCTACTTGCTTTGTATTTCAATTTAACACCTGGTAATGAAGTCATTTATGTTTGTTGTAATTATCCCTATTTTCGCCTAGATTGCTGTCTTGATTGCAAATGCTGTTGTTCAGCAACTGCAGCCAAGTATATATGATAGCATAATTGAGATAAAGAAGTTGCCATATTTACCAGACATTTCACGGCCTGGGTAAGACAGGCTTGCATTTCACCACTACTTTAAGCTCAAGCATTTTTCTTGTGCAGACATTTTTGCATTTGCTAATGTGAAAATATTTCTACTATTTTCGATCTGAAATGTTGTTGTCGCTCACAAGTCTGCCTTCATTTACATTCTATATGTTTAATATTTCTCTGGATGTTTGTAGATTGTGATTTTTCTTGAATTCCTGTTTTTGTTGATTATACTTGTATTCGAGAATAAAAAATCTGGCATTGCGTTTTCAATGCAAGATCCAATTACTTTGATCAAGACTAAAAGATTTCCTGAATATTTTTTCTAAATTTGTTTTGGTCAGAGTTGATCTGATGTATCTAGTAATTATATTATGTTTTGTATAATTATATAACTGGTTGTCTGTTTTGTGACAGATACATTATCAATGTTGGCGATATCATGGATACCAGGCTTTTCTACATCACCACCAAAAGTTCATATCTTCACTTGAAAAATCTTCTTCGGCGCTCAAATCTTCTCTCGTTTGCAGTTGTCGACAAACCAGGTAAAACTGCTTCAAAGCTCTTAACAATTCGATACCATTATTGCCGTTGTAATTTATTGTGTGAGTGTGTGGTTGTTAAAACCAGAGGCTCATTATTACATATCTGCGTGAGCATTTTTGCTCAGTTGATAGCCTAGATTTTGTTCTTCCTTTAAAACTAATGCTATGCTTTGACCGAAATGTTTTTGTTAGGCATGCATACAGTTTAAGCTAAATCAATATCTGCATTTAAGCGAAATGAATATGAATCTGTTACATTTTGATTTATAGACCCTGACTTTGTGATAATGCCTTTTCAAGTTTTAGACGGAAAGTCAGCCCCCTACCTACATTGTTTTTATGTTTGCAGATTCTATGATGCTCCTTGGAAGCATCAGGCGTATTCATCTAGAGAATTTGCTGGCAAGGCAGTTGTCTAAAGGGCACAAGCAGGATGGTGGGTTAGAGCCAATACGCGAATTGTAAGTAAACTTTAAGAATTTTTTTTCATTATATCACTTGCATATTTGACTCAGAGATAATTTCAAGAATATTTACCGGATAAACATATTTTGCAACTCTTTCTCATGCAGTAACTTCATAGTAGTTTCCAATATTGAAATCAATGTTTTGCATTACAACTGGTCACTATTTTATCTTCTCCGCACACACATAAAGGAAAATATTTGATTAAACAAAGTACATATCAGCAAACATTTATAGACCAGCGGTAAGTTGACATGATTTTTCCTTTACTTAAACGTTAAAGGTTTTCATATATTTAACTTATAGTTCGTCTCCTCCACAGGAGTAGAGTGAGCTACCGCCCAGGCTCTGACGCAATTGATGTTGTTTTTGAGGAGAAACAGGTGAGGAAAATCATGCTTAGTTTAATCTATATATACTTAACCTTTTGACATGCTCAATCTTTCCCTCAAGTATCTTTCCTTCATTTATTTTACAATGCACGTCCAGCATTCACCCGCCCTTTGTGTTGAATATGAAAGCCAGGTATAAATATTTGCTTTACATTTGGTGGTACTCAAGTGTACAGAAGAACCCCTGAAATGATCAGAATTGCTACTTCTTGGCAACTTGTTATATATAACCATTGCTGTGTATTTTTCGTGTTGGTTGTCTATCTCGAAAAAATTGTTTCCTTTCTATTTATATATGATATGAAGTTTAGGAAGAATGTACCTCCAATAACCTAGATTTTTTCTCTCGTAAGCTTTTCTCGTAAATGTTTTGATTCTTTGCTAAATGGTTTTTTGTAACAGTTGTTTTAATTCAATTGATTGTATTCCAGATTAACTCAGAAAAAGATCAATTAATGGCAGAATTGGTAATTTTGAAGCTGTTGCATAAACTTGAGTTGTTAACATTAATGCAGTCTCCGCGTAAAAATGTGTTTTACAAAATGTAACTGGTCATTTTTTTAAATAATCATCTAATAATTGATAAAGTTGATGTTAATATCAAATCCTTTTTCAGCAAATCATTGCCAAAGCCACTGTTAAATCATATTAATGAATATAAACAAATTTTAAGTTTATTTTAATCAATAATTATCTAGCAACTAGGCAGGCCTTCCAGACATAATGTTTTTTGATTCAGTGATATTTTTAGTCAATTTGCTGACAATTGGACTGACATTGTGACCAATTGAACTGAAAATTTATCAAAAGTGGTATCACCACTACTGAGTTAGAATAAACTCTCTAAACAATCTATCTTTTAAGTATTGTATTCAATATTTGCTGAAGTATCGATAAATTCAATTGAAAAGCAGTAATAATCTTCCAACTTTGCGACCTGACCTTATCTTCAATAATCTGCTGTAAATTTTGCAAATTAATTTACACTAACAGTTTAAACAAAAGTTTAATTTGCAATGGTAAAGATTAATGTTAAACAAAATATACGAAAATTATTTAAATATTCTTTAATGAAGACATTCTTTGATTTTCCGCAAGAATGTTTGCCTGCTATCTAGTGGAATAATATAAAAGCATTTTTAACTATTTAGAGCTTAAAGTATCATCCAGGAAATTGATACATTCTGGTTGACAGTCTCTAATTTTTTTATTTCTGTAGGGTGGAGATACAAAAGTAAGCAAGAAATCCAAAGTTAGCAAGTCATCAGGTATTAATTTGTTTTATTAAAGTCATGCAGTTTTTTTCGTTCATCCTGGATTTTGCTTTTAGAGGCGCTAAAAGATAGATATTCCTTTGGATTAGGAAATATTCTTTTAGCGGTTTGCACGAGACTCCGTTGCGTGTTAGTTTATCAGTAATATGTTCCCACCCACCCATTCATTTTGTTAAATTTGAGTGCAAAAGATTTGCATCTAACCTACCTATAAATTGTACCTTAGAGAAAGAGTGGTTTTATGGTTAATAGATTTTCAAGCAATATCGAAGTAGAATTTAATAATTTTCTTTTCAGTTATATTGTATCTCAGAAGGTACCCCTTAATGATTTATAGCGATGGTGATCTTGTTATCTGTCGCAAAAGCAACCTTACAACTCGACATTGAATGCAAGATGGGCAGCAATGACATATTTTATTCTGAAAAATATGACATTAAAGTATTGAGCAAATTACCGATAGTGTTTGTGTAAGATTGGAAGAGAGAAAATTTTGTGATTGTGTCTCTTTCTGTTTCCTGTTTAGCTGTCACGACACTTCAAAAGCTTTTCACCCACACTAGCACTGAACTTTCTGAGGTATGCTACGATTTTTAATTTTATCATCTAACTTTTCAAAACAGAACTTAGGAAAAAGCAATGTAAATAAACAGAAAACCAATTGTGGAATTTAATAGGAGAACTAACTGGATATTTAATTTTTGCATTTTGGTATCGTGTTTCGTTAATGTTTAAAAGCCAATGATTTTTTTTAGTTTCTAGTTGAACAAAACAATTTAATTGATTTCTGAATAAAATTTTTGCGTTTCCTTATTTAAGGCTGCGACATCATCAGGGGAATTCGGTGCAGATGCATATGTGAGTATAGATTGTGTAAAAATGATTTTTAAATGTCAATAAGTTATGTTTTTGTGTATTCAATGCGGAGCTTTACCGATATTTAAGGTAAAAATTTGTTTTTGTACTGCGCTTAACGTAACACATTGCATGTGATGATAGTGCTTGGAAATGAAACCATTTGCAAGTGATACAAGTCACTCATTGTGTACACTCACATCAATTTTTTCTATAGGGAAACAAAATAAATTCATTCTTCTCTGTAAATGAATGTTGGTTGCTTTTAGTCGATATTTCGGATTGGTTTATTGCTTTAGAAATTCCTTTACAGTTTTAATGAACTTTTTCCCTTCCTTTATGTATCTCAGCAGATACCTTCAATAGTATTTCTCTTTTCAGTGTCCTGCATGGGAAATGGAGCTTCTTCACGAGGAAATTGATTTCTCCAGTACCCAGATAGATCCAGCACCTTTTCAGCTGGTTGAACAAACATCGCTTTACAAGGTTATAATGATAGTTTATCTTTTGATGTTCTCATTTTAATCTCAACAAGCTCTTACGGCTGTTTCTCAACACTAAAAGAAATAGTTTGTCACCCTCTACACAGTTCAGTGCAGGCACTGTCTTTCAGAACTATGATGACTTCCTTCAACTGGGGAATAAATGTTGATTTGTACATAATTTGATAGCAAGAAACTATCATAAGGCTCAAATATGCAGATTTCTGATTTTTTTGTGATTTTATTTTATGTTGATGTGTAGAGTTTTAAATTGTGATGTTATTGGAATCTATTTTTGAAATTTGTTTACTACCGTCCACAAAACCTGAAATATCATCATGCAAATAGATTAAGTATGTCAAAAATTAAGCGAGATTTGATCAATAATAGATTTTAACTTTGCTAACGGATTATTGTTAATTTTGACTTTGTTCGTAATATTTGAACTGATACCACATTGAAGTTATTTGATGGGGAAATAGCCTGTGCTTATGAGGCTGTAACTCAGCTAACTGGCAACAAATGTAGCTTATTTTACATATTTCAAAATATTTCATTATGGTTTCTCAGGTTACGTGATCCGAATTCAAACTTCTAAAAAGACTTTTATGACGTCATCGCATTAGAACATTTGCTTATTACTGTTTACTTCAAATTTTTAGGCACATAAACTATTTTGTTTGCTGAATTTATCTCAAGCGTATGTAACATTACTTGGTAGACTCATTGGAGTTGTCACACTGCAAGAGGTAATTTCGCCATGTTATTCTTCATTGATTCTTGAAATACTTCTTTTGTCACGTGGAAATATTAAAAGCCTGCTACCCTATTTTCCCATTTCCAACAGTTATATTTGATTTTTGAAGCAGTTAATCTACAACTTAGTTTAGCCCTTGACTTATTTCTGGATGGCGTTAAATGGGAAGCTCTTTCGGTACTAAATTTAGTTAGGAAATGATCCGTGATTTAATTGCCATAGACCGAAAGCATCATCCTGAATTTTCGTAGGCCACAGCAAATAGCTCCTTTTAGAAACAAAAAATTTTAATTTTCTATGGCTGTCTGTTAATGTTTACTGCTATTTATGGCGCTATTATTGGATGACCTTTGATTTTTTGTATTTATGTCAAATGTATATACCAAAATTTGGGAATCATTAACTTGTGAATCTCTCTAAGAGACTAAAAAGCTAAAAAATTGAAGACATCTGATACATCAACTAATTCATCAAGAGATGGCCAGGAATGATTGAAAGGTAGAAAAAAAGAGTTTAACAAAAAAATTATCTTTGCAGCTAAGGCTTGCGATTCAGAATGAAAACTTCTTTTTGGAGAGGCGAAAGCTAAGACGACAGAAGTCCTTTCAAGTACCTCATGTTGATTCAGAGACTGAGAATCCATCACAAGATTCACCACGCCTACCATCCGAATCTGAACCGTAATCCAAGTATGTTAATCTAGTTAGAAATTTTACATTTTTGCAATTTTTTGTTATTTTTGTATCAAAAATTAAGCAACTAATGTCCTTGGGCTAATTATTATGGTTTCACCCAGTTCGCTACTCAGTTTGATAACTTTTTGTTACCTTTGTCCTGACATATCTTGAAATATGAATTATTCATTTTTGTGGTTCATATTTTAAATTCTAAACATACTAATATTCCTTAAATGTTTTGTTATATTTTGGTTATATTTGGTTAAATTGTGTAAATATTAGTGACTGATTTTCGAAATTTAAATTTGCCGGTAGATAGATAGTTTCAACTGACAATAAAATCTTCAATATAATTTAGAAATTGAAAAATTCTATAATCTCCTTTTTCCACTATTAATGTTCTTGAAACCATACATAGAAATGCATTGCTCTTGGTTATTAGCATGTTTAGCCCCCCCCCCGATAACCACCCCCCAAAATAGAATGTTTTAGTTCCCTCAATCTGTGCCCCCTCTCAAAAATGTTATAGCTCCCTCAATCTGTATTATAATCCCCGGTCCTTGATACGAGGCGAGTGCTTACAAATATCAACTCAAGTTGCCATACAAATTGCTCGTTTGCAGCTTTTTCCGATTTACAAGTGTTTAACTACTCATTGCCATACTGGCAGAATGACAAAGGAGAAAAACTTTGAATTTAAATTATCTTAACGAACAAAACATGGCGTGGCGCGAAGGCCTTAAACGAACAGCGAAAATCCATAATTAATACAAACATGAGCAGCCTCGTTTCTATGTACACCTGATTGAGGTTTTCCTATTTCAACAACAAGTTCATTTCGTCAATAAATTTTTCTAAACTATCAAGCCAAATGATAAAACAAAGCACAAAAAAATTATTTTCTCCAAAATATTGAAATTTTTGCTTTCTTTGATGCTCTCTTCGTCAATGTCTCCTTTATTTCAGGCTTTTTTATTGAAAGTGTTTTCAATCAGGGCCTAAAGTGGTTCTTTCTGTTGCATCTCAAATAAGCCCTTATGATGACTTATGAAAACATTGATTGCTTATTATAATTTGGCATGTAAGGATGGATAGGGGCTTTTACCAATTTTTACTTCTAGAGGGGGCTTATTCCCGGGGGGGGGCTATACAAGTAGGGGGGCAATTTGAGTATTTTGGGTTTTTGCATAAATATTTTTTTATTTGTTTCATCAAGGGTGTGAATGCCTTGTATTGCTGCAAGTTTTGCTTCACATTTGTTATAGCATATGTGCTGTTGTAGCTTAAAAACTGTATATTAAGGCTTACAATTAGAAAAGGCCTGGTAGGGCTAAAAATTGCCGCCAGAATGCTGAATTTTAAGAGTTAATATGCCATTAGCAATTGATAGTACTTCTTAATTAGATTTGCAATTATACGAATTCCTTTCTCTTTGCTTGCAATTATATAATTGTAATTAGATTGAGACATTCATTGTTCTTTACAGTTATATCTAACTTATTTTGTGATTTGTTAAATTGATATATCTTATTCAGTACATTTAGAAACGTACATTTGTTAACTATGTAAATGAAGAGTATTCAATAAAAAAAGTTTATGATTTTATATACATAGGTCAGAGCACTCACTTTTTAAGGAAGATATATTCTGTATTTTGGTAAAAACTGTGTATTTCAAAGTGTAGCCTTTAGGTCCATAAACTCAATTAACAATAAGCCAAATGATGGACAGCCATACCAATAACTTACAGATTTACATCAAGTGCAAAAAAATTTTGATGTATTTATTCTCAGGCAAAGGATGAAGAAAAATGTTTTGTCCTGATTTTTCCCAACCCTCTGATTATTCAAAAATTAATTTGTACTCAGAGATTAAAAGATTTCAGAGACAGTTTTTCAAAAGCTGCAGATTGTCGTGTTTCCAAAGCGTGTTTATTCATTTTACATGGGGATGACACTTGCCATTACCCTAGCCCTCTCCAAAGTTATTTCTATGGCCTAACGATGACCAATGACAAGATAGAAAGGCTATATGAGACAACATAGAGAAGCTATATGGGCACTGCCAAAGAATGGAGGTCTGCCCAGCTTGCAGAGCAATTTATAAATGAAGCCATAATTGCTTGATTGTTTACTTTTTGCAAGATCATTTCTTCAAGATCATTGCTTACAAGCTAAGGAAAAAGACACATTTAATGACTGTCAAATCCTGTAGGAGTCTGTGTTTCAATAATTTTTCTTTGTAAAATCTATCTACAAAACTACAATCTCTTTGCTCCACGTTTAGCCTGTTAAACTTTTCAGCAAGTAAATAATGTTAATGCAAATTCTGTAAGTACAAAGTGTATAAAACAAGTAGTGTTGTTTCCAGCTTTAATTCACCAGTGATTTGGCAGCTACAAGTACCGTATTCTCTTATTTATTCCTGCCCTCCCTAATATTCCTGCCTCTTTAGTAACCCTGATCCTGTTCTCTACTTTGAAATATTAATCCCACCTCTCTGATAATCTTTACTGCAGGTTTAATGAAAGAAAGAGCCCAATGCATTGGAAATGTTCTTGGTATTTTAATGACTTCAAAACATCCATCCTAATTTTGAAAATAGCAAGGATGAATATTGTTTCATCCAATCGGTGTCAATATTCAATCAACATTTGTCAATGTTCTTTGCATTTTACATACAATGTTTCCCCACCAAAACTCAGTAAATATTATAAAAGTTGATAAACCCACTTCTCTAATAGTCCTGCATTAAACCAGCAGCGGGAATACAAGAGAGAATACGGCACTCTTTGTGAACCTCCATTCCTCTCTCCTAAAGCACCTTTATGTCCTAACACAGTGAGAATCCACTCAAAGCAGAACTGTTAAGCAATTATATCTTCACAAATAATATCTTCACCATTTACTTACAATTCAAATTCATTTTAGCTCTGAAATTTGTTTTGAAAATATATATCCATTTTCTCCACAATATGTATTTTTATATTTATCAAGCCCTATTTTTATTCTATTTTTTAAAGTTTTTTTCATGTTTACTCCAAAATTAGTATTTTCGAAAGCCTTGTAGATGGCTTTGAATTCTGGTTGCTTGTCATTCTGAAAAACGCCTCTATTGCCATGGACAACTGAAACTCCATTATTTAAGGCAGTACCACAATTGTTCCCATACATGCAGTGATCTGGACGATAATTCCACTCGCAAGGAAATATATATAAGTGCTCTGCAATGAAAACAGGTCATCCTCAATAGCAAGTCATTAAAAAAATAAAAAAAATAAAAAGTAACAATTACTTAACTTGTCAAAGTTCCTAAAAATGAATTTATCATTAAAATGCAAAAACCGAATATATTGTTGTGGCTTTCCCCATTAAAATTTGGTTCACACATGAAATATTGTGATTTAGCTTGAGATGTGATGATACGGATTGAGATTGACTCTAAACAGCAACACTTTAGTACATGGAAACACATCAAGGCTTTTCAGAATCAAACATCCATGTTAAAAATAATCACCTTCAGAAATATGTTGATAACTGCCAAACTCTGCAGACTGGTTGACAAAATTTGGACATGGAACAACAGACAATTACTAGCCCCAATCAAATTGAGGCTTAAACTTTGCTAAAAACATTTATAGCTCGAGGAAATTCAGAATAGAAGATTAGATTAACTGGGATTATCTCAACGAAAGCAAGCTTGCTGGGGACTATTCTGTTGCATGATTAGAATTAAGGAAAAGTAAAACACAGTTGAACTCATTCATAACTCACAAAAAGTTTAACCTAGAAATAAAAAAGCCTGAAAATAAAAAATGATATGATTAAGTTCATTGATTTCGTAGTTGGAACCCACAATATGACATCAGAGCTGAAGTTTCTCTTTCAGTGGTTCAAAATATCATGGAAAGATAAGCTATTTTCTGGCTACTAAAGCTTTCTGATAATTCTTATCTACTCTGTTATTACAATCAATCTATTTATCATTCACAGAAATCAAAACCAATAATTCTGATTTTGTCTGGACTCCTTGAAAAAAGAACAGAAAATTTATCTTAGCAAGTACGCCAATGCTGGTTTCTTCTTATTCTTCAGTTTTTACTTACAAGTGAATGACATTGAAAAAATCTCAGTTTCTCCCTTAACCATTCCTCCAATTTATTGCTTGCAAAATTCGGTTATTGATCATGTGAGTCTCTGAATTAGTTTTCCTTTTTTCTAAGCCTTTAATGAGGAGCTCAGCCTCTGAACCATCATGGCATTTTTAAAATAAAATATTGTAGAACAAGTTATTTAATGTCTTAATTTAAATCTCTGAAAATGTATTGTGTTACCTGGTTTAAAATGGAACATTATATTCAAAATATCTTGATCTCCCCATGTGATATCGTAACGATAATGCTTGTAAATAGGGTACACATCATCATTCCAGTTGTTCCTCCTCATTCTTGTCAGGTTCATCAACATAACACCAGAATTGACACCAAGCCTGCCATAATATGGGTGTCTAGCAAATCTGTTATACCATCCTATGGCGTCAACTTCACCTTCTGGTGCCATACCAGCTAGCTGTGTATTGTTAAACCTTGAGAAAAATCCCCATAGATCCTCTGGTGGCCTTAGCATCAATACATCAGTGTCTACATATATTATGGAATCAACATCCTTTAGTAGAAGCTGAAAGAAAAATATGATTATTTCTTCATACTTATTTTCTGAAATTGTATAAGATAAGGAGAAATTTAAAGGCTTGCAAAACCAAATGCTTTGCAGTTTACATTTCTTTTTGACAAAGCGAATAATATGTATGCACTAAGCATGAAACTCGGCATATCAACTTAGAACTTGATGTCCTGTTCACCAACAGTGTATAGCACCATGTAGCAGACATTACAAATGTCTGCAAATTACAAACATTTAAAATCATTTTCATAATCAATAATGTGCCCTATTTGATATGGCCCATGATTTGTACCACACCAACTAAAAGTAAAAAGAAAAGGCTTTATATTAACAAGTATCATCTAGCATACATAACTGATATTGAGAGAAGAGTAAAATTTTCAAAAAGTTGCGCTTTGCTGTTAAATATACAATATATACCAAGTGAAAAATTTATCAACATACTGGGAAGAAAAGTCTTTGAGAGGCACATGGTTTGAACAGTTTTTTCCATTCATGAAAGTTACCCTCAACAGGAAATTGTATTGTATGGAGGTCAAGCTTGATTTTACCATTTTTAAAACCAGGCCATGTTTGAATTTCTTTCTTGAAAGTATCATGCAATTCATCTTCAGCAAAGACATGGAAATACAATGGTTTTTCAGACAACATAGCAAAAGACTTCAGGCTGATGATAGCTTCAGGTGCTCGCAGTCCACAAGCAACAATACCAGCGTGTATTGCTTGATCATGCAAGGTTCTTCAAAAAAGTATAATCAAATATGATCAGTTGTACAAAAGAGGAAAAGTCTTAAATTTGAAAGAAGAAAAAATTATATCAGGCTGGCCATCTGAGGAGAGCCATGATAGCTCTCCAAGGCTCTCCTCAAATGCCAAGGGGAACTACATATTGCTCTCCTAAATTGCTCTTAAAAGAAAATAGCTCTTTTTGAAATCAATTTTACCCTCATTTCTATATTATTTATCCACGAATAGCTCACCTCAAATTTACTAGGATATATGTTTACTTTTCCCCTGCCAAAAGACTTATGGCCAGGCCTGATTCAATGTGACAATACAGGAACAAAAAATAAATTCACTGATCTTAGATTAAAGCTCAAAGCCAGTTTAGCCATGGTTGCAAGTATAAAACAGATTGTCTACTTTCATATAGCAAGCTACAAAGTAGACACCAGTTGTTTGATTGGCAGATGTTCTTTGGGTACATTTTATAAGGAATGCGTAAACAGGTTGTGCAAACTGTTGCAAGTAAATTTGAAGTTACAAAAATTTAAATTTTTAAAGAGTTGTAAAATCTATTCACTGCCTTTTTTCTTGTGCTGCATGTCCATAATGAGCCACTTACTTTGCTGTTGTTGTTACAGGTTCATGGTTTTCTTCTCTATGTGGTTGGCTTTTCTTGTTTAGTGGGCTTTCTTTCTTTACATCTTCACTTTCTTTTACTGCCTCATTAATATCTGGCCTTCTTCTTGGCTTTGTTTCCCCAGGACCATGCTTTATATAAATAGCTTCCATTTCAGGAGACATTGGAAAAGGTAGTTTTGGAGTTCTTATATACAAATAAATATAAACTGCAACTGATACAAAAATCACCAATGCAAATATTATTTTTAAATAACTAAGAGGCATTCTGTTTGTGTTTGACTTGCTTGTATCAACTTTTTTGTCACTTGTTTCTCTGTTCTTTCGCCGCATATTTAGTCTTTGATATTCAGTTGCCTACAACAAATTAAAAAGAAAATTCAAATTAAAATTCTCCCAAAGTCAACTCAACTGGTAAGAAATTTGGGCAGTGGGCAACAGTCAGCAAGTCATGCAATGTTCAGGTGATAATATTCTGTAGGAGATTGTTGACTAGTAAACTGATCTCCAATATTGGACTCTTTGCCTTCTTGCAGTGGTCAAATTTGTCTATAACCAGGCTTTCATTGGAAAGCTGTTCAATTGCATACATACATCCAGGTGCACACCTACTACTTGCCAAGAGTGCAAAATTTTCCATGCCTTCTTTGCCGTATGACAGAAACCTACTTATTATTTAGAAATCAAACCACTTTTATCTTTAATGGCATTGGAAAAGAATTAATATAGTAGACTTCAAACTTTAAAGAGAATATACTCATACTCGATAAGTGATTTAAAGATTTTTCCAGAAAGAGAATCCTTTCATGAAATTTATTTTGTTTGTATACTAAGACTACAACTCCCTTTCTGTTAAGACACGCTCATTTTAATTTTTAGCTGTTAATTAGTTTAATCTAAGTTTGAAAATAGCATTTCCAGAAAATGTTGGGCTGAAGCAGGCTTTATTGTTGCGTGATGTTTTACAGAACTTGCTGGTCCTAGGTTCGTTTTACCAGTTTTATCACCTAGATGTTTTCAGTGTGATTAATATGCTGAAATAAAATAAGCTGGTACGTGCGTGTGATGGGTATTATTGAGAACAGTATATCCCGACAAAAGTTCTACATTTATTACACAAAACTGTCAAATATAACTGGCCTTTTACTTCTTACCTTTGTAAAAAATGTTTTCTCGTGGTCCTTGCTTTACTACCATTGCAAAAGGCTTTTATTCTTCTGACGAAGGCTCAATGAATGAATGCCAAACAAACAAACATCATACCAGTTGCTTTCAGACATTTTGACCTTGTTTGGGTGTTGGAGCCTCGTTTGAAGCCTCGCTTATCACTTATTTGGGGACTTGCTATTTTGACATACATTGGCCGCGGTCAAAGTCCATACCAGTTTTCGGCCGAAAACCACGAAAACGCTTCGTACTCAAAAAGAGGGCGAATATAGAAATAACGAGTATTGTGACTACGTCATACATAATGGGCGGGAAAAAGATTACTTCAACTTTTTGGCGGGAAAATCATACGAACCAAAATGGCGGAGGGTATAGGCAATGGAGTGTATCACTATCACCGATGTGATCTTGCAGCTAAATCAAATAAAAAACTGGCAATCCATACTATATTCATTTCACTCAATTCATTCTGATTCGATAAAAGTATTTACAAGTAAAAAACTATTACTAATACAAAAAATCAGATCCCGAACTTACAGCGGACACGAAAATCCGCCATTTCTGAATACTGTGCTGTCGATGCAAATCTCGACCCGAAGATCATCGGTGCTCGGTAAGCAAGAAATCGCAATGGACTTTGACCGCTGTCAATGTATGTCAAAATAGCAAGTCCCACTTATTTGCCTTGCTGTTGTAGCCTGCGTGCAGACGATAGTAAAGTCTGCACGCAGGCTATGCTGTTGCTGATTAATGAAAAATACCAGGCACGACAGGGCCCACGCCACGAATTGGAAGGTGAGGGTGAGGGGGCAAGGCTAGCAAAAGTAAGGGGCCAAGGCTTCTTTCCCCTTTAACTGCAGCTTTAAAACTACATACTCTGCAATAAATTGGGGGGGTCATGGCAACCCCCCCCCCCCCCCCCCCCCGATGGCGTGGGCCCTGCATTACCATTCTTCATTCGTCCAATAGAGTGTTTTCATGGATTGAAAATTTGAATATAGGGCTGGTAATTTCTTCTTTTATCAAAAGAGGTTTCTTCCTTGACAGAGCATCATCTGACAAATCTTCTTTATACTCATTACTAATCCTTGAGAAATATTGCTGATGAAATATGAAATGATGAAACATCGCTTTTGGAGACCTTTTCTGTTATTTTCGATCAAAATCTAAATTAACCTCTCAAAAATACTCTCATTGCAATCTTTTTCATTGGAAAAGCTACCCTGGGTACCAGACTCACTCTCTTATATAAATGGTATCCAGGGTACCCATGGTAGGGTATGGAAAGCAGACTTCACCAGAGTCTCTTTCCATTACATTTGCATGACTGTTGTACGTATGGATATTTTAAGGAATGTAAGTCCATATCAGGGGGTGAGGACTCAAGAGGGCGCAGCCTCCTTGTTAAAATATTCGAAAAAAGTTGGGTCTCAGCTCCCTCATCATTTGTGCTTGAATACACCGAGGAATCATCTAAAACCACAGGTCAGCCAATGATGCCTAAACCGGAAAAACATATTGCAAAAAGCTTTATATGCATGAAAATACACGAAGTTTGACTGTTTATAGGTAGAAAATTCTTGAAAGATTTCTTTCTGTGTATGTTTTGGTGCAGTTTTGTATATACAGTTGGTTTCTTATTGTTGCATCTAGAAATGGGGTTTATTATCTGAATCAACAAACAATTATTTGACCCTGTCTTGCCTACTTTTAATATTTGATGCACTACACTCCATTTTGTAAGAACTAGATAAATTTTTCCAACGCTCGATGTTCTCATTTTTTGGATAAATGAAGGCTCGGCAGGGGGGCGGAAACACTCGAGTCGGAGTCGGTTGAGTCGGTGACGGTGCCCATTGGGGGATTTGGCTCGAAATTTTTTATCCACCAGCTACCCCTTAAATCGTTTAAGTCGCCATCAATCTTGACAAATTCACATTAAACATATATTCACTACACGCTATTTATAAAATGTCCAACTTCAAAACCCTGGTCCTAAATTTCCTAATTTCTTGATCTCTATAAGTCGAATTGCTTTACCAAGATCTCCATAATAGCTTCTTAATTTTAACTGCACATTCAGTGAAATGAAATAGCGTAGATACAAGAAAAAGAGAAATTCTGAGTTTTGCTTATACTGTATCTAGAAAACAAGGCCAAAACACAAAGAGGGCAAGAAATAAATTAATTTGCGTAAAAGTACTAGCTACATCAATAAAGAAGTACCTTTGCGTTTAATATAGAGAAAGGCAATCATTACACTCTTTATTATAAGAATGTAATAAATTTTGTCCAGCCTCGATATTTAAGAAAATTTTGTTTTGAGCCCGAATGTGTTCTTAGATACATCCTTTTTTCAAATCCGGTATGGTTTTAGGAAAGAATCGCTTGCTCCCGGATAGAAAACACACATTTTGAAAAAGCGGAAAATGTCAGTATTGCGATTCTCTGTTTCAAATATTGCAAAAAAGCAACTTCTGCAAAATGTGCCCTCCACGCCAAAGGTCACCTTTTTTTTCTTTCCCCAAGGTCTGTCACTAGAGTTTAAGCATGACTCCAATCCCCCCCCCCCTATTTCTACCAGAAATAATAATCTGTATTTTTCTGAGAAGCGTCGATTTTTCTATCTTGAATGTTTTGTAAAACTTGGTCTGGGAGATGCTTTTCCAAATCTAAAAATCTTGATTTCGTTTTTTAAGTCGTTTGCCCCATGAAACTGTTTCCATAACACATACCATAAATTGCTTGTTGGTGCCATGACCAACTGCACACTTTTAATTCATTCTCTCTGCTGACCCCCCCATTGACATGACAGATTTACGGCCCTGCATAAAATCTGATATTTCGTGCTATATGTATGTAATATTCAAATGGCATGCGGAGAAGACAAGCATGGAAAGGTGCACTGAATGGAAAGGGAAACTTAAATCGTTTTAGAGAGCCTGGTCCAAACAATATCCCTCGTTCATTTTCTCCCGTCATTTTGCCTTCTCGAGACGTCAAGCCATTTCTACGTGGCTGGCTGTTGCTCTGATTGCTCACCAGATAGAACCCCAAATTTTCCATTTAACTATATTCATCTCTGGAAAATCCAGTCAGGCACGAAGCCAGCACTGTAAATTTTGGCGGGCAACAGGGGCGAAGCCAAACAAATTTTTCGGAGGGGTAGTATTGCCTTTTGCCAACAAAAAGTGTCTCACTCTTTTTGGGTGTGGTCATAAAATACGTAACCTTATATGCTACTTTTATGTGTTTCTAACTTATTATTCAGAATTCTAAAATTTCAATTTGTATTTTTAGTGCATACTTTGAATATTTTAGCTGCTACAGAAATTTTAGCCCGTTACAATTGTTTCAGAATGATTATAGTTCTCCACTGGGGATTAGAAACGCAAACATCTGAAGAGAAGTCTTGCTTTATATTACTTTTTTACAGAATAAATAAAAAAACTAACTGTAGAAGGGAACTAAGCCATAATGATATGTGCAACAGAGCTTTGTCATTTCTTCTACTTGAAAGAGAGTTTTCAGGGTTTTAGCTCCCAAAAAAAAGTCATCAAACCGCAATGCTATCAATAATTATCGTTCAAAATGAACATAGCCTTTTCCAAGAGAAATTAGTTCTGGGGGCAAACCTTTGTTTATATAAAAAAGAGACAATAGCCTATTGTTTAAAACAATGGAAAGCCACTTGGGCTGCAAGAGGCAAGGCAACTGCCCTGTAGAAAGTATGTTAAAAAGGCCTCGTTTTGCAGCTTGGCGCCTTCGTTGAAAGCATCTACCTCGCTTAGTGCCGAAAAAAAGCACTCATAGCAGGCTGCTCGACATTGAACTGTGTGGACTGATGCACAGTCGATATTGGCTTTTACCATAAATACACAGATGCATAGACTTTGTTGATATCAGTTTTTCGACAGTCATGTAAACAAAACATGCTATTTCTAAATTTTGAGACAAAACATGTTTTGATCCTAAAATTTTTAGACGGGCACAGAGGGGCAATAAATTCTAGCTGGGCGGGTAATGCCCCCCGCGCCCCTCCTTGGCTTCTTGCCTGAATCCAGTCGAGTCTGTGCGCAGGCCATGAGCGAGGCTATTTGGCTTGGCGCAAGGCAATGTTAGCTCTCAGTCAATCGTGAAATTAGTCTATATCACCCAGGGACGCCTACACAAGATTAGGGCAGGAGGGGCAGTGTTGGTGCTGAGGGCAAATCGTAGAATTTTTCTACTAGCATGGTCGAGTATTCCTGGTTAGAGAGGGTGGGGTAACATAACAAAATATTAAAATGCATATGTGACGACCATACAGCTGAATTTTTCTACCATCAATGATTGCAAATACTGTTTTATCCATCTTTGGTTTCTGGAGTACTTCTGAGGGAACAGGTCTCTTGTTTATCTACTATTATCTTTGCCGCTCTCCCTCTTTTTACCGACCTTGCTACAGGCAGCCTTTTCAACCTTTTTATTTTTGTGCTGGTTTTATCATTTTTCTAATATTTTCTAATAGAAATTAACATAACGAGTGCGGTCAAAGTAATCATCAATAATCAATAAGATTCTGCAGTATTTTCTTATATTTCAGGGCACTTCTTGCCCCCTCTGCCCCTCTTCGAAGAGGGCAGGAGGGGCAGCTGCCCCTCCAGCCCTCCCGGTGTAGGCGCCCCTGATATCACCTCATTGGTCTATATAAAAAGATTCATCGTTTTTTGACAGTCATGCCCCCAATTTACACCGTTTAAAAATTCAGCTTTTTCTATACATTTCAAAAGAATTTACTGCTGAAGTAGAAACATTTCACCGCAACAAACAAATCTGATCCGGGGGAATTAATATGGTATGCAAGATCACCTATTTTCCATAGCGCAGTATGTTTCTAAACATTTTTTGGAATCTACTGCTGGGAAAATGTACGGTCAAGATTTAAAGAAATTTATGCTTAGTGACAAGTTAAGTCGAAAACAGGAAAATTTGCAAACAAGAAACAGCTCATTCGTGACTTTTATTGCATTCCTGCTGTGAAAATCATGCACATTTTACGTTTCTTCCTAGATTCTGTCATCATGCAATGGTTGTATCATTGTTCTGAAACATATCGTAATTCGCATGTTGTCAAACGCACCCTGTGACTAATAATTGCGCAAATGTGTTTCACCCGTGGTGGATTCTGACCTTCCTTGTTGCCCAAGGCCGGAAAAAATAAGGTGCAACGTACATTGCCTCAACTGAAACATTGGGTATATTTATGCAGCGCGCAATAAGCAAATAATTAGAAAAGGTATGGAGAATAAAGGAATGAATGAAGAAAATTCTTACGGGAACCTGTTTGAAAGCGCGTATGTGCAGATGGGAGGCAATGCGCCTCTTAGCAGCGAATACTTAGAAATCGACGATGCTCAAGACTTGATCAAAACTCCAAAGGTTACCATGGCTTATATGGACGTCGAAGTAATCGCTGACGCTGCCTATGCAAATATGCCACCACTGCCTACACCAACAAGGGAATCAGCCAATCGTCAAAAATCTTTGCCGAATGATAATAAAACCAAAGAGTATTTAGACGACCAAAATGATGCCAGTTCTACTTACGCTAATGTGGACAGTCCACCAACGACCCCGACATCTAGAGGCCGCCCAAGTTTACTTGTATCCCCGCCAATTGAAGACAAAAAGAGAGGTTCTAGCAAAAGCAAAATGAATAAAACCAGTTTCACAAATAAAAATGGGCCAGAATACGAGTCAGCCGAGCCTCCCTCACTCAAGAAAAGCGAACAAATGACAAATCCATACTCTTATGCAGCC
>NW_027019541.1:820899-1077630 GCF_013076305.1 Rhopilema esculentum | reverse complement strand
GGTATCCAGGGTACCCAGGGTAGGGTATGGAAAGCAGACTTCACCAGAGTCTCTTTCCATTACATTTGCATGAGTGTTGTACGTATGGATATTTTAAGGAATGTAAGTCCATATCAGGGGGTGGGGACTCAAGAGGGCGCAGCCTCCTTGTTAAAATATTCGAAAAAAGTTGGATCTCAGCTCCCTCATCATTTGTGCTTGAATACACCGAGGAATCATCTAAAACCACAGGTCAGCCAATGATGCCTAAACCGAAAAAACATATTGCAAAAAGCTTTATATGCATGAAAATACACGAAGTTTGACTGTTTATAGGTAGAAAATTCTTGAAAGATTTCTTTCTGTGTATGTTTTGGTGCAGTTTTGTATATACAGTTGGTTTCTTATTGTTGCATCTAGAAATGGGGTTTATTATCTGAATCAACAAACAATTATTTGACCCTGTCTTGCCTACTTTTAATATTTGATGCACTACACTCCATTTTGTAAGAACTAGATAAATTTTTCCAACGCTCGATGTTCTCATTTTTTGGATAAATGAAGGCTCGGCAGGGGGCGGAAACACTCGAGTCGGAGTCGGTTGAGTCGGGGATTTGGCTCGAAATTTTTTATCCACCAGCTACCCCTTAAATCGTTTAAGTCGCCATCAATCTTGACAAATTCACATTAAACATATATTCACTACACGCTATTTATAAAATGTCCAACTTCAAAACCCTGGTCCTAAATTTCCTAATTTCTTGATCTCTATAAGTCGAATTGCTTTACCAAGATATCCATAATAGCTTCTTAATTTTAACTGCACATTCAGTGAAATGAAATAGCGTAGATACAAGAAAAAGAGAAATTCTGAGTTTTGCTTATACTGTATCTAGAAAACAAGGCCAAAAGACAAAGAGGGCAAGAAATAAATTAATTTGCGTAAAAGTACTAGCTACATCAATAAAGAAGTACCTTTGCGTTTAATATAGAGAAAGGCAATCATTACACTCTTTATTATAAGAATGTAATAAATTTTATCCAGCCTCGATATTTAAGAAAATTTTGTTTTGAGCCCGAATGTGTTCTTAGATACATCCTTTTTTCAAATCCGGTATGGTTTTAGGAAAGAATCGCTTGCTCCCGGATAGAAAACACACATTTTGAAAAAGCGGAAAATGTCAGTATTGCGATTCTCTGTTTCAAATATTGCAAAAAAGCAACTTCTGCAAAATGTGCCCTCCACGCCAAAGGTCACCTTTTTTTTCTTTCCCCAAGGTCTGTCACTAGAGTTTAAGCATGACTCCAATCCCCCCCCCCCCTATTTCTACCAGAAATAATAATCTGTATTTTTCTGAGAAGCGTCGATTTTTCTATCTTGAATGTTTTGTAAAACTTGGTCTGGGAGATGCTTTTCCAAATCTAAAAATCTTGATTTCGTTTTTTAAGTCGTTTGCCCCATGAAACTGTTTCCATAACACATACCATAAATTGCTTGTTGGTGCCATGACCAACTGCACACTTTTAATTCATTCTCTCTGCTGACCCCCCCATTGACATGACAGATTTACGGCCCTGCATAAAATCTGATATTTCGTGCTATATGTATGTAATATTCAAATGGCATGCGGAGAAGACAAGCATGGAAAGGTGCACTGAATGGAAAGGGAAACTTAAATCGTTTTAGAGAGCCTGGTCCAAACAATATCCCTCGTTCATTTTCTCCCGTCATTTTGCCTTCTCGAGACGTCAAGCCATTTCTACGTGGCTGGCTGTTGCTCTGATTGCTCACCAGATAGAACCCCAAATTTTCCATTTAACTATATTCATCTCTGGAAAATCCAGTCAGGCACGAAGCCAGCACTAAAAAGTTTGGCGGGCAACAGGGGCGAAGCCAAACAAATTTTTCGGAGGGGTAGTATTGCCTTTTGCCAACAAAAAGTGTCTCACTCTTTTTGGGTGTGGTCATAAAATACGTAACCTTATATGCTACTTTTATGTGTTTCTAACTTATTATTCAGAATTCTAAAATTTCAATTTGTATTTTTAGTGCATACTTTGAAATTTTAGCTGCTACAGAAATTTTAGCCCGTTACAATTGTTTCAGAATGATTATAGTTCTCCACTGGGGATTAGAAACGCAAACATATGAAGAGAAGTCTTGCTTTATATTACTTTTTCACAGAATAAATAAAAAAACTAACTGTAGAAGGGAACTAAGCCATAATGATATGTGCAACAGAGCTTTGTCATTTCTTCTACTTGAAAGAGAGTTTTCAGGGTTTTAGCTCCCAAAAAAAAGTCATCAAACCGCAATGCTATCAATAATTATCGTTCAAAATGAACATAGCCTTTTCCAAGAGAAATTAGTTCTGGGGGCAAACCTTTGTTTATATAAAAAAGAGACAATAGCCTATTGTTTAAAACAATGGAAAGCCACTTGGGCTGCAAGAGGCAAGGCAACTGCCCTGTAGAAAGTATGTTAAAAAGGCCTCGTTTTGCAGCTTGGCGCCTTCGTTGAAAGCATCTACCTCGCTTAGTGCCGAAAAAAAGCACTCATAGCAGGCTGCTCGACATTGAACTGTGTGGACTGATGCACAGTCGATATTGGCTTTTACCATAAATACACAGATGCATAGACTTTGTTGATATCAGTTTTTCGACAGTCATGTAAACAAAACATGCTATTTCTAAATTTTGAGACAAAACATGTTTTGATCCTAAAATTTTTAGACGGGCACAGAGGGGCAATAAATTCTAGCTGGGCGGGTAATGCCCCCCGCGCCCCTCCTTGGCTTCTTGCCTGAATCCAGTCGAGTCTGTGCGCAGGCCATGAGCGAGGCTATTTGGCTTGGCGCAAGGCAATGTTAGCTCTCAGTCAATCGTGAAATTAGTCTATATCACCCAGAGACGCCTACACAAGATTAGGGCAGGAGGGGCAGTGTTGGTGCTGAGGGCAAATCGTAGAATTTTTCTACTAACATGGTCGAGTATTCCTGGTTAGAGAGGGTGGGGTAACATAACAAAATATTAAAATGCATATGTGACGACCATACAGCTGAATTTTTCTACCATCAATGATTGCAAATACTGTTTTATCCATCTTTGGTTTCTGGAGTACTTCTGAGGGAACAGGTCTCTTGTTTATCTACTATTATCTTTGCCGCTCTCCCTCTTTTTACCGACCTTGCTACAGGCAGCCTTTTCAACCTTTTTGTTTTTGTGCTGGTTTTATCATTTTTCTAATATTTTCTAATAGAAATTAACATAACGAGTGCGGTCAAAGTAATCATCAATAATCAATAAGATTCTGTAGTATTTTCTTATATTTCAGGGCACTTCTAGCCCCCTCTGCCCCTCTTCGAAGAGGGCAGGAGGGGCAGCTGCCCCTCCAGCCCTCCCGGTGTAGGCGCCCCTGATATCACCTCATTGGTCTATATAAAAAGATTCATCGTTTTTTGACAGTCATGCCCCCAATTTACACCGTTTAAAAATTCAGCTTTTTCTATACATTTCAATAGAATTTACTGCTGCAGTAGAAACATTTCACCGCAACAAACAAATCTGATCCGGGGGAATTAATATGGTATGCAAGATCACCTATTTTCCATAGCGCAGTATGTTTCTAAACATTTTTTGGAATCTACTGCTGGGAAAATGTACGGTCAAGATTTAAAGAAATTTATGCTTAGTGACAAGTTAAGTCGAAAACAGGAAAATTTGCAAACAAGAAACAGCTCATTCGTGACTTTTATTGCATTCCTGCTGTGAAAATCATGCACATTTTACGTTTCTTCCTAGATTCTGTCATCATGCAATGGTTGTATCATTGTTCTGAAACATATCGTAATTCGCATGTTGTCAAACGCACCCTGTGACTAATAATTGCGCAAATGTGTTTCACCCGTGGTGGATTCTGACCTTCCTTGTTGCCCAAGGCCGGAAAAAATAAGGTGCAACGTACATTGCCTCAACTGAAACATTGTGTATATTTATGCAGCGCGCAATAAGCAAATAATTAGAAAAGGTATGGAGAATAAAGGAATGAATGAAGAAAATTCTTACGGGAACCTGTTTGAAAGCGCGTATGTGCAGATGGGAGGCAATGTGCCTCTTAGCAGCGAATACTTAGAAATCGACGATGCTCAAGACTTGATCAAAACTCCAAAGGTTACCATGGCTTATATGGACGTCGAAGTAATCGCTGACGCTGCCTATGCAAATATGCCACCACTGCCTACACCAACAAGGGAATCAGCCAATCGTCAAAAATCTTTGCCGAATGATAATAAAACCAAAGAGTATTTAGACGACCAAAATGATGCCAGTTCTACTTACGCTAATGTGGACAGTCCACCAACGACCCCGACATCTAGAGGCCGCCCAAGTTTACTTGTATCCCCGCCAATTGAAGACAAAAAGAGAGGTTCTAGCAAAAGCAAAATGAATAAAACCAGTTTCACAAATAAAAATGGGCCAGAATACGAGTCAGCCGAGCCTCCCTCACTCAAGAAAAGCGAACAAATGACAAATCCATACTCTTATGCAGCCCCCGATTTTGGGACCTTGCCGGTGTCCGGTTTGAATTTTAAGGTGCCGGTGCCCAGAAAAAGCTGTCTTTCTGATCGCTCTAAGGCAAAAACAATCCCTGCGAATGGTGCAGACTGG
Organism: Rhopilema esculentum; assembly: GCF_013076305.1. Next base: position 1,072,983 of record NW_027019541.1, on the reverse strand, counting down.
TCAGTGAATCGAGATGATAATGCTGCTTTAGAGGATCGAGATAATAATGATTTAAGTCCAAAAGTCGATAATCACAGGGGTTCCCATAAAACTAGTGCTACTGTGTCCTTTATTGAAAGAAAAGAAGGAGAACTGACAATCAAGAAGGATGATAGCAAGGCTGTAACTGTAAAAACAAAGAAAAGTGGTAAAGAAACAAAAAGAAAACGAAAGAAGGAAAGTAACGAAAACAAGTCAAAAATTCATGTTGAAAATGTGGAGATGATTGATGTTAGTGGGACTTTGGGAACAGGGCTTTCACCCTCCACCTCTATGCGTCAGCTATTCGGTGAGTTATGTACATTCATTTTTCTATAGAAAAACAAAGGTCGACGTTGACTTCTCATTGTTTTAATACTGAGTGTTCCTTAAGATACTCAGTTGTTCTAGAAGAGAGAATGATGTTCTAGAACACGAGCCTCAAAATTGGTCAAAATTTGATCTAAAAATCGAGCAGTTTTAGCCATGTGTGGGTGCTTTTCGGTAAATATTCAAACTTATTGGCAAATGAAGGTTGTCTCACTCACATTGTTGGCAAATGAGATCTGAACACCTCCCTAGAGTGAAAAAGCTAGCAATCGCACTGCTTACACCCTCTTAATTTAAGAACAAACTAAGAACAATCCAGTCTCAGATTTTCGAAAAATTTAAGAACAGTCAGCCTGAACTTAAATTTACTGGTTCTTTTAAAAAAAGAGTGTAAAAGAAGAGAACCTCTGACCCTGTCAATGTCTCCCATTTTTGAATGAAATTCTGAGCTAATCCAATTTTTTTTGCTTTTGAATTCAGTTAGGGTTTTTTTTTAATTTCCGAAAAAACGACTCAACTCTTGCTTATAAGCTGTTTCTGAAAAAAATATGTGTATTCAGATAGTCCGGCAAACTAGGAAATTTTGGGAGTGCAAAATTGCAAGTTTTGAGCTCGCAAACTTTCATTGACAGAAGATGGCTCTGGAACAGGGACACCAAACACATCGAAGAGAAAAGCAAATCTTTCATACGAATTGCGGAGTCTAAAGACTGACAAACCTTCTCCGGATAAATGTAACCACGACGGATCTACATTTCGTGGAAAAAGACAGAAATTTTTCACAGCAGTTCTCCTTGTCCTACTAGTCCTGACATCGGGCATGATCTGTATCCAGTTTCTTAGGATCTTCAAATTCAAGTCCTATGGTTTTGGTAAGAATCTTTGTTGTTTTGTGTTCCATGAATATCATCAGAAACATATGAAGACCTTACTGTCTTTGGACAGTCTGAAATAGTGCAAAGAAAGAAGAAGCTTGAAAGTGTAATACTTACTAGACTTGCAGTGAATTCAGCATTTTACATTTAACATTAATATTCGTTATCAATATTATCAATTGAATTGTTTTCAAATGGGTTTGGCAGATTAACTTTGCTTGGCAAAAGAGAGTAGTCAGTGTGCCCTTGAAATGCTGTTCCCTTTTTTTAATTTTCTGCTTGACAGTTACAAGGGATATCAGCAACAATTACGAGACTGTAATTATGAGACGTTTCCTAAGGCTCCCAGATAATACTAAGTTCTTGTTGTTGTTTTAGGTGGGAACGATGAGCTGAAATCGCTAGAAATGAGAGTAAAATACATGGAACAAACATCGGTAATCCGTTCAGTATTGTTGGCAATAGAATGCTTTGACAATCTGCTTGAATTTCATAGATATCAGAAACCAGGGCCACCGAAAGGTTTCAGAGGCCCTAGGGCAAAACCTGGAGACGCCCCCCTCCTCCCTCAAGGGATTCGAGCGAGCAGAAACTATTTGCCTCCACGCCCTTCAGATTAGCTTAAATGCATTTCAGAATATTTCTTGCAGTCATTTCTTACAATCTCTTTTACAACGTTTTACTACTTTTAGGCATATGCTTGTTACGTTTGCTTAATTTCATTCTTATAATGGATTCCATAAAGGGCCCCCTTAGACAGGGACGGATTTGGCGGGGGAAGGGAGGGGTGTAGGGGGTGCGGCACAGGAGACCCTCCTGTCTATCTCTACAGAATGTTCAACAATTTCCCCTCGTTTTGGGGTTTGTATAAAAAAATCCTTCACGTTTTTGAGACATTTCCGATAAAAAAGAAGCTAAAATGCTAAAGCAATCCAATCCTAAAAAATCTGGATTCTAAAATGCTTGTCGTGGATTTTGCTTAAAGAAGAACGGACTTGGTTTAAAACTTTTTAATACTGTTTATTATTTTTAGATATTTGATTACAATTTTGGAAAATAACATTTTACACGTAGTGTTTCCTCACCTTACACAATACAGGATATAAACTTTAGTGGAATTGTGAAGGAAATATGGTCATTGAATATGGTCAGCCACAAAACGCTACATATGACGTTGTATAAAGGGAATTTGCCACGTCAAAATGTTATAGCTTTTCCAAACGCTTTCACAAAATGGGGTGTTTTCCCAAATTCTTATGGGTGTGGTCAGCAAACATCTTCTCCTCTTTGTCCCACCAATCTTCCAACCCTGGCTACGCCACTCCTTTTTATCGTCTTTACCTTAAAGTTAAAAACCAAATTTCAAAAATAGGCGTTTCCATCATTCACCAGTGACCTGAAGGGTGTGGCACCAAGATTAGTGCCTAACACCCCCCAATCATTGCTGCTTAAATCTGCCCCTGCCCCTAGACCTCGAGGCCATAGGGCAATTTGCCCCCTCCTTGCCCCCCTCTCGTTGGCCCTGGAAATTATTGATGCTGTGGGATTGACTGGGAGGGGAACTCCTTAGTTCTCAACAGGATTAGTTTCATAATCTGTGAAATTGCGAAGAGAGAAAGTTGATAAACAAGTAACACTTTGACTAGGCACACTGTGATTGGATTCTATGGTTTTGGAATTGCCATTGCATACAAAAGGGTAGTAGCGGGTGTTCTTTATAGTTAATTGACCGTTTTCAGACAGATAAATGGGTACGGCCTAACAAATGTTTCTTTTGCGAATGTATCGCACGTTCAATTAATCTATTAAGGGTATCATTGACCTTATCATATGCGAAAAAGAGTATTAGTTATGTTTCATGATCGAATTAATATGACGCAAGCGTCGGTCATAATGAATTAGCTAGCATCAAACCCATTAATGTTTCCATTGACTTTTATCGCGTCGTAGTAAGTCTAAATTTCCAACCTTCTGGACTAAGACCAGAGTTATGTATTCTATTTTGGTCATATAAAACCATTTTTGAATAACAGATGCTCGGCCATCAACCAGGTATTACGAGCTTAGGTTTCACCAGATCTTGATATCAACCGAGGCAAAAGGAATAAATTAAGTGATCTTTGTATCACCTAAAGAGATGATTTGAAGGAATATAAAGTAATAAATACCATTTTGGTGAACTTTGCTTATTGCTTTGTTATAGGCTTCTAGGGCAAGAGACATTGGGTTTCTCAGAAGAAAAATCGAAAATCAAAGATCGTTGGTATGCCCTTAATATAATACAAATATGCTTTTCTACTTTCGCTGAAATGGGCGTCACTGCAAAGGCGTCAAATGGATCGCTTGATTGGATGCGAAAGAAATCATTGCCTTACGTGTCCTTTTCAAATAGAGTCAATAAGGTTGGGATAAAATCTTCAAGAAGGGTAGCTTAACTATATAAATGAAAAGATAATATCTGTGTTAGGAACCAAGCAGTTATAGCAGACTCCTCAATCCAATGCAAGTGTACGAAGAGATTCCCCTTTTTCTATAAATAACTCAAAACATATTATTTGCACTTCAGAATGTAGCTGACCAAAAATTTGTAGGAAGTGCTTATAGATGATTTTTCATTGTTGAAAATGTATGCTTAATACGTTGTACGAATAAGATGTTTTAGGATTTCAATCCATATGCATTGTCCAAAGATAAAACATTCGTTCCGAAGTACCTGAACTGGTTTCAGTATAATAGACTTTGTTTAAATTTGTATCATGGTAATCAACTTATTTGCAATTTTACATCAAACTTTTCTGTTTCAGATTTTGAACTTACAAAATGTGCTTAAGATATACAATATGGTAAGAAATCCGTTCATTAGTTTCATTATCCCTAAACTTGTGGTAATCTGCAAAGCCCAGCATTCAAGTTAGCACTATTGTTTCTCAATTGACGGTTTTTGCTAAAAGTCAAACGCAAGCAAACTTTTAAACCGAGCAGAATTTTTGTTTTTCAGCAATAATTGGAGTAGAATTTTAAAACAATTGTCCAAGAATTTCATCGTCGTTTGTCTTAAATGCATTAATTTTGAACTGTTACCTTGTAACCTTCAAATGACTTTGACTTGTTATCAATATCTTAATACCTTAGACCAATAATTTGACCTCCATGGATGCAAAGATGAGGAGAAGAAGGACTGCAAAGGAATACAGTTCGACCTCACTGGAAGCAAAGGTAAGAAGAATATGGGCTGTGTTGGAACCAAATGTCAGTGCATCTATGCTCTTCATCAAACGCGCTTAAGAGTTTTGATTGTATGGTGAATGCCCTCTAATATTTGAGCTAAAAGTGACTCCAAAGAGTAAAGCTGCGTAAAAATTCTGACAGATTACTTTTTGCATATTGTCTTAGCATATTATTAGCATATTATAGCAGATGCGCTGGCTCCATCTTTGCTTTGTCTTATTGCAACATCCATACACACTCTTTAGAAGAAGATTATTGAAGGTATAAACATACGGATACTAAAAAATACTGCTTTGCAGGTTGATAAAAATTGAAGAGTCTGAAGATAATGGAATGACAAGTCTACCAGCAAAGGTAAAATTATAGAATTATTTTGATTATTATATGTCATTCTCGTCTCCACTGCTCAGTATACGACGGTGGCAAAAATGTGATATAAAATTGCAAACATCAAGCTTATTCCTTGTCTCACAGGAAAGCACAGACATAAAAATTCTACCAAGCCCGCCTAAAAGTACGCGCGAGTACTGTCAACGATGACAGTGGTTTGTACCAAAATATCTACGACGTAGGTTCGCTTCCACTGTACCGATGCTATTTGGGACTGCTACTGTTTGTATTACTTCCACTTTTCAAATATTAGATTTCCTTATATCTTTCTTTCTTTATGATTGAATTCGCTCTCCTGAAACTATAAATTTCCTACGATTTCCTTCCGCACAAGTTTGGTAAAAAGGGCACAGAAAATGCTTGTCCAGATAAGTCACATAGAGGCAGACAGAGATAGAGAAAACATAAGTCAAAGGTAATGCAATGCATTGAACAAACTATTGTGCATTTCGAGAAAACCATATGGTTTAACAACAGAAACATACTCATCAACATAGTTTAACTATCATTTCAAAACGTCTTCCAGTATGGAATCTATATAAATTGCAATGATTTTCAAACGCACCTTTCTTGGTAAAAAGGAAAACTCCTGATTGGTTTTCTATTTGATTAGTATATAAAAAATATACTTAACATATACTAACATAGCTTTTGGAAACCTGTCTGTGCAGACCTGGGCTATGTGGATCTGATTTAGAAGGTAATCTAGTAAAGCATGTCATAATGGGTACATATCTACTCCTTTTTATTGTTTTCTCAAAGATTACAAGCCACATGTCTGAGATCTTGGTTAGAAAGGCATACTCTGAAGGCTTCCTAGTGGGAGAATACTCTGTGCTCCGGTGGAAAAGCCTTAGAACGTCCAAGCGGAACTTCTGTGACACGGGAAACATGGATTATAGATGCTCATCAAAATTTTACCTTTATTGTCTGAAATATCAAGGTGTCAACGATGAAGCCAAAGCCTAAATCTACTTTTCAGAAAACACATTTAGATAAACGTTTTTAATAGTGTTAGGCCTTTTTAATTTGCATTTGTAATCTTAATCTTCTAATGTTTTTTGGAATGAAATGGCTTTCTTTCGTTATTTTTGTTATCCTAATTTTCAAGTTGCAAATTTCAAGATTCAAATCTCAGTTCTCAGTTGTAAATTTTATGATTAAAACTTTTTCTGATTCTGCAAATGTTCATATTTTCAAAGGGAAGAGAGTCTTGTCAGTTTTTGTTGATTAAAAGATACGATAGGCTCAATATCAGTGAAAATAATGGACTTTGCATCCCGAAGAGGATAAGAACAAATGCATAATGTCAAGTGATCTTCAAAAAGTTTCCATATCTTTTGACCCGTTCCTTATTCATGATCTGTCGGTTGCAAAAGACGCCTTTGGAGAAGAGGGAGACATTTTTTATAAACTTATTCTTTCAATAAATATGTATCTAGCAACAATTATAAGCAGTGTAAAACGAATTATATGAAAAATGGATTTAATGCTAGCCATATTGATTATATAGGTAATCGAGTTGTACAGCATTAATTTGTATTCCTTAATGCTATCAGCTATTGACATTTATTCACGTGGAAAGTTAATCATGAGTAAATGACACGCATTTAAAAAAAATTGCTCTTTTGTCGAAATATTTGCTGAAAATTTTGCTGAATTTATCTTGGAACAACTTGCACTAATTTCAATGCCAAGTGACCCAAACTTGAAAACATCCAACGGAACCTTTTTATTGGTAATTTATTAAAAACGGAAATTTATTATTTTTTATAAATCAGAAAATTTCACCAACCCCTAATTTGGGAATGCGTACATTACACGAATGCTTTACGTTTGTTTTGTTGACTTGGTGAAATAAATTGAATATGCCACTAAACAATTTTTGGTAACTCTGCCTCGGACTCGAATCAAGTATTTAGACGCTAAATTCTTCATTTTGAAGAACATTTGCTAAAACATTAGTTTTTATTTCTATTCATACTGTATTATATCCTATTAGAGTTTTCTTAATATTCTTCCAATAAATTTTTATTGCCTTCCAAATTAAAAAAGTGAGCTCTTTTCTCATGGAAATTCTAGACTTGTCTTGTGCAACTTTCATTGCACGTTTTAAATAACTTTCTACAGTTTCAAAAACAGATGTTCGATACATTTAAAGTGCCTTACATAGTTTTAGCGAATATTAATTTAAATTTCTTGGAACATGATAATTTTTATCTGAAGACATTGGCCAGAATGCCAAACTTATATAAAAGTGATCTAGAATCTTCTTTTTATTGATTCTTTTGAAACTGAATGCGAAAAAGATACATTCTTGAATCTCATCTGGCAAAAATATATCTAACTATTGGCTAAAGCTGCAAACTGCAAATGAACCCAAGAAATTAGCTTACACAAGATTTTTTTTCCATGTTTTTGTACCAAGTTGAGTTAAAAGATTGTTGTTGTTTCCCTTGTACCTTTATAGAATAGGCTGTTTATCTCGGCTTGCTGGGTGCGGTTGAAGACAGATTAGAAGTGGATGTAGCATAATCTAACACTGGTTGTAAATGATACTCTCCTTCTACAACTAAATTTGCATCGAAAACTGACAACGCTGTATTTGAACTAGATTTTTGGCAGCTGTTTAAAAAAATCTCTCACCTTTTTCCAAATCATCCCTGATGGGCCCTAAACGCCTGACAAAAAAGAAGATACAGAGTTTCTTCAGATTCTGAAGAGTACCTTAACCTCTCAAAACTTATACTTTATATTTCTTGTCTGGGACGTAAACTGAAAGATAATTTTGCTTTTGTACTTATAATACAACATTCTGTTACAAAGCACTGAAATTGCGATTAAGATTTTCCGATTACTTTTACGTTTGCCGACAAATTCACAACATTTTGAAGATTTAGGGGGCAGTGACAACCCCACACACCCCGGCATTTACGTGCCTGTTTCTTGCCATATACTTGTTTATTTTCGCGTTATTAAAAGCTGCAGATTTGCTGTCATCGAACGAGTCAAATGCAGCCTCGTTTTCAATTTGGACCTAGCAGTCATTAATGTCAACTTCTTCTTGTGTTTTGAATGGTGTCTCATGTTGATACTCTACATCACATTGAAAGCAAATGGTAAGGTCTCAAGTTCAAAAATAAGATAAAGTTATTTATTAACATTTCTGGTAGTAAGTTAGCCCGCCAAGAAACTGTGAAGGTGATGTCTCTTGCCCTTATGAAGGATTCAAGACAAACCAAGATATATAAAAATATCAATGGATTGTAAACTGATAACAAGAGAGAGCAGCTTTTCTAATTGACATGGACGGCTTACAAGACAATCAGGATTCATGAAATAAATGGTCCAAGAACGGTCAAGTTAATGAAATTGACCAATTGAAAGTAGGCCATTGATTTACACAGAAACTAGGCTGGAAAACTTCATATGCTTGCTGCTACGATTGATTTTAGCTCGCACCTCGAACTTACTGTGACCCAAATATCCATGAAGTCATGTATGTTATGCTAAATAAATGTAAATATGGGCATTGTTGCTCGCAGCTCTAATGCTTCAACTGGCAGGTTGAAGCTGATAAAGTGCCGTTGGTGGCACTGATACACCTGCAAAATGATAAATGTTTTGCAACCTTGCACCAAAACATCAAAAACTGTCAAAGACATGATAGACAACCAGACTGGAAACTTTGTTTCATGCACAGCTGAAAACTTGAGACAGTGCATCTAGAATCGTACACTCTTAGTTGTTTTTAGATTTTATATGCAGCCAATGCAGAAGTGTGTGCAGGTAATATATTATAGGCATGCAACAAAGTTTTCAGTCTGGGACAACAAAGGATATGTGATTTTAACTGGTCACATGAAGGAATCATGTGACAGATTTTTGTGGAGATACAATTGGTAAATATTTATAAATGGCCCTGGCCTCTGACCAAAGTATTGTTTTATCTCTCTCTATTGCTTCTAATCCACATTGCAAATGTCTTCAATGAAACTATTGAAGAATTACAACACAGATTGAATATCAACAAAAAAATATACAAATAATTTATTTCTTAAAATATAGAACAAAAAGTCAATGAATGAAATATGAATGGTTGCAATTACAAGTTTGATTATTTTGTGCTGTCCTGCAATCTTTGGTGGATTAAATTTATTTAGCTGATAATTACCAATTGTTATCAACTCATTCAGCTGATAATTACAAATTTATTTGTCACAATTTTTTTCTTTCCTCTTTCTGTCACAGATGAAATGGAAAATTGAACACAAATTCAGTTTATGAGTTTATTTCTATACAGGCAATCAAAGTCAGTGAAAAGTCGGAAGCACAAAACTGTACAACATTTGAATACAACAAATGTTAAGAAGAAATTGACTGTGATTTTTTTCATTACAACTAACCATAAGTATGCATCCTGTGATGGAATGTGTCCTTGGTGGGCTTAGTACTAGCTGTGCTTGTTTCTTTTCCAATCCCCTGGAAGTTATTAAGACACGTATGCAGCTTCAAGGTGAGCTGCAAGGCAGAGGCACATACAAGGTGCATTACCGGAATGTCTTTCATGCATTTTACACAGTAGGAAAAGTTGATGGTCTAGCTGCACTGCAAAAGGGCCTTGTCCCAGGCTTGTACTACCAGGTGGTCATGAATGGTCTTCGGCTTGGTTGTTACCAGATTATGACTAATGCAGGACTGACAAAGAATCCTGATGGTTCATTGAATTATATACACTGCATATTAGCTGGGGCAACCTCTGGATGTATTGGTGCATTCTTTGGAAGTCCAATGTACATGGTAAGTAGAGACATTTTCAACCATATCAGATTGAAGCCAAATTGATTTTCATCCAAAAAATGTTTTGATTTGCTTGTTTGACAATGCCAGCTACCTTTGTGTACTTAGGATATGGCTTTATATGTTTGATGTGTGTACATGGTCCAAATAGGCAACAATGTAGCGTGAGACTAAGAAGAATCATGAAGAAAAGGAAAACTACATTCACACTACAGAAATCTTATTTATCATCTAATTTCTTTTTTACTCTGAATCTGTATAAAAAAATGAAATTGAGCAGCAGTTCAAGGAGTTTGACAATGAAAATTTGTGGATTGAAATCTACGAAAACTATCAAAAAGCACACAAAGGCATAAAATGGACTAGAGTGCCTAAAATGTTCTTTGATATAATGACTTAGCATATCCAAAATTCTTCATCCAACATTTGGTGTGAGGATGGCTCAATGGTTGGGATTGCTGTCTACAGTTCCAAAGATTTGAGGTTCAAGTCCTTCCTATGACTAAACTTTTGAGTGAGGGGAATCCTCCATGCTCTGCTATTCCATTAAATGAACCATTGATCAATTTGAGAGGAGAGACCAGGGGACCTCTTGATAAACAAAGCTTCTTGCTTTTCCAAAACTTCTTTTTTAACTAGATAACTGCCAAATGAAAATGCAAATTATCCCAAAAGGTCAAATTGAAAAGCCTTCATAAGCATTTGCTGGAGAGCTGAATATTTTTGTTCAAATTTGGAAATATATATAGGACAAGATCCACATATTTTCTTGCCCAGTATCCAAAAAGCAACAGCTCAATGGAAGTAAGGCATGCAAAGGATTTTGCCAATTTTATCTTATGAGTTTTCTCTACATGTATGCCCTATTTTTATGTTTTCTTGGAGGCCTTTGCTCTGCCAGTATCAGGTTTGCCAAAAAGAAAGTATCCTTTAGGTTGGTTTTACTTAGTCAAGTTCTCATGGGAGTATGGGAATATCATTGAAATGCAATGGCATCATTTTTTATACCCAGTGTTGCTATGCTTGTGCTAGGGTGCTTTTAAGCATGATATCGAATGGTCAATGGTAAACAATATATAAAGACATTCCTTAAGATTTTCATAGACAGAAACAAATAAAGTGTTTCTCCTGTCCCTGCCAATGAGGGAAAACGGTCAAATTCTTTGTAAACCATTGAAAGGAAGCATGGCCTGAATGTGAAATATTTTTGGTTATCTTTATCACAGTAGTCAGACATGTAACTGGCATTTTTCTACATTCTTTTTCTCTTGTTATCAAGTATTCTTTTTTTAATCCAAGCGAGAATGTACGTTGGAGGGTCTCTCAGTTTTACAGCTATGTAGGAATTCTGGAAAAAACACACATGGTGATAAATAATTCACGCAGCTAACACTGAAAACAACCGTTTCAATCTATGTTATCTTGCTAAAGACCAAACCAAACGCCAAATGAATTCAGACATCCACAGCTGCATTAGATAATACCTTCTTGGCTTCTTTTGCAAACTTTTCCTCATTTAGCAGTTTGAAGATTTCGATAAAAATTCTTAAAATAGCTAAAAAAATATTGCAATAGACTTGCGTTATCAAGACAATTCAAACATTTAATAGATGCCATTCTGCCATTCTAGTTTAATGCCATTAATACAAAATAATTTTTGAAGCCTGTGACAAAAACTCTTTATGAATTTATTCTGTATGTGCTCCATTTTGAGATGGTTGTTTTCATTTTTATTTTATTCTTATTGTGTTTGATTTCTTCAAGGCCCCTTTTTTGCAAATAATGTAGGGCAGTTTTGAATCAGAAATTTTTTTAGTGTTTTTTTATTGCTACATCTATTTTGTAAGATTTTTAACTGCAGGCTTTGCGTAAATTTGATGATCTTGTTTATTTAAACACGCTAAGAGACTTGAAACGAAACAATTTAATTTGCATTTGTTCATTAGAGCTTAATTTATATGCTGGATTGTGTATAATTATATATCTCTTAAAAACATTTTTTCTAAAGTTTTGCATAGATTAAACATGCATATTTTTTTATAGTTTGTGCCTTATGCTGAAATTATTTAGTGGTTTGATTATTAGATTATTGAAATACTTATTTGCGTCTAGTTTTTAAGAAAACTTAAAGCTTTGAAAAGGATATTGTTTTGCAATATAAAAGTTATATACGTTTTTCTTGGCTTTTTTCAACTTTCTACTAAATATTTCTTTTACATTTTCTATCCAGATGAAAACACAACTACAAGCAGAAGCAAGTAATACAATTGCCGTTGGAACACAGCATCACCACAAAGGTTTCTTAAATGCATTACGCACAGTTGTAGCGAAGCATGGAATTCTGGGATTGTGGCGTGGTGTAACGGGTGCCATGCCAAGGGTTACAATAGGGTCTGCAGCGCAGTTATCTTCGTTTTCGAAAGCAAAAGAAGAGATTGTTAACCGTAAGATTTTCAAAGAGAACAGCATTTTCATCCCATTGTCAGCAAGCATGATTGGCAGCTTATTCGTTGTTGTTGCCATGACTCCGTTTGATGTTGTAAGCACACGACTGTACAACCAAGCTGTTACTGCCGATGGGCGTGGTCTTTTGTATTCTGGTTTCATCGATTGCCTTTATAAGATTTTTAGAAAAGAAGGTTTGATTGGGTTTTATAAAGGAATTGGAGCATCATATTTCAGGCTAGGACCTCATACAATTCTAAGTCTTGTATTTTGGGATAAGCTGCGTAGCTTCTATATTTCAAATTTTTAAAAAGAGAGCTGATATCAATATTTTTAATCAGAATTGTAATATGATTGTGTAATTAATCAATAAGGCATATTTTGTAATAATTTATGTTGTCTCTATTTTCCAACGATAAGTTGAAAAGCCAAAAGTTGAATTGTGAAAGTTCATTGTAATAAGAATCAAGATAGTCTTCCTTTATATATTCATATTATCTAGACCTAGATAAATTTCGAAAACAGCAAACAAGGCACGATAGGTTTTCAGATCTAGCTGTGCTTAACAATGTTTTGAGAGACGTGTTTTTGGAACTTTTGAAACTGAATGCATGGAAATTTTTAAACTTTTATATGAAATATATGAAATGTAAAATAATGCCTCTTCTGTTAATGTGTGAAAAACGAAATTTGCTCGTACTATTATGCAATCCAAACTCTATTGATATTTTTATTGTAAGTTGTGTTTTGAACATTTACCTCAGGCGTCGTTTTTTGTTTATGTTGCGCCATTTTGACGTATCTATCTGGGTCATGTTACAATATATATTTTGATATTTGTTGCTTCACATTTCCCTATGATCAACGAAAACGAATGAAATTGATAATGTCGTGCCCCATGTTAGATGCACATTGCTGCTTCTGGCTTCAGTGTTTTCACAATTTCGAAGATGTTGTGAGCTTTGGTTTACTGTCAATCATTAAGTAGGCCCGGGAATTTTTCAATTTTTTAACGGCGCTCGCTCGAAGTGGGTGCTAATTTGATGACCGTAAGTATTTGTAAAAGTTGGAATAGAATGCAGGAGACCATGAGGCCCAATGTCTGCATTTGGTCAAGTCTGCACTCGAAAAGATTGTCAAATATGTACAATTATACTTAAGACACCTAAAGCCTTGATAAACCTAATTATGCTTGGGACGAGTTTAAACAACATTGGTCCTGCCATGGAACGGATATTATTTGAAATATTAAAACCAACGATGTGTTTCTCTTCATTATCACTAAATCTATGCTATAAAGCCTTCACAGTGTTCAATTATTCTACGCTCTTTATCACTTATTCTAAACTAAATCTTCTCGATTTTCTCCTTCTACCAAAGAGATTTAAATTTTACAAAGGATTACAAAGGAAGTCTCAACATGGGGTTTGAAGAGAAGTGTCTTTTTAAAACTGTTTTTCCAAATCTTTTTTCTATGCCTTCCCTACTTACAGATCGTACAAGATACATTTTTAAACTAGCAGAATCTTCCTGCTGTTATACAGTTTGTCCTTTTGTTTAATCTATCTATCAAAAACACTTTCACCTCCTGTTTCAACCTGTAACCTTTGCGCATATCGTTCCTTGCAGGCAGTGCTTGCTACGTGCCATGTCTTTGGGTGAACGCAGTAGTATCCCTAAGCTGTCAATATAGGTTCTTCCTTTAATGAAAGAATCTCAAATAACTGATTAGTTTTTTGTTGAATAACAAGCATATTCCTTATTTTCTTAAGCAATGTTGATGTTTATATCAGAGCCTTTGCAAATTGCAATAAGGTTTTTTCAAATGCCTTGATTTTCATTCTCATCATTCTTTGATGATAGCAGAATCTTCCGGTCAGTCATGACTGACGTCGAGCTGGATCCATGGTTGAACGAATCTTGTCTCAAACCTTTTCAAAGCCGAAAACGGGCGCTCTGGAGAAGGGAGGCTTATAGGTGAGAAAACTGTAATTGCATAAGCTCGGCACAATGCTTAATATGCATCAAGAAGATATGCAAGAGCATCGATGAACGAGGACATTTTTTCGACATACTTTTGTGTTGGCCTGTCCTTTCTGGTTAATGGGACTGAAAAATTGTCTGTTTAAGCCTTGAGCAAGCGCTCTCGAAATTTCACCTGACAACGCTCGACGATTTGTCGACTCGAATGGACTTTCTATTGTATTAGGTCCTGTGGAGCTTTGTAGAGAGCGTTAGGCCACCTTCTCGATTTTCTTCTCGACCGTTACGAATTATCGCACGTGCATTTTGCTACATACAAAGTTTACCCGCCAAAGCTGATTTTATTAGTGGTCCCCTCAGGTTTCTCTCATTAGGTTTGCTTATATTTTTAAATGGAAAGCTGCAGCTATTTCGACCGTATTTTTGATTGAAATTTAGATCGCAATGTCTATAAACTAGGTCCGATTGAAAGCAACGATAAGAATAAATTCGAAATGATCTTGACCATGAAGCCAAGAAATTTAAATCATGTTTCAAACAGAAAAAGAAACTGGGCGTAAACAGGCAAGAGGCAAGAATGATAATGTCCACCGTGTCAAGATGTGATTGCCTAATATACTTGTAACACCATGCAGGATATACCTGCTTAAGAAATTCTGAAATAAAAGGTAGGTTTGATGCCAGCCTTGCTTAGGAATTTATGACTATATTTTCACCAATATCATATATGAAAAATCTTCCTATGACTAACATTAGAGTTGTTTATCAGATTCATAATCAGAAAAAACAGAATTGGTTGGCTTTTTTTAAAAAAAATCTATAATAAGAAAGGCATCCGAGGCGATAGTTACATTTCTGAAAAGTCGAATGTCATGTCGAGTAGAAGATCAAGAGCATTTGGCCACCTGAACGATCTCTACATCGCACGACGTTGGTCTACACTGCCGTCCGGAAAGTCGAGAGCGTTTGATCCAGGCTTTAGTCACTTTTGCATTCCTCTGTCATTATGACGCCCCCTCTATATCTCTTGCTTGGGGTTGTAGTCCCGCCCCCCTGCCACTCCGCCCTGCTACTTATGTCTGCGCAAAAACGATGTATTGATTTTGTTTTTATTTTGCAAAAAAAGTGCAGTGGTCTTATGGCAAGAAATCGGTGGTTCATACGTAAGTCTTCTTACTGTTGTTGTTAATCAAATGCTTTAACATCATTTCGTCTTGTGCAGTTTCCCAAACGCAGATCAAAGGCTATTGAATATTTGAACAAGGGAAGGCGAAAGGCAGTCCTAGAAGTCCAAATTTGGATTAGTGAGCAAACAGCTTTCGACAATACTGCGATTTATTTGACATAAGCTTTGCCATCTTCAATGTTTTTCAATTTTGCGGAAAGAAATTCGATTCGCATTGCACCTTTACAAAGAAATGTCATGTTGCATGAAGGTTAGATAAAACTATCGTAAACACCACTTTGAAGTTTTCCAGTTGAAGCGGTAAACAAATTACTTTCAGGCTACATGTTTTCGTTGGAATGATCCGTTCGATGTACAATCCACTTTGTCCCGATTTTGTTTTTTAGTTCCACTTTCTTTTGAAGATTTAGCGGTTTTTCAGCGTTATGTCAAGATAATTCTTAATTTTAGTTAGAGCACTTTCGAAAAAACAAGCAATTTTTAAGCCGTGTTAAGCCAAGCAACTTTTAAGCCTGCCTCTGACAATCAGCGCATCATGATAAAACCATATGATAAAACATAAAATCTGTCCGCATTGGCTTACCTCTTCGAGCTTATTTGTTGAGATTTTCTTCCTCATTCTATTTATTTAGAAATATTGCTGAAAACCTTTTGTTACCATTTCTAATTTGTGAAAGTGACGGCTAATTATTTTCAAAATCTTTCAATCTTTCTAACAGAGTTTTGAATATCCAAAAAAAAGCTGCGTCCATCTTAGAATGGCCGTCGCTTGAAATTATGTAAGCTATGTAATGTACTAGCCTGTAATCAATCTATATGTCATCATCTCTGTATCATGTTTGTAATGTACTGCTGTCACTATGCTTTGTACTCTGTTGTTGTTGATTGATTGTAACCAGATTCGTGTATTATAAGTAATTGTAATTAACAATGTAAGTTAGTCGTGATTCAGAATATGATGAATACAGGCGTATAAACCAGTGTCTTTTATTAGCGTTAACGCTACATTTTGGTGACAGGAGTGGGATGGCGGTGGAATGCGTTGGTCTTTACACTTTTTAATGGAATTTTTATCGAGAATGATTTGGATTCACTGAGTGCTGCTGATTCACAGCTTTAATTTGATTTTCAAAACAGAAACTTTTTGCGATGGATTTGGGTTCAAATTGCTGCTCATTTCGCTTGGTTATTGTCTTTTTGGAAGAAGACATTCCACTAACGGAAAAAGCATTCGTTTTCCAGATGATACAGAGATGATGACATATAGATTGATTACAGGCTAGTACATTACACCTTCCCCCCAACAAAGGATCAAAAAGCCGCCACTGTAGCCAATACACTTGTCTCTCGCGTTTTCTCCAGGTTTGGTCCACCGACGGTCATCCACTCAGACCAAGGACGGAATTTTGACAGTACATTAATGCATGAAATTTATAATATCATGGGGGTTAAGAAGTCACGAACAACAGCCTATCATCCGCAGGGTGATGGGTTGGTTGAAAGGCAAAATCGCACCCTGCAGGACATACTTAGTAATTTTGTATCAGACCATAGTGGTGACTGGGACCAATGGTTAGACCAGGCCGTCTTTGCCTATAACACAAGTATACATGAATCAACAGGTTTCTCTCCTTATGAGTTAGTTTTTGGGCACCCAGCACGCATGCCCATTGAAATTGAATTAAGTGTACCTCTGCAGAATCCATCAAGCCAATCTGATTATAGTCAGTCCTTACGCAAGGCTATTCAGAATGCCAATCAGATAGCTCAGAAAAACTTAGAAATAGCTAGATCTAGACAGCGTATGCATTATAACAACAAGACCCTCAAAGAATGGCAACCTTTTGATATTGGACAAACGGTTTGGCTATGGCGCCCCAAAAGCTGGAAGTTTGGTAGGAAATGGGTTGGGCCATACCAAATCTGCACTCGACGTGGGGTTAACTATAACATCAGGTCAAGCAATGGCAAATTTCTTGTAGCCCATCACAATCAACTCAAGGCTTGCCCTTTGCCCCTGGGCCAGGGTCAACCATTCCATCCAGTCCCTGAAACTCCAGGGATAATTCCTAGGGAGGGTTTTCCAGTTGTCCAGCATGAAGAGATGCAAGGAGTTGTTCAAAGGGGTACTGCCAGACCACCTCACCTTCGTCAGGTCATTAATCCCCCCCCAACGTTACGGAGAGGTTGTTGCACATTAACACAGACCAACCTTTGCTACACTCAACATTGTAAGGGAGGGGAAGGTGTAATGTACTAGCCTGTAATCAATCTATATGTCATCATCTCTGTATCATGTTTGTAATGTACTGCTGTCACTATGCTTTGTACTCTGTTGTTGTTGATTGATTGTAACCAGATTCGTGTATTATAAGTAATTGTAATTAACAATGTAAGTTAGTCGTGATTCAGAATATGATGAATACAGGCGTATAAACCAGTGTCTTTTATTAGCGTTAACGCTACAGCTATATGTCAAATTTTCTAACAAGAATCACATTAATTGCATTAATTCAAGCGAAGAATTCAAAATCATGTTAGAAATTAGCAGAAGAGAATGGATCCCAAAAGACCCTTTTGCTTTGCTCCTATGTCGATTGAAGTAACATAGACTTCACTGTGTAAGGAAGTCTGATAGTAATAGTTATGCCATGACAACTCCTGCATAAATAACACGTTACAAAACAAAGTTAAAAACACAGCTACAAAAAATAAGGAATTTCCTTAGTAATTACTGATCTTTCTTATCAGGCAAACTTTCTCGGGTAGGGGATAGTTTGCTAAAACTGGAAGCTTTCATGCTCCTCTGCCATAATTTCCACTTTACGATGCTTTATCTTTGCATTGTTGCAACCAGCAGTAGGTTCATCATTTATTTCCTCTCAGTTTTCTTTCTTTGCTGTCGATTATTTTCCATTTTTCACATTCCTTTTCGGTACCATAAGTAGAAAAATTTGAAACCTTAGAATTGATAATTTGTAACTCATCAAAAATTTGGCAAATTTTCCTACTAGAATTGTTTTTGTTTCTTTACTAATGATTGCAATCTATTTCTTTATGGAATGGAAATTTGCTGCAGCATAAATTGAAAATGTTCGATGAAGGGTTGTGCTACCCTGCCCTGTAAACCTGGAATAATGTTCAACTTTAAATTTACTAATTCATTTATTAATTATCTTAATTTTCGTTCATTGTTATTCAACATATAACACGCTATACTACTTTGATTATCTGTCTGGCACTTTACTCAAAAGATCTAAAATATTTCCACCTGCTCGTTATGTGTCTTTTCTTCTTTGTTACCTCGCTTTACTCGAATATTTGTCATTTTTTGCAACATGTTCACTCCGCTTAACTGGTCTCTTCTACCAAAGAAGATTCATGCAAAGGTTCTTTTCACTGCTCAATATTCGACTCTGTCTAATACCTGGTTTGGTATGGTCTGGTCTGGTATACCTGGGGGGGGGGGGGGGTCTGGTATACCTGGTCTTGTATACCTAAGTCTGTTGATTTTATAAACTGCAGATCAGTCATTCTCTGAAACTGACAAGCAATAACCCGAATGAGGAAATCTACTGGACAGAAATTTCTTACCTAACGAGGTGTCAAAATCTTGATTTATCGATATTGAAACAAAATTGGCATTCTCATTACATTACTTCAAAGCGAGGCTGAAAATCTACGCGGACTTGTAGCGATAATTGTACTGTTCTCTTTGCTAATTTCTTTTCTTTTGTCTCTTGTTAAGATTGATTCATAAAAACATCTATTAGAAGAAAGTTAGAAAAAGCGAACTCCTAAGAATGTCAAAAGAGTATAAAAATCGAATAATGGCTGAAAGTAAGCAGGAATAAATTTACAGATGCAGATCGAGAATAACGCGGGAGAGAGGGCGGTAATGTGGCCTATGATTATGTGCGAAGAATGATTGTGTGCGAAGAACGAGTAAACTGTGTGGTGGGTCGAGGGGAACGCATAAATGTAAGGCATGCTCGTTTTCCTGTGAATAGGGTGCCGATTTCTATTGCTTGCGGCCACAAAATGATGATGACTCAGCGTCGTTAGCAAGCCAACGTTCCTAAAAGCTAGTGTCTCAATCGCTCTCTCTGACATTTGTTATTTAAGATACAGTGGATACAGTGGCAACAAAAATTTTGATTGGTAAAAAAGTCTTACTATTGTCAATTTTTTCATTGTTTTTCTTCACATATAAAGGCCTGTGGTCCTACCTTGAAGATACCTCCACATGCACTCTAATTACTGACAATCCAGAATGAAATCTAAATGCATCCAGGTCATCCTGTTAATAAAACGAAAATAAAGCCACATTACGAAACCTTTTTGGGTTTGACTTCAAAAAGCAAAAGCTCTGCAAAAGACTTTCACAGCCAAGTTATCTAATAGCTTAATAGTCTGAGCTTTACTTACTTCCGATACCTTTAGTCAGGGGTCTGGAACTCTGCCTTGCTTTGCAAGACATCAGCTTCTCGAGCTGGAGGGTTTTGTCCGATTGCCATGAGACATGGACTATGCGTGAGGCAAATACAAAGCAGGTAGAGAAGTCATATAAATTGGCAACAGCTGTTTTGCTTGATGTGAGGCCTTCTTTCTATTGACTCTAGACGAACATGTCAGTGAAGAAATTCACCGCAGCACAGGGCTCTGATATGCGAAGAACAACAATAGTAAAATTGACAATAGCAATACACTTCTACGAATCAAAATTTTTGTTGCCGTAAATGCTTCTTTGCATCGTTGACTTTGTAATGACGTTGAGTCAACATCATTTCATGGCTGCAAGCAATAGAAATCGGTACCCTAAATACAGGGAAACGAGCATGCCTTGCATAGCAAAAAATTTATGTAAAAGCGTTTATATATATGTATATGTATATCTATATAATAAAATAGATTAAGACTAGAAATGAGACATGTTCTCTGTTACTCTGAGTTTCGTGCTTGCGCACTCATCAGACAGACTATAATCTGTCTGATGGATTATAGTCTGTCTGATGAGTGCGCAAGCACGAAACTCAGAGTAACAGAGAACATGTCTCATTTCTAGTCTATATTCTATTTTATTATATCTATTGCTCTGTGCTTTTGCACATCGAGCACTGTCACGTCAGAATAGACAACGCAATCTGGAACATGTATATATATATAAATATATATATATATATATACATGAGTTGATTGCCATGAATACGACAGAAAGTTGAAACTAGTCGGCAAAATTTGCATTTTTACTAGTGTACACGTCTTTTCAACTGTACAATATATATATATATATATATATATAGGTATATGTATGTGTTCCCCGCGACCCACTACATAATGTACTCAATTCTTCGTACACAAAAATAAACTGCTTCAGTTACACGAATGAAGGTCCTTTGTTTTGATGCAGACGGATTCCAAAATACGTCAATAAAAAAAACAAGCTTGTTTGCCCACAAGCCTAATGAGTTTAAAATTGCCATCGAATTACGTTTTGCACATCCCCCAATAAATAAGTTAAAGTGAGTCTATAAAAACGCTGCTGTGGATTAAAATATGTTACTATTCAATCAATCTTTCTATGTTATCTTCCTTCTGTATCTTGATAACTTTAACAAATTGAATAGAGTCTACTTTCCAATTTCTTTTTAAAAGATTCAGACTATAATTGATTTTATCATTCAGAAACTAGTGACCATTGGGAAAGGACTTTTGTCTACTTTGACACAAAAAGCTTAATCGGGGATTTCAAGCAAATAATATTTAGGGTCAGTTGAACATTCTTACAATTTAGAATCATTTTAAAGAAAAAAACACCTCAAAAATGGGCCTTGATAAAAACTCAGCCTACTTGTCACATCAAAGGATCCCATTCGGGCTATGAATTGTTATATATTAACTACTTGCTGAGAGTCTTTCGAACTCATCATGATAAGTCTGCGACGATACATGACTAGCTTTTGCTTTCATTAAGTAGAATAGTTTTAAAAGTTGCAAAGAACTGAAACATAGAAAAGTACAAGTATCTATTACTATGAAGTCGCTCATAGTTAGATATTAAGAGAAGGCTAGAAGATGGGGTGAAATGTCTTATAAATTGTACAACCGGTTTTATGACAAACGGGATAAAATGAGATTGGTTTCCTTAGTTAAAATTGTGTTGAAAAGTTATGTCTCTCCTTAACATGGAGAAAGTGTCATTTGCTTATGTAATGTCTTGCATTTACGAAGATTAGAGAATTGTGCATACCTCACCGTACGTCAAATATTAAGCTAGCTGCAAGCTTGATTGTACAAGCTTACTAAAAATATCGCAAAATTTGCAGGAGAACTCGTCAAATAAATGGATGTCTAAACTTTATATGAAGTGAAATAATTCGATATGTTTTGCTTATTTTCAAATCTGTTTATAGTGACTTCAAGTTGATGTTGCTTGTAAACCGTCTTTGAATTTGTACTTTAGATAATTGTAAAAAACTTAAACTTGTCCAGAATAACTTGATATAGATATGAGCTATTTTTTGTCCGCATTACCCCCTTTTCTAGTTTGTTCTACAATGTTCCTTTGTTGTTTATGTATATAATCAAGTTACTTCGCAACGACGCTGTTTAGCTACGAAGCTTGAAAAATCTTTGAAGAAATAATCCAATCAAAATTATAAGAACCGCAAGCTCCGACGTGACACTTATTTATTACATATTAACATCACAGGGTGACGCGATACCTCAAAATTAATTGAAGCAGGCAAAAATAAACAAGGTTTTAAAAAGATTTGTACTGCTTAGAAAATAGATTTTTTTCCTGTCCAATGAAAAACTGGAAATTATGTTTGAGCGTATATGACAAGTTTCTGCAGCTGAAAACCAGAGTGAATGGCTTTTTAACAATAAAACACCTTGTGAGGTGTAACTCTATATGAGGTGTAACTCTTGTGTGATTTACTTGTGGCAATGGAACCATCACTTTAAACTCCACAGCAAAAGGTAACAAAATCCACCTGTTTCATAGGAGGACTTTAATTCGAGATTTGATTTTTACCATGATCTTTTCTTGCCCAATTTTCGTATTTTAGTAGATTTTGTTTCTTTATAGACAATGAAATTCACATGATAATAAGCTCCATTTCCTTCCTCCTCCGTATTTCCCACTGCACAACCATTCTGCTTCTTCATGTTTAAACCGGAACTACAACTAAATTAAGTATTTAAATCAGTGTCTGAAGAGAATTTAACCTATTAAGTCAAAATACAACAACCTGGAGCTAGAGATTTTCTTTAAGTCAACACAAAAACTGCATCAATTGATTCTCTAACTTTGCAAGCGTGTTTCCTGTGAAAAGAATATACTAAAAGTTTCGTTCTGGAAGTGTTACCCCGATGTTTGAAAGTACATGTTTAAATGCCTAGTTGTAGTGCACGTCAAAGAGTAATGAAATTCATATACTTTCTATTAGGTCTATTTTCAAGGCTTTCATCTCTATAGTTCAATCTCATCAATTTTATTCATGAAAAATGCTTCATCATCGACCTTAATAGGAAGGATCTAATAGTAGTTTCATGCCGGTCTTGTAGTGACTTCAAGCAAAGGGCTAGAATCAGGGAAGAGTTATAGGTTCTTTGTCCCAAGCTTGATCATTTCAATTCGACTTTTTTAGAAATAACTCTGTATTGTTGAAACAGATCGGTATTTATTACATCGGATTCAATTGTATTTTTAAAAATGTCCTACTAAGACAAAAAAGGCAGCTTTCTTCTATCCCTCTTTTCTCACCTCCGGCTGGGTCCAGAAACTCTTATTATGTCGCTTAATTAGCACAGAAGTCAGCAAGTTGCTAGAAACAATGTGCTCCCCGATGACAAAGCTCAAACATTAATCCGGGAATCTACACTCGTTCTTTTCAAAACGAGAATCCTTCGGGCGACGTACTTCACTATTGCCGCATGCAGCTGTGAATCTGAACCGGCATGATTTCTCTCACCTTCTGTCAAGAATATATCTTCAGAATGATACTTATCCGACTACTCACTGCGCTGTTCACCTGTTTGGACGCGATTTCAACCCTATCATTTTGAATAAATGACATGACAGGACGTATAGAAATTTCATCTTTTTAGCATTATTTATTGATAAATCAATTGCCAGCTGCCTTGTTGTACCTGCGTTTCTGCTTTCCCAATAAGACAAAACCTTCTGTGTAGGGCCATAGTTCACCTCTATGTTAGCTTTGTTGCCTTTGGTCCCATAAATTTTTCTTTGATTGATATTGGATGAAACGAGAACAGATAAGAATAGTCAATATAGAATTACAGTTATTTCAGAAATTGTGCAGAACAAATTGCAACTGAATTTGTATCTAGATCTGTATCAATCAATTTTGAACCAAATGTCTTGAGGAATAGTTAGTTAATCGAAAGGCTATTTTCAAGAACTGTTTATGTGTATGCATCCTGCCTTATAACTGTGCGCGTTAACAGATTATTATGAAATTACTAAATAAAAAGTCTTTTAATTACGCTCAAAAAAGAAGTAAATTAATTAAGGTTCAATCATACTCTTAATTTAGACAATTGAAATCATCGAACCTTATCCATCATATTTCAATGCTGAGATAATCTATCACAAAAAATAGTCAAAAGACTTTTTGCAACTATGAAGCTTGCACAAATATACAATAGGTACGCTGATACAATTAAACTTGATAAGCAAGCTTTCTTTAATTAGCTGTCAATTGAATCATGTTGTTAACATTATCCTGTTCTTTCTTTGTTAATTGTTAAATTAAATTGAATTAAAAGTTAGAAAAATATTTTTCTTGAATAATTGCGTCGTCTAATTCGATTGTTTATCTTAGGTCACGGGCAGCAACCTGTTGCATTCCGTCTCAATATTCTCTTGTCATTTCCACAAGACCTTCGGTTTTTTTCTGCCCGTTGTCAATTTGCTGAAAAGCTAAACAAATTTGCTTTGAGTCTCTTGAATTTCTGCTCTTCTTTTCTACCTTATCAAGAATTTGTCTGGATAATTAGACTTTTTTAACCGGAGATTATGATTCGAGAGTCCAACTTTTCTTGGCTGTAATTATCTGCGGACTGCTAACAAACGTAGGCACCCTGCAGTTTATTTGTTTCTTGCAGTTTGATTAGGAGATGAGATTTGCGAGAAAAGTGCTCATTTTTCTTTGATGAAATAAATAACAGGTCGTTGTTATAAGGATTAATTAGCCAAAAACATCTGCCTTCGGTCTGCGCAATGTTTTTGTGTGGATTTTGCGTTCGTCTTTGTTCATCTTAATTTCCTTACGACCTGCTCAAGTGCGTATAGCTGAATGTTAGCTCTTGATAGATTAATCGAGGCATTATGCTTCCTCAAAGTTGTCTAAAAGGACTCTCATTCCTGGCTGGCTGACTTGACCACTACAGCAATTAAAATCTATACCTTCAAACATGTTATTTTCGTGATGAGCTGTGGAAATCAAAATAATTTATATCGACCAGCTTTAGGCCATTTTGACTTTGGCTGTTCGGTCTAGAAGCGTTTATATGTTGACGACGTGATTATTACAACACGACCCTACTCTCAGCTATACAGCGATTGCAGCGAGGATTGCCATTTGAAAAACAAGCTCTTTGCGTCAAAGAAAAACACTTGCAGTCACAGTCGGAGTTGGAGATTTCTATTGTTAAATGCTGTAGTACTAAAAAGGTAGGTCAACAAACATTTGAAGGACGCATTCAAAAACTCAGCGTTTGTATGGAAATTGAAATTGTTTTGGGTTGAGGCTTAACCTAACTTTGCATGAAGAAAAATTTCAACGAACGATATGGTTTCAATTTGAGGAGCCATTAGGATTACATTTTAGAAAGACATGTAACATTACCATAAAGACACCGAAAATAAAATAAGAGATGAGGGGAAACAATGCAATTTCCAGGAAGTGTTTCTTTGGCAAGGTTATTGATGTTTATTCAAGGGAGCTTCCTACGCGTTTATATGTTGTATGATATATTACTGATCTATTTGCATACACATTCAAATTTGCTAGATGCAAATGAAATAAAATAATTTGTGTTCTCTTTCAAGCAACTAAGATGGCAGGATTATTGAATCGGGAAACATCATCACCCCTACCTCTGCGCTCCTCGTCTGTTTGGGCAGACATACGTGGCTTTACCGCGCGGACAACAGCCGCATTGACGTATTACAATGATCATCGGGTTGAAATTGAAGCAATGTTTGTCATGCCGCTTGATTTTTCATCTCATGTCGTTGAATTTGAAGCTAATATCGAGGGGCGATATCTTTTCGTCGATATCGAAAATGAAAATGAATCAGAAAAAAAGACTGCAATTTACGACTTTGAACCACGTAATGACGAAAAATTTTTGATAAGCATTGGCAGACTCTCGCCTTGGATACTTATACAAGTACAAGTTACAGTGATCACTGAAATTTTCTGGATGTCTTACAACTCTGCACTGGAATTCTTGCTACCCAGTGTCTTCACCCCGCGAATTGTTTCTGACTTATCAAAATACGAAGAAATGAAAAGCAAAGACCCAAGAATGCGATTTGCACCGTGCATTCCCGCCATATCAACCCTAGGTTACAGTCTTGAGATCGAAGTAAGCATCGAGGCCCCTTGTCGTGTTACAAGGGTGTCTTCTGGAACCTATCCTATTCAATTTGATTCATTAGCTCAAGACGATGATTCCGCAAAAATTCGCGTTCAATTACCTGACAATTTCAAGCATGTTGACAAGGACTTTCAATTGTCATTTCTTCTTGAAAAACCACGCGAACCGTTTATTTATATTGAGCAGGCCCGGCACACACATACTAACGAATTCGGGGAGAAGAACCCAATAAGTAATATAATGAACAACCCTGTTTTGATGTTGAGCTATTCGCCTGATTTTTCTAATTTGCAAAGGGAAGAAACAATGGGTACTTCAGAGTTCATTTTCATGATTGACCGTAGTGGCAGCATGAATGGCAATCTTATCAACAGTGCAAAGGAGACGATCCTTTTGTTCCTTCATAGTTTGTCATCTAATGCGTATTTCAATGTTTTAAGCTTTGGGACCTACTTTCAAAGTCTTTTTAAAGAAAGTCAGCCATACTCACAAGCGAATCTCGAGGAAGCATGTTGCTACGTGCGAAAAATTCGTGCAGACATGGGAGGGACGTCATTACTGGAGCCCCTTGAATGGATTTTCAGTGGACCAGTTCGCAAGGCTGTGCCACGCCAGATTTTTATGGTAACAGACGGAGTTGTCACAGATTCATCGAAAGTCATTGAATGCGTCAAAAAGCGAAGTCATCTCACAAGGTACGTCACACTATTAAGCAGTGCAGTATTGTTTCTTTTAGCGACTTTGTCGGTTGTTAAGAAAATTCTTTGAAAAACTATGGTATTGCTGGGCATTAAATTTAGTGAGAGTAAAAGAATCACTGACTTTTAAAAAAAGTATGTGGTAGACCGGTTTAACCCATATCAGGGCTTAGCAGTACTGCTGGATTTAACAAAGACGAAAAGATGGCCCAGAGCAAGTCATTACGCTGCCGGTTGCATGCGCTCTTGTTTCCAATTCAATTTACTTTGCAGCCTGGCCTTTGGTGACTAGCCATTAAAGGCTATTCGAGGCTCTTAAAGACTCATTGCTAACAAGGGGTAGCAAATTGTCCAGGTGACGATCCAAACAATGGCAGTAAACTCCTACGGATTGACCAAAATTGATTTAAGACTGCCTGCAAATGCATTATGGGATGCAATGGTTCATTATTAGCAATGAGTCTCTAAGATTCGTGTGTGTCAATGAGCCTCTAAGAACCTTGCCTGAATTGCCACTGGCAGCCTGACAGTTGCTCTTAGGCCAGTTCTATGTTCTCATTCCCTCTAGCTGTAATGTCGTTCTTTGATATAAGGTTAAGCAAATCTGCTGCAACCCAAAGCTTCCCACTTCATCAGATTGAAATTTCAACATCATTATAACATTTTGATGAAAAGAACACACTGGGAATAGACTTGTTTGTTATAGAGATCTACATTTCCTCTCCAGACTAAACTCTGCAGAGGGATTTTACCTTTTGCGCCACAAAATTATTTCTTGAAATACTCACCTTTCAGATGCATCACCGCTATAATTCATTTTCAAACCGTAAGATGCTGTTCTAGTATGCATTATTTATCAATTGCAACACAATTGCATTTCAAAAACAAATCTTATTTTCACTCATTAATTTTTAATATTATCTTTATCAATAGCTTAATCTTCAAAATCATGTTTTGAGCATAACGGGAATCACCCAATAATAAAACCATAGCTGACACAGCATTAGGTATGGCACAACCACGTGGGATTCAGGTCCTAATTTGTTCCTATTTCTCTGAAATAGAAAGATTGATGATAAGGGTGTTAGGAAGGGTGATCGAGCAACGTATGTACGGGAAGGCCTATTCCATATTTTGTGGCTCTAGTTCCAGTAAGTTCTTATCTTGTTTTGAATATAAACAGTTGATGTTGTATGATGGCACTTTATTTTAAAATAGCAAGAAGCATTACAACGTTTTCGGGCAAAATTTGTCATTTATATAAATACATTAAAGCGAGACGCATGTGGTTGATCACGTGAGTTTTGGTGGGAAATTTTGATGAAACACCCATATATTGCACGTTTAAATGTTTCCTGGGATTGATTCTAGCATTTTTCTTAATGTCGTGCAGACGAAGAAGTCAACTTTTTGATAAGTACCAAACGACTGTTCTATGTTGTTATTCCAAGTTTCATGGTTAATAATAAGACCATCTTTATAATTTTATGATTTTGTAAGCTTTTAAAGTCTCAACCGATGTTTTATACATGGTTTCCTGATCAGTGTTTTGGTCAGTGTCATGGTCAGCGTTTTGTAGCTAGTTGGTAAAAAAACTTTGCTGCTTGCGCAGTACAACAAAGTTCTGATAAATATAGGCTATACATATGCTTGAACCTTGAAGCTTTGATTGCTTTAGGAAAAGTTGAAAAATAAAATAGGGATTTTACGGAGTTACGTTTCAAGGCAAAAAAATGCATAATTGAAAGGTCAATGCGGAAGAGAACGAGATGGAATGTGCCCAGCATTAGATTATTTTTTATGTATTTTTGTTCGTTTGCAAACTTCTCGCCATTTCCCTCTTTTTCTTTACTTCGTTCTTCATTTCTTTACTTCGGGCAAAACCAATCATATGCAATTTTAAAGTCTCGAATCATAACAAATGTTCATACAGATTCTTAAACTGCCTTCTCATGATATATTTCTTGCATAATTTTGCAGTTTCTGACCTGGAAAACTCCAACATGGTGTTTCCATGCCACTGATTGTTAAATTAAAGTATTGGAAACTAAGTCTACAAATCGAGATCTTGTTAGCTAGCATTGGCAATATTCGTTTAATGCTAGATCCGATATGATCAACATTGGGCTTTAGAATTGATTTAATTTTCATGAATATTTATGATTTCATCTGCTTTATCACCAATTTTGATCAAAAATTTTTTCGTATTAGCACAAGTTATTAATCTTGTATATTTTGTCGCAATGCCGTAACGAACAGGAACTGATTCGGCATGGTTTCAGAAGAATCGAAAATGCAATTTCGAAAATGCTGGTCTATATAATTGCATTAGTCGATGCTTGCCCTGACTGATATTGAGACTAGCTGAGAGCGATTTAAGCATTGCTTAAGTGAGTCTCTTCTTTAAGCAACGAGAAGACGATGGTCGATGGACCATTCATTTCGCTAGACAAGTCATATTTAATTGAAGAAAAAGTTCTAGTCTAGAAGTTTTCGATAATGTTAGCTCCCTGTTGTGTCATCTCCGTCTAAGTGCCCCGGTGAGAGTTCAGATTTTTGCCGGGGTGGCAGTCTCCTTTTGGTTGGGAAAATTATAGTCAAATTTGAAACCGAGGAGCCCTGAATTTGTACCGAAGACAGCATCATATCAACTGAGGACATAAAACAACAGAAACATGGCATGTGTAATTTTCCTGCATCAAGCGTATTTTTAGCTGGACGACTGCACATCAGCATTGACACTAGCTGCACATTATGCAATTCGCAAACAGAAAATATAAAGTTTGGAAACATAGCACACTTCAGATTTTTCAGGACCCCTTGATAGAAACTTTGACAAGGCAATATAATAAAAACGGACTAACGGACCTTCCAAACCCAAAGATCTGATCTGTATATCAGGACAAGCTCTAGATATAGTAACTACCCGAAAAGGAAAAATTTCGATTTTGATGATTCTAGTTTGCTGGAAAATGCACTGTTCTAAGCAATTTTTACTAAAACAGTTTTTCATTTCATTTCATAATCTATTTGTTAACGCAGGTTAAAGAGTGGCAGCCTCAAGGTGGCTGATGTTGACCTGCGAAATCAAAATATTTACATTACTAAAATCATGGTAAAATTAGGAATAAGTTTACACTGTTCATACAGTTTCTTTGTTTTGAATTACTACTATCCTAATACATGTGACATCTTTAGGGTTAAAATAGTTCTCTAAATCATACTGAAAGTTCCTTAATTTTTGCAAACAGAGCAGATAAAAACAACTGATACAATTTTGCTGTGGTCTTGAAAATAGAATGCTTTTGCGTTACTTCCAAGGCCAGGTAGACAGAACCACTAATTTTCAAATGACCCTCTTTTCATGTTGGAATTTCTTGCATGTAAAAAAGGTCTGGAGTTCATTGTGAATTTCAGTTAAAAATTTTCCGAAAAACTGAAATAAAATTTGACGCATGATACAATTTTACCAAAGGAATTTTTTGATTTTGGAATTAGTACAAACAAGAAATCTCAAAATCATTGGCTTATGAGAAAATGACATCCAAGTCAGGGGTTAGGACAGAAAAAGCGCTGATATCAAAAGAGTGTGACTGATAAGCTCCTCCAGTTCTGACGTGCTGTGGGTGTGTCTATTACGTCATTATTGGCCTGTTCTAGACCAAGCAAACCATCATAATAATCTCCTGTTATATCTCAATGTTTTTTTCTTTTTATCCTTCCTTTTCTTCTTTGCATCTGTCATTGTAAAGGTAAATTCCGTGCAGAGTTAGAGTCAAATGATCCTCAAAAAGATTGGTGAACAGTTTATTCAAAGGCCACTTCGTTCAAATTTTTTACAGGCACCGCTGGATGAGATCCAGTGATGAAAATATTACATCACTGAACTTTTGAAGCAGCTTTCTAGGACTACCTGATCATTTCCTGCTTTCTACTCTCATCTGCCTCTTTAGCTCTTTATTCTCATCTTGGTGCATGGAGCCTTATCTACGAAAAAAATTATATCTTTGCTATATCGTTGCTGGATCTCTGTCTGACACGACTATTATCATTGATCTAATACGAAACTTCTTTCGTTTGTAATTCTCCAACTTGTACATCATAAACTCGGAAACTGGATGGAATTGGAATCATAAACTCAAGCAACATACAAAAATATAAAGTCTTGGGAATTTTGTCTTGAAACCTTTGACGATTTTATCAAGCATCAGCTGTTGAAGAGGCTCATTGCTTCTTCTAAAACTGATAAAACTGATAAAGTAAAACTGATAGACGCTAATTTATTTCCTTCTAAAGATCGTGCAAAATGTTTCTGCTAACATTTTTTTTGTCTTATCATCTTTAAGAATTTTTACCTTTGGTCTTGGAGAAAACATTTGTCTACCTCTGCTGCGTGACTTGGCTCTCATTACACATGGAAGGACAGAAGTCATACCAGTCGGCGAGCGACTTCAACCAAAGGTTAGCAAAAAATTTTTATTGTTATCAATGGCTAACGTTTCAGTTGAGGTTTGGCATATTGTGTATTACGTCGCTGCAACATATTGTGTATTACGTTGCTGCAACATTGCAACATCACGTCGCTGCAACATTGCTAAGCAAAGTGATATAGCCTACTTTTCACCTTGAAAAAGAAGTAGATCTTGGAAGTTGCAGCTTTGTATTAGAACTTCAATATTCTTGGAACAACCTGAACAAGAATTTGAAAGACGTTTATATATTAATGACAAAAAAAATAGAAATATTAACAAAAAACAACTGGCGTGAACCGATCTCATTTTCTTCCAAAACTCCATCCAGTAATAAGAAAAGGTAAGTGCAAATGGAGAGATAATTTCTTCTATAGTCATCTTCAGCAAATGAAATATTGCGGTATTTTCACCAAGAACAAAAAGAAAGCGAGCCAGTTCAATGCCGGAAAATATTGCTGTATTGTTATCGTGTGTAAACTAGTTTTTCTTGAATTAAATAGATAATCTGTTCTAAATTATAAGAAGCAGTTAACGTTTACCAGTAGCAATACGCTTCTTGTTGTTCTAACCAATCATTTTCCTTTGATAAAGGTTACTTGTATGACAATATTTAAGTTCCTGCAGGCAGATACCATAAAAGTCTTTGCCTATCTATCCTGTGAGCAATGACCATCTTTCGATATTGCCTGATGAACTATAATGTTCGTTATACATTTGGCAATGTTATCCCATTATATAAAACTTGTCATATTTTTAAAGGTAATCGAAAAGATTCAAGTAGCTTTACAGCCTGCAGTTACAAATCTACGTGCATCTTGGATCTTGCCAGATGGTTATGACGTCATCTATACTCCAGAACATATACCGCCTTTGTTTGACGGAGACCGCCTGACGATGTACGCAATTCTAGCAAGGAGAAAAGATTTGGAGGCTACTTCAAACGAGAAACGCTCTCAGAGATCTTCCTCTGATTCTGTTAAAGAATTCTGGTTTGAGGTATGAACAGATACAAAGAAAAATCGACGTTTTTTATTTGAGAGAAAGAGACCCATCTTTATTTAGCATGTTTAGTAGCTCTTTGCAAAATTTAAAAAATGAAGCGATAGTTTAACTTCATTCTGATGGTATTGAATGAGACGCCCTTGCCAACTCGAGCGTCTCAGAAGAAAGTATTTTGCTAGAAACTTTCCGAAACCATACCAACTTAAACTATTCGATATTTCAACAAATTACATATTGAAAGTGTAATGACCGATGATATGAAGAGTGACAGTTTGGTTATATTACAGGTCGTCAAATAGGAATTTGAATAAAAGCATTGGAATTCCTAAGTTGAAAGTGCTAAGAATTCTGTGAGTTCATGATAACAAAAAAGGATGATGTAATTAATAGACACTTGTTAGTGTCATCGTTAGTGCTTCATAGGCCAACAAAAATCGATTAAATCACATATCCAGGTAATTCACTAAGCGCCAAGACAGAGTTTAGCACAGGTGACGCCTAGTTAGTCCAATGCTGCATTTATCTTAAGTTATGTTTACCTGCAAATTACAAAGTGAGTTTTTACAAGAGCCTAATCACTTGCAGCCAAGATATTGCTGGGCATAGTTGTCTTTTGGCTGATTTCTGGAACATTGAGATTGAGATTGAGATTGAACAATGATTAAGATATTTTTTTGTTTTAAGCTTTTATTTTTTCAATGAGTGCTAGATTTATGCAATTTTTGCAATTTTCATGATTGGTACGGCTTGTTTCCTTTCTACTTTATGTCGAGCCAATTCTCTTTTATTTCAGGAAGATGAATTCGAAGTGGAACTTATTTGCGATGATCGGTCAAATAAAGACATCTTATCCAAAAGTACTTCCACGCCAAGCGATATTTCGCATCATAGTTTAATTGAAAATCGGCTAGATCTTAACCATTCACAAGAGCCGGATGACTTTAACGACAACGAGGTGTTTCTCACCGAAGAGGAGGCAGAACGCCTCACAGAGAGTAATAGCTGGCAACATGGTAAGCGTAGTTCCATTGATCGTGTGCAGTCGTGGCGAGTGAGTCGGAATCCTGACTCTGTTGAATCAGATAACACCCTTGGTGTACCATTGTACGAGGTGCAATGGAGGTCAGCAGAACGCTTAACGTCAAAGACATCTACCGGCAGCACATTCAAGGAAAGTCATTTCAGTGCTAGTACGGGTGATATAAGAAGTCACTATATTCTTTGTCGCGACGGGGGATCACAAGATCATGGTGTAGAGTCTTTGCCAAAATACCTTGCCCATCCAGGGTATCCAACACGTCACAACTCGGCTAGAAGCAATGAAGGACGATCACCAGTTCAAAAACTCTGTACAGAGCTGCCATATTGGGATACATTACCGAATATGGAGAATATAAAAGCAAGTGATTATCCACTTGCAGGTGGCTGTCATAAAGTTTCAGACGATAGGCGCTCTGTGAAAAGTCTTGAGCTGGGCTATGGGAAGCCTCTTAGCCATGACAGTGAATGCCTTGACGATGTCTTGCCAACTTGGTTTCATTCGAACAAAGGTATTCAAAGCAACGTCGAAGAAGATATCGAAATGAAAGGTAGATTAGTGTACATCGTACCCCTATGATAATTTGAAATTCCTCAAGTAAGTTTGGTAGTGTAGCTTTTCCACACGAAATGTACAAACGGTGAAGAGGAAAGTAAGTGCAATAGATCAGCATTGGTTGTTTAATCTTGTCGATGAGACTATAGGGTGATTTTCTAAGCTTCCTTTGCTAATTATTATTGGACGTGATAGCATGCATATTCATGCATGAAAAATTAGCCTACAAAGCCAGGCCAACTGTTAATTTCATTCTGGTGTTTTAGTTTTAGATATCAACACCATCTTGCCTTTTTTGACATATTTGATCGTATTCTAAATCAAGACATGTTTGCAGTAAGTCAGTTAAGTGTTAGTGTACCAGTTCAGGTGATGCAGATTTCAAGTCCTTTTTGAAATTTAGTCACTAAGCAAATGCCCTACAGCTTCATTTATGAATCGAAATTGAGGTTATATGCGATAATACCAACGATAGAGCAAATTTTCAATTATAATCGGGAAAATATCATTAAAGACTCATTGCTAACAATGAGTCATTGCAATACGTAGACATCCCATAATGCATTTTCCGACTATCTAAAATTAATTTTCGTTAATCCGTAGAAAATTACTGCCATTGTTTGGACCGTCGCCACGCTCGCAAAGGCCCATTGTTAGCAATGAGACTTTATGACAGTGGCCGATTCACCTAATGAAATTCTGAGTAAAGTTAGCTCGATTAGATATTGCTAAATTACTTAAAACATCTTGTTACTTCCATCTTCAAAATCTTCACGGTAACTGCTAATTGTAAAAGAAAGCTACCAGTTGCATTTTTACATCTTGTAAATTATATGGAAATTTGATTGGTTTCTTTTAGATGTAGCTTTTAATTCCTCTGCAACTGTCTATAGCATGTCTTTGATAAGTTTCAATTGAACAAGTCTTTATTCGTTTCTATGTCAAACATCTTAGTGCAGTGTACTGCTAGACTTAGTGCCAGTCAAATCCTTTATAATGCCCCATTTGACATTCTTCTTACCAAATAGATTGCCAAAAGCCATACAGCTTTGTTTTTAACGTTTTGGTACTGCAAAATTTGAAGATTGTACGAAATAGCAGATACACAGCTACTTACGTACTCTTCATATGACACACTTCAGAGTATAGGTGTCGGATAATGACCGAAAGTCAGCAGAAAATTTATATCCAGGTATGGTCCAAAAGTAACCCAAAAGGGGAAAAGGCAAAATCACAATATGATTGTCCGATGTTTTATCCACATATTATATGGTTCCGCTCTTTCGTGTTACTTTCAAATTTCGCAGTTTGTTTTTGCTTTTTGATCATTACTTGTAAACAGGTGCACATCATATTGTGCTGCATTGATACTGCTTTATTGCAACTCTTGAACCTAAAACCTGTTAAATGATAATTTTTGGCGAGATTCATTTCATATTTTCTATAATATTTGTACTGTGCTAATCTTGGATATTGCATTTCCAGGATATGATGCGAATAGTCTGCGCAAGGAAGCTCGCAGGTTAAAGCAATCCTTATCGGATGACCACGTCAACACGCACTTTATTGAAGAATCAAATTTCCAGACAATTTGTCAAATGTTGGAGGTCCTGGTGCTCGATAAACGTCGACGATTGATAGATTATATCTTACAACAAGAAGAGTTCGTGAAATGCTCGTGGGGTAGGGAACACGATAGATATAAACAGTCATTGGTTGAGAGCTGCAATAGAAGGGATAGTGGTCTTGGGAATAGGTACGTCGTTTGTGCTATGAATATTTGAAACTCTATAAGAAAATTTGCAAAGATCTAAGAAAGTATAATTTTGCAAGAAAAACGCAGGTAGCTTGTAATTTCATCCGTTGTTTTTTATGTTTTACTGCAAGTCAAAAATTGCATCTTTACATTGTAATTTCTTTATTACCGCTGCTCAGAATCTTCTTTATAAGCTTAAAGCACAGAATGGTTGAAAAATTTGTAAATATATATATTATATAAAAATCCTTGTCCTATAAACGCAGTTATTCAAGAGCTTTCATTAAAAACGTCACAAATATTTGCTATTGAAGCTAACAGATTGATTTTGAAAAATCTCTTTGCTTCTAGATTTTGCAATTATGCGTAGAAAAGTTTTAAAATTGCTGAATTTTAGATCATCTTCGGAACCAAAAAGCGATCATGAGGAAGACGCCATGATGTCAGTTATGCATAATCGTCTGGATCCAAAAAGAAACAATAATGGTCTCGTTTCAAAATCATCCAGCGGGTACTTTGAGCAGGAAAAATTTCCAGACGATCGTCACATGCACGTTTCAAAGTCTGATCTATATAAAAGACAGCATTCGGACGATTGCCATTCTGAAAGAAGTGGAAAGTCGAATAAATCGTTGGGTCGACCTCATTCTGGGCTTGAAGCTGAATTTTCTTCTGATTATGTTGCTGGAAAGTTTGGACGTAGTGAGGCAACCGGTACATTTTATGATCGAGCAAGATCAGTTACAAGTGATGCAGCGTCAGGTAAGGAACATAGGCAACAGGGGTGGCGCTAGAGACAAACCTTCAAGGTGCTGAAGTTTATATTCTCCGTAACTGCCGACGCTGGATGTGTCAAATTGCCGACAGAAAAAAAAATCGATTTGCCCCATATAGCAGGCAGGGCCGTCGCGAGGCAAGCCTCGTTTGGGGGGGGTGGTGTGGAATGCAAATTTAACTAATGTAACTCAAACAATCTAACTCTGTATGATAATAACCGACTTTCCTAATAGTCTTGTCAAATCTCTATATCGGGACGGGCAAAATATATAGTTACTACCTGAGGCGGCACCATGGTTGCCGCCGAAGGGACAGGAAATTTTCGAATTGTGATGCTTCTACAATCGTGGCCAAAACTCCTTGACACTGATTTAAAAATTCGGCATGTTATCAATTGTTCCCAAGAAAAATGAGGACATATCAATTTCTCCCCTCCCCCTATATCAATGTTGGTGTCGTTTGAGAGCTAAATGTCCCAGCATTCGATTTTAGCCCATACAAACACCCCAACATTGATGTAGGGGGTAGGGGATCACGTTGAATAAGAACCCAATTGCATTTGGGAAGCAGTCTCACGAGTTTTGGCCAGGATTGTCTTTATCATGGCTGGGCATGTTTGTTATTTTAATGTTATCATAAGAATAGATTGAGGAGGATTCTGCTAAATCAAAGGCATGCATTTGATTTAGTGTGAAATTCATGTGCAGGAAGTTGCGTGCCATGTATTAATTGTCTCAACTTTGCCAGGATGTAGCTAATTTTGTACAAATGTACTATATATCGGAAATTGTATCAGGTTGTTACAGCCATCCATTCATAGAGGCATTCATAGTTCCCTGGAAAATGCACTCTTTTAAGCAGATTTCTCTTAAGCAATCCTCCTAATCCTATTGAAAATTATTGCCTTTTTGCAAAACTATTTTACAGCAGATAAAAACAACAATTTCGCCGTGGTCTTGAAAAATACCAGGTTGTCAGTTACTTTTAAATTTAGATTCCTCTCTCCATCTTAGCATGCCTTATGAATGTTAAGAAAAATTTGGAGCTCATAGTGAATTGCAGTTGACGCTTCTACTGAGAAACTTTAGGAGAAATGGACACGAGGCACAATTTTACCTAAGATTGCTTGATCCTTTATTGATTTTATGACAGGAAGTTCTCTGAAATACCTAAAGCGTTTCTTCCACCGAGCGGATTTTACCTGAAATTTCCTATTGAGATAGTATTGGGGTGGGTGTGACAACCTCCCAGTCGCGACGCCCCTGAGCAGCACCTCCAATGAAAGGGCACCGATATAGAGCATTTTTCCAAAATCGTTTGTTGTGGGTGCAAAATTCTCCCTTTCAAAATTCCCCCTCCCCGCCCCCACTTTCCAACCTGTGTCGGAGTCCACGAGATTTTCTCGGCAATTTGTGCCTTGTAAGAAACTTAATGCGCAAATATTGCCTATTGTTGAATATTTCTTCCTATCTATGTTGGAAGAAGTTAATCGACGGTTTTCTCTAAACCATTTGTTTGTCGCGAGCTATGCGGTGAACAATGCTACTGAAAAATAGTTGATGAAAAAGGACAAGAAGTGCTTTTTGAAAAATTTATTACGCAAAATGTGCTCATGATCGAAATGTTTTCTTTTGCAATAATAATGTCTTGAAACGAAAAGAGAATCTCTCAAGAAGAAAATTCATTAAAGACTTTATTTATGACAGCGTGATTTTGCTGAGATTTCCTTGAAACGATCCAAAACATGATCCAAATCAAGCATCTCTGCACGTTTCGCATGAATTCCAAGCAGCAACAGGGATTTCAACCGAGAGGAGCACGATGGTATTGTGGGTCATGCGAAGGAGCACCATGAAATTAAGTCACAGCTTTCACGGAAGCGACAGGATATAATGCCACTATGATAGAAAAATTGCTGAAGAAAAGCCATTGAGAAAACCATAAACCAGCCAGTGCAGTTTTCTCCTCGATTATTTATGTCATTCAAACAACATGTAAACCGGGTGACATCCATCAAGTGCCGACGGTATTGAGAAAGCAAAAATTGATTGGCTGCCGACGGGGGGGCTAACAAAAATCTAGGGGGGGGGGGCTAAAGCCCCCCTTGCCCCCCATGCCGCCACTCCTGATAGGCAATGCCTTACATGTTAAAGTCCTCAAATTATAAACTTCGGATAATGGCTCTAATGAACTGACTTGTAGTGACTTTGCTGAGGACTGTTATCTCATTCATTCCTCCAAGTTCTCACACCACAGCGCAGGCATCCACAATATCACTCGCTATATCAAGTACCATATCAAGTAAATTGACACACAGTATTATTTTGGAAACACTCGTTCCTTAACCTTCTTCATTTTTAAGTAATGGCCCTACAGTAAATGTCAAGAATGGCACATTCTTAGAGCCAATTCTTGATTTCTTTGGACAGATTTTTCAGGCCAGGACACATGGCTGGATGCCAAAAAATCGAAGAAGCCAGGGCTCATTGGATATGGCAAATAATAGCTCTACATTATTGCGGATGTTTTTACGATTACTGTGCCATTGAAAAATGTCTTAAAAAATTGCTATACTGGAATGGAAAAAGACGCAACAAAATGTACTTGGAAATCTGACTCAAATTCTTTAATACGAGTTAGTAAGGGGACATTTTATATTAACAAAATGCTTTGTTTTGACAGCTGATACAAGCCAAGTGGGATTTTAGCTGTGTAAGATCAAATCATGAAATGCAACGTATCAGCCCTTCTTTTGATTTATAAATATTACTAATTTGGACACAAGGAAATCAAGGGTTTTTTAAATATGAAACTGAATGGTCTTGAAATTTAAACGCTTCTCTAAATTCGCAAAAGTTATACAACCCATTTTTTATTTTCTTCATTTATGAAGCACCAAGATGGTTTCGGCGATTAACTTTCTGCTGTGAATGCTGAGATAGAATGTGGAATGATCTCTCTTGTATTGTTTATCGGCGATGCAAGGTGTCAACGCTCATCATTTTTACAACTTTGTCTATTTGTTCTTAATTCATGTACAATTGCAAAGTTTTGTCTTTGCAGCAAAGAGTTGTCGGACCTCATCTCTCAGCAACGACAATGTTGCCGATAGGAAATATGCTGCTTCGCACGGGAGCAATAGACTAAGTGCATCTGCAGAGCATATTTCCCGCAGGAAATCGCGAGATGACCGCGTGGCATCTGCAAGGAGCGAAGATACACTCAGAAAGCGTAAAAGTTGCGACAGATCAGTTGATGGCGGAAATGTAACCCAAGAGGCACAGAGCAGCCCTCAAAGGTCACCTGGCCCAACAGATGGACAGAATAAATCTGTTTTTTCCTCTTTCATCGATGGTGTTAGAAATTTAGCTAGCCGACTGTCAGAGCGAACAGGTATGGTTAGACTTTAAGTTTATTCAATCGTGTCTTGACACTTTGACGCACAGTGATACATTAATGTACTCAATTTATGCAACGGTTTCATGTTCAGCCTAGTCTACAGTGTTATAAGAATGACGTAAAAAAAGTCAATTTTTAGATTTTCGACTTTTGATATTATAACATAAAAGAACATCATGAAATACCTCCAGATTAACTCAATAAGTTAGTTCAATATGTTAAAAATTAAGCGAGATATAACTAATAAAAGTTTTAAAGTTTGCTAAAAGATTGTGCTTAAACCCTGATGCATTATCATATTGCAATAAATTTTCTCAAATAAAATCTGCCAAGTGAAATAATTATCAGTTTTGCAAAAAAGGGAACTATGTTGACAACATGACATCTATGACCGAGGCCGAAAATGGTTTTGACGTCAATTCCAAGTGCCACGAAAGCGAGAATGAAAAAATTGAACTCAATGACCAGTTTACAAACTTTTATAACTACACAACGGTAAGAGATGAAAGCAGGATGAGAAATGAAAGCAGGTTCGTAACAGGCGGTCTGATTTCGTCATGCTCTTGAATACAATTTAAAATAACAATTTAGAGCTGGTGTGGCCCTTTAATATCAAGACAAAACAATGTCATTTTTGCAAATGCTAATACCTAAAGTATTTTAACGT
Source organism: Rhopilema esculentum (assembly GCF_013076305.1). The sequence goes on along the minus strand of NW_027019541.1, from coordinate 1,032,728 downwards.
TATCTGGACCAAGCTTTTATGAGCCTCCTAATTGGTTAGCGACAGGAGGTTGAGACTTGGACATCATTATCTTCTTCTTCTAAAATTTCGATTTGGAAATTTTCGCGTCAATATAATCAATAATGACGTCTTAATGACATCATCAATACATTTCAATTTAGCAAAAAAATCTTCAAGATTCACATTAAGTAACAGAACGTAGTTTTATGTAGGTTTTGCGAAAAGATAGAAAGACAGCTTATCACAAACTATGATAAAAGCAACAAAAATTTTTTTTTACGTATACACAGTCAAACGTATCAATTTTATGATGAAAATATTCAATTGTGTTTAAATCCTGGCTACAGGCATTCTGCTGAAAATCCAGCTCAGAAACAAAGGATGGATCAAAACAAATGTATCATTTTGAGATTCATATCAAATTTTGCCGACGCAATTCTGAAAGTATTTTTCAATCTTTTTAACAACAGCAAAATGTGTCTTTCAATTCACATTATAGATGAAAGAAGTTTCATTAAATTATTACATTGGATATGGAAGCTAAAGAGCATTATATATTGTCTATAAAGTACCCTTTCAAAAGCTAATTGCTATGGCAACAATTAACAGGATATTATTTTCAAAATTGCATCATAATATCGAAGGATAATTTTCAGGAAAATTCATTAAGGCTTGACAGTATTTCTTTGCTCCGATTTTAGCGTGTGCATAGAAAAATGAGAGGAGGCCTAAATTATTCCCACCCCGTGGATCAAGATAGGGTTAAGAGATCTGAGTTCTGGAACTAGGTTTCTGACAGAGGGCAATTGATTTCTACAAAAATTAAAGTAGAAAGGAGTCTGCATAGTGCTGCCAAAGTGAATGATGGACAATTCAGCTTAAGCAGAAACAATTTACATGATTACTTTGTTTTTTTGGAACTCTTCTTTTTTTAATAGCCTTGTTCCGCAGTAATTGAGTTTTTGAGAAAATTTTCTGTCTGTGTCTATGCGGGTGGGTATTTAGGTAAAATATATTTTCACTTCATGTCTTGAGAATAGATATCATATCATTCATTTATCTGAAATTGACAATGTTGCGATTGGATGAGCAATTTCTCAGTCTGGTTTGCATAAAAGTTTATGGTAGACTATTCCGAACAGTCGATAAAGAAAATTCCTCAAATTGATTTTAGTTCTGTAAAGATTATACTTTCACAAAAGTGATTAACAGGAATTCACAAGAAATGTTCCTAGTGATGCCCGAAACTTTTTCTAATTAACTAGAATTTGTTTCAAACAATTCAACCTGAATTTTGGCTTGTAATTTTCTAACTGAGAGTTATCCAAACAGCTTCAATTAATTTCGGCATTGCAATTTTTACTAGAAATTATCTATTCCGTGTGCAAGCTTATGAATTTATCAAGAAATTTTTTCTTGAAAAAATGGTCCTTCTAATGCTCTCATCAATTTGCTTTGCTTCTTTCTTTGACGCCAACGATAAGCTTCACTACCGTCAGATGATCTGCAAAATAAAATGAGTAAGATTTCCACTTACTTATATGCCTGGATCACTTGCTCGTCAGTTTTATGAATGTCAAAGATTTTTAAGCGCATAGTGATTATCATGGTCAGTAATGTTGCCCAAAATACATTCCTGGTATCATAGCTTCTGAACGATCAAAAATAGGCCTAAATCTTGCTGCAAGGCAAGTATGTTGTCATATTCTTAAATTCTGATTGGCTAATGAGGTATAGAGAAATTTGGTCGCTCAGCCAGTGAAAGATTTGAAACCTATGCTATTTCTTGCCAAATTTAATAGTTCAAGCCTTGCTTAAATTGCTGCAATCAACCAGCAATTTACAGTTTATATTTAAATTCAATGAAACAATGGCTTAGGAAAGCAAACGACGCAAGACATTATTTGGATAGCTCGCTTTTGCAAATGTCTATCAAAAATTAGTTGATGATAAATAGGCCAAAGACGTTCTCTTCACCGTGCCTAAAGCATTAAGAAATGAAGAATTGCTCCCCAATCATTACTATTTTAAATTTTTTCTTATGAAAAAATATGTGAGCTGCATTTAAGATATCTTAGTGTAAAAAGTAATTTGTTGTTAACACGCTAAAGCTCTTTATATACATACATAGATTGAAAAATATAAAAGAAAATAATTTTGAATAAGGCTTTGTACATAGCCTTAACATCACAACTTTGGTGAGTCATGCCTCTTTCACATTAATTCAACCTCCACCCCCACAAGATTTCATGGCTTTTAATTCCGCTTAAGTGTTTTGCTTGAAAAATAGATGCAAACTAAATTATACTATGTTTTGGGCATTCAAAAAAGCAAAAAACAGTGAAATATAATGTTTTATTTTGGCCTTTTTAAAAGAATTATAAGATTTTAAGAGATAGACATTGTTATGACGATGAGATTTTGAAAACAAAAGTAGCATTTGATAAGGATGTGCATCCTGAATGCATCAGGGAAGATATTAAAAAGCTTCAATTGATTGAACTTGGTTTGGTCATAAAGACCCTCCTAGTGAGATTAACAAAATTATTTTTGAATTAACCAGAAATTTCTTCCACGAAACTGGTCGGTTCAATTGAGCCTATTTCAAAATTATTAGTCACTTAGTCCCTATCTTACTTCCTTTGTCTTGTTAATTGTTTTCTAGTTATGTAAAACATTGTTAAGATATAATCTAAATTTGAATGTGTTTAGTTCTGTAAAACGTGTTTATATCAATATGTAGTTCAGTGCCGTCGGAACGAAATTCATATTGGGGAAGGGTGGGGGGTTGTGTGGGGGGGGCTGCCCATTGTTTTCTTTCTCATTCATTACACTGTTATAAAGGAAACATACTGCAGTTTGACAATTATTGGCCTGTAGTTAATTTTGTTTCTGTTAGTCTTTATGTAATGTCCCCGGGGTAGGCGTTATCGCTTGCTCCCTGGGGTATCGTCCTTGAAGTGTAGTAAAGTAGTTAAAGTAATGTATATATGTATCTCATTAGTGTAAGATTTTATTGAGCATATGAAAAGAATTTAATCTTGCTGAATAATACATTCTTTCCCCTTCATATCCTCAGACCAAGGAACAAGTAAGGAGACAAACAGCAGAACAGCAATTTCAGGAATCTTCTCACGGCAGAACACTGGGGATACAAAGTCGAGCAAAGGAGCTTTGGAGAGGCAGAGCTCAGCAGCTGATTTTGAAGGAAAGGCCAGCAGAAGTGGCACAACAAAGTCAGATGAGACAAGACCAGATGATCGCATTCATTCTAAAAGGAGACAGGTAAACGAAAAAATTACAGTTGTAGAAAGTGCAGAAAACAAAGCATTTCTAGATTGTTGCTTGATTATAGCTCTTTTGGTTTCAAAATTATCCTTTTAGATCAAGAAGTAAAGAAAAGAAAAATTTCCTTCTTTATTTGCTCCAACGCTGTCTACATCAGTCAATCGAAGAAAACTTTTACTGTGCCTAAAAAATCCTAAAGACAAATCAACATAAATATATGATTTTGTACAAACAGATGTATTTTCTAACTTAGTTGCTTGCTAGCTATTTGACCTGTCTTTGACAATAGATGACTTATCCCACCGCCTTTCTTTATTTATTTACTTTTCATCAATAGAGCTACGGCTCAGGGACCGTGGAGCGTTGAGAAAAGTGTGGGGTTTAAAAAAGTGCGGGAGCTAAAAATGAATAAAGAGAGGCTTTTGCAAAAAGTGGAGAGGGTAAGAGAGGCTAAAGCCCCCCCCCAGCCTCCTGCTCCACGTTGCCTGTGGCTGTAACACGCAACAAGTAAAAGTTTGTTTTTTACGAATGAACCATTCGTCCTAAATCTCTGGAAGGAAAAGAAAAAACCACGTTGCATGGTTTTTTCTAGCCGCCAGAGCATTAGATTCGACTTTGGTGCCACTACACCAAGTCGAATCTAATGCTCTGACCCCCTTTCACAATCTATGCAAGACATTTATAGCCACAAATTTTAATCTTGCTCTATAAAGTTCATATAAACAGTATAACAGACATTTGCTATATCCAGGGGTGAACATGACTCATTTTTTCTGAATTTTCTGAATTAACCGTGGAATGCCTTGTCTAATGACTGTAAACGAATATCTTTTATTTACCTGTAGGAGTGGGTATTATTTTTTATAGTAAAGCACATTTGAGGTATCATATTCTATTTTCAGCCAAAAACTATGATTTTATGATTGTAATATCATTTGTGACAAAAATTTCTTGCAAGAGGGTAGCTAAATCAGTTGCAGATATAATTTCAAATATAATTTCAAATGCAGTTGCAGAGTATTGGCCGATTAGCCAATAGCATGTCTTTAGACAAGCAGAGTGAAAAACTTCCAGTCAATCGCCAGTCATCAATGAAGTATGCAAAGCCACTGCTAGAAAGGTCAAGGACAATTAGCTCGTCTTTTATGCATGATTTGGGCGATGGGGAGGAGATCAGTGGAGACAACGTTGCATTAAACCCAAACCAAGGGATGATTTACCTGACAGGAAATGTAGGGAGGCGCCTTTTCAAGAGGCTTATACCGTTTAAACTTGCTCTAGACCAGGGTAAGTTAGTTGCCATATTACTTTTGTTAACGGATTTCGAACTTAGATTTGCATGTTTTTGTCGATGGAAGCTGCTAGATATGGCGCACGAATAGTTGGATTTTTTTTATCTCACTATAGGTAGATTGGTGTTTTCAACAACTTTTCAAATGCTGACAGTCAACTAAGAATGACGTCTTGATAGATTAATGTTATACCTGATCTAGTAATATCAACAAATCATCATTTGATTCAGTTTTTTGTTGCTGTGATAAAATTTTCAATTAAAATTTGCCCAATAATGCTGTCCATTTTAGTTTTTTTGAATTTTTTCTTCTATTTTCCAAGTTAAGAACTCCACATATTTTGCAGTCCTTTTGCTTAAAAAATATCTCTGACTCTTGATTATGAAAAATGCTTTTGAGAAATTCGATATGGGCAAAAGATACGCAGAAATTATTTTCCAAGCCTGAATAGATGTAAAATTGTAACTATACAAATTTTTTGATCTGAGGAGTGCTGGACAAGAAGTTCTTCAAGTATATTGTACAATATAAATTATTTTCCGTGCTGTTTAAAAGTTTTTGAGACCAAAAGCTTGTCTCTTTCTTTCCTCTTTCATGATTTTCAATACTAATTGCGCTGATTTCTTGCAACTTGTAAAAATTTTGCAATGATTTCGTGTAATTATTGGTTTGTTTCTCTAAGAGAACAGCACAGAGAAACCATTTGAGCCGACCATCCACCAGCTGGCAGCCAAGTCAATTATCCTGGATCTTGAGCGGCAACTAGAAGAGAACACATCATTGAACATCGATGGCAAGGAATATATCACGACATTAATTGGCGAAGTAAGCAGATCAGCAAAAGTGGCTTCCAAATACTCAGTGCTTGTTGTTATAGACGACAAATGCAAAGAGCAAGAAGCTGTTTTCATTAAGAAATTCTCTAAACGTCGAGGGTAAGTTTTTGCGGATTTTTAGGTCTTCAAAATAATACCTGTAACTTAATGCTAAAACACAAATAGAAAAATGAGCTATGACAAATTGTGTACTTGAACTTTGAAATCTCAAGCTTTGTAAATAACTTGAAGCTCACCAAGTTGGCACTTAATTTAGCCTGCATCACAGACAATATTCTGAAGGAAAATAACTTTAACTTTATTAAGAAGAAGAGATCATATTCATTCATATCGATCGTATGAGCCTAACGGAGATCCATGCACTATAACTATATTTATTGTTGTTTCTTAGAATATTTCCGCTTTATACTTATAAATGGATTTGAAAAAAGCAAACATTTAGTAAACTAAAGCTTTTCGTCTGACACTTTTCAGAGTTGAAAACGTCAGAACATAAATCGAAAAATCTACGCTAGGAAACCGCTACTGTGTAGACAAAAGGAGTTCGTTTTTACCTTAGGACACCAAAGGACAACGTTCTCAATAGGCAAGCGGCACTGATTGGTCAATCTCAACAGTCATGTGCTCGTGTTTCTGATTGGCCTATTTCGTTCCACAACTGGGTTTATATGTTTCCTAGCGTAGAGTTTTCGATCTTTGTTCTGATGTTTTAAACTCTGAAGAGTGTAAGACGAAAAGCTTTAGTTTACTAAATGTTTGCTTTTTTGAAAGCCATTTTCAAGTTTTGTATCACGAAAAGATTGTTTCTTTATACTTATTTTGCAACAAAATCCGTATACGATTGGATTGATTCCCTTTGAGCCGTTTATTCTGATACTTTTGAATCAGATTATTAATTTTACTTTGCCATCGACATTACTTAATTTTTTTTCTTTTCTTCCAAGCAGACGCTCTCTTAGTCACCGTAGTATGCCAAATACATCTGAATTACAGGCAGAATCGCCACCAATGTATGATATCCAAAGAAAAGAAGTCAAACAGATCGAGTTTGGCAACAAAACTCACAAAATAATGACAACAAAATTTACATTGTTTACTCCAAAACCACCTGAAAATTCAACACTGCTGTCTCCAGCCTCGGCATCACGCCACACGTTACTTGTGCAGAAGAGGTTGTTTGAATCATCGGGATACATGAAAATGGTTGACATCCAATGCTCAGATGGATTTTGGTAAACATATTGAAATGAACTAAAATTGATGATAATGGGATACAAAATAGCAATGAAATAGACCTTAAATATAAGTTCTTCATCGATTTGATCTTTAGACTTACTTACAAAAGTTTACAAATGGTAACAAATGTCTACAAATGAGACCGTGCACCAGTCTAAATGTGGGAGGGCTGAAAAGGGCGTGACAGAAATTTTTTGAGGCTACGCCCACTAGAACGCCGGAAAATGCCACTTTTTGAAAGTACTGGCTTATTTCTACTGGGGTTTTATAAACAATCTGGTTCAAAGAAGATATCAATAGCTACATAAAATTAAGCTATAAAATAAAGATACATAAAATTAGCTTGGGGATAAAAAAACAGCAAGAAAAACATCTAAAAAATGAACAAAAAGGGTTTCCAGTCAAGAAAAACTGCTAGACCTTAGGAGTATACTATCCAATGTTGCGTTAGAGCATAGTTAGAGTAAACTTTCCAAAATATTTTCTAACCTATCATTGCAAAAATGTGGAGGGGCTATAGCCCCTGCTAGCCCAATGGCTGCGCGGTGCCTGTTTCATAATAGTTAATTGTTGTTTCAAAGCAAGAATTAAAATAAGTTGGCACGAATGTGTACATAGCTGTATAGATAAACATTGACATATTGAGACCTATGGGGCTGTGTTTTAATTTTGTATCATTTAATCTCGAACAGGATGTTGAACGAGGAGCTAGCTGACGTCATCCCTGCCCCATTGGCAAAACTCAGGCAAAGCTGTCCTTTTGTGGACCCCACCTTCGACCTTAACAATGACAAAGAGATCCATAAAGGACTGGAGCTCAGCGAAGTTTACGAAAAAATCTGGGCAACATCTCTGGCAGTTAAATGGCTGTTGCGTTCTTGGGCCCAATATAAGGCAGAGTGGGATCTTGTAATACAGAAAGCAAGTAAATGGATGAAATTTCAGAGATTGCCTGCAGGTTTTGGAATTGATGATATCAATCTCATGGCTCAGCAGTCTTTAGGAGTCATGTTAAGTAACTCAAGAAAGTCTTCAAATCATTAAAACTGTCGGCTGTTGGCTGCTAGAGTTATGTGCACATTGGTTCATCTTTAACTTTGCTTTAAATAACATTAAGAGATAGTAAGAAAACCATTAATAGACAAGTTGTTTTCCTCTTTGTGGCTTCTCAGCCTTAAACGAAATAAAAAGAAAAGTAGTTTTGTTGCATAGCTATGGTGGCCCACAAGGGTCACGGAACATATCCATAATTTCCACAGCAAACATTCTTTTTTCAGATAAACTTTCTCTCACATTCACGGCACACATTCTTTCACATTCACGGCAACTTTCTGTCATATTCACGGCACACATTCTCTCATATTCACGGCAAACTTTCTCTCACATTCACGGCAAACTTTCTCTTATATTAATGACAAACTTTCTCTCACATTCACGGCAACTTTCTGTCATATTCACGGCACACTGTAGCGATGTCAGGCCGGGACCGTCACTCTGATGCAAATTGTACCCCTCATGTCAAATATGTACCTGACGGGTCGAATTTTCAAACATGAAAGAAGTAAAGAAACCAATCAAACTAATAGATGACTATCAGAGGCGCAGTGGCTGGGGGGGCAGGGGGGACAGCCACCCCCCTGGCAAAAATTTTGTCGGATAGTCGGAAAATCCAACGTTTATCGGAAAATTTGAAATATTAGACAAAATGTAAGGTTTTCATCGATCCTGTCCAAAAGGTCGCATATTTTTTTAAACCTGTCGTAAAATAGGGCATGCTCAACCCTTCTTACCTATTTTCATTAGAATATTTGTCGGAATCTTCACATTGCTGAAATTTGTAAAGGAAATTAACGCTCTGGTCTCAGTTATTTTATAAACTCCCATTTCCGACAGTTAAAATTCAACTCAGTTCATTTCGAAATGAATTCGCTGGTGTTGTAGAAGACGCAAAAAGTTATTGTTTTCGCCATGACTTAGAAGAGCAAAATTTTGTCGAGCGACGAGTACGCAAAAAGAAAAAGATGCCAGGGGAAAATTGCATGGATGGATTTGAAGAAAATAGGGAATCCGTATATCATCGTGATAGTGGATACAGCTATCAGCTCAATGAATACAAGATTCACGTCTCATAAGGCAAATTTGACAGATTTTGCCTTGCTCAACACATAATGTTTTCAAAAAAAATTGAAAGGCAGTTGTGTGCAGTGTCATTCAAAAAGGTTGCGAAGAATTGCGGCCTGGATGACGAAAAATTAAGAGATAAGTACAGCTTTTTCATCAATAATTACCGTAAATTTAGGAAAGTTAGAGAGAAGAGCAGCCCTCAGCCGGCTGCAGGAGAAAGTCTTGATTTAAGCCCCGGCAAAACCACTCGATTTTTCACTCGATTTGTCGAGCAAGTTGATTGGCGTCGAGTGATGGAATTAATCAAAAGAAACAAAATTTTGTCTGAAAATAGTAATTTATTTAAACGAAATAAGTATTTAATGGCGGTTCCTGCATGGAACGGACGAACAGGGTCTTATGTCGCTCGAGTTCGTCAAGAGATTGTAAAAGGATATTTGCACGCAAGATAAACACGGCAGCCGATTTGCGTTTCTTTGCCTTTATTTTTTTGGCGTGAGTGAAAAATCGAATGAAAAATCGAGCGAAAGATCGAATCGTTTGGCCACCCATACTTGACTTCGCTCGATTTTGAGATCAAATGTCGAGAGAAATATCGAGCGAAAAATCGAATCGTTTGGCTAAGGCTTTGAATAGAGAAAATTTCCATTCAGTTCTTCAGCTGAAGATAAGTACAACCTGCAAAGTGCCTTTCCACAGCTGGTCCTTCTTTACAAGGTTCTCGTCACTTTGCCAATAGGTTCAACAAACTATGAAAGAGCTTTTTCAAAGCTGAGGATTGTAAATAATAAGAGAGGATTTATGTATTCGGCAACTCAATAATAACTCTTATTTTTCTCAAAAACGCCGAACTCTTCATATTTAAAGGAACGAAAACGCTTTACGTGTACAATTAGATTGGTAACATAATTTCTTGCTGAAAATAAACGAAAATCTAGCTTTTATCGTTCCGCCATCAAGTCCTTTTGTCTCCCCGAAGTCCTTTTGTATTTCCTTATCCTTCTTGATTGCTAAAGTTCAGTGAGGCGTAGTTTAGACAGCGCGTTATGGGCGCAGCGAATTAATTTGGTTTTAGACATCGAAGCGAATTGAATTTAATTTAGACAGCAAAAGCGTATTTTTGGCGCCAAATTTGTTTTCGTGGTAAAATGAACAAGAGCACATTTTGTTCTAGACCAATCAGCGAGTTTGTTTACAAAATGTCATTAGCCAATCACCTGCCTTCATTTCGAGCTTGATTTTTCAATATTTCAAACCAAAACACAGTTGCTGTGGAGAAAAACCTACCCCTATACTTTTGCCCGGGAAAAAAATTTACGTTTTTCTACGAAGAAGATTTTTCAAACTTAGTTTCTAGAGTATTTGTTTCGTACAAATCTCGGAGCCCTAAGCAGAAACACAAACGGTGTCTAAAATATCTGCACTGAAACATCACCTATTTCCCACTAGAGACCTACCTCCAAAAATGCCCAGCCCCTAATTTACTTTATATGAAGCTTTCGTTAATTAAACAAGGAAACATTTTAAGATTTAAGTTACCTGATAGTTTGCGCAAGCAAATCACCCAGCTATCACTTGGGAAAAATGTATTTTCTTAAAAAAACTAGGCTTTATAATTGCCTATTCCCTCCTCTACACTACCGCACGGGATGCCTAGGCCCTTTCTGAACATTCCTCCTGAGCATCACAGTCAATGAAACTGAAACCACTTTTGTGAAACCATTAGACATCAGTCTATAGTTTGAAGCCAAAAAGGCCAAAATAGTGGCAATACTTTCAATTCAATTTTTGAGAGATATCATCTTTTTAAAAAGTAACAAAGACCCACTTTTCCTGGAAAGTCTCAAAGCCTTGAAACCTTACTGATACCTGCTAAAAGGTTTTTAGAACAATGCATGATAACTTTAGAAATATCTTTGCTAAATCACATTTAGTTGTTTGAGAACCAATATGATCAAATTGGCCTTGAATTAAAATTTATTCTCGTACCGATTTACTTCAGCAAAACTTGCCTCTGTAAATGAATTATGTGGCTTTATGACCATAGTTCTAAATGATATTTCTGCTTTGTAAGAACGTTTCAGAACTGCTAGAATGTTACCAAATGCTGTGCTTGTTTTCTAATCGGTCGGTGACATCTATACATGCATGTATTTATCCCAACTGAAAGAAAACACTTTGAATTTCTCTTTTTTCAAAAGCTATTTGTCTCAAGAAGAAGTAAACTTGTAAAAAATTACTATGTTTCATGGGCCATGTACACTGTACCTACAAGTATCTGTACTTGCAATAAAATAAGCCTTTCTTTGCACAACCTTTTGAGATTTCTATGTAAACTCACAGATACTTAACTTTATTCTTGGGTGTCCTAAGACTGCTCATTTTCCTCTGTGTTATTAATAAACTGCTCATTTCCTTATGTTATGAAAGAATTGGTCAAATATCTTGGTCCAAATTTTTTGTACTTCAACGGAGACCATTGTGTATATGTTACAAGAGAACTCAATCCATATAGAATTTTTCGAAAGCCTCCAAGTCCATCTTTTCGAAAGCCCATCTTTTCGAATTTTTCGAAATTTCCAAGTCCATCAATTCATTGCGGCAATGCTCAATCTAGTGCACGGAAAACCAATGCTGCAGTTTTGTCAAAACCACACTTCGTCTCCTTGAATGCAAACACTCCCCTCACGAAAGTATCAGGACAGTTCAACAATCGATTTCCTTTTCAGACAAAGACAAATTCAGGCTGATGATAACGACTCTTTAATTTAGTGATAATAATTTTTTGAGAAACCCTTACAAAATGAAACAAGTCATCAAACTGTTGCAAAACTTCTGCTCTTTTAATCTGTTATATATTTTTTCTTAAAATAAGAAACCTTTGCTTTACTTGTCTTACGCAAATCAACGGATGTCAAATGTCAGGTGACTGGGATTCATTTTCGTTTCCTTCGCTACCAGCTTGACAAAAACCCTCACAAAATTTACTTACACATGGATAAAATAATTTTTTTAGACAAATAAATAGTTCAAAGGCCAAAGAAACTTATTGAAAAATTCAAGGAAATTCAGAAAACAGTTTTGCAATCAAAAATCTATAAATTGTAAATTCGAAACTTTCCAGATACTTTCGTGAGGGGAGTGAGTTAACAAAATTTTCGCTATTGGCAATATGATCAAATGCCTTGAAAGGACGTTCGGCTGAAAATAGCTTTGAAACGACCAAAGGCTGATAATATATCACTTGCCACAAAATTCAAGACCAATTTGATCATATTGGTTCTCAAACAACCAAATGTGATTTAGCAAAGATATTTCTAAAGTTATCATGCCTTGTTCTAAAAACCTTTTAGCAGGTATCAGTAAGGTTTCAAGGCTTTGAGACTTTCCAGGAAAAGTGGGTCTTTGTTACTTTTTAAAAAGATGATATCTCTCAAAAATTGAATTGAAAGTATTGCCACTATTTTGGCCTTTTTGGCTTCAAACTATAGACTGATGTCTAATGGTTTCACAAAAGTGGTTTGAGTTTCATTGACTGTGATGCTCAGGAGGAATGTTCAGAAAGGGCCTAGGCATCCCGTGCGGTAGTGTAGAGGAGGGAATAGGCAATTATAAAGCCTAGTTTTTTTAAGAAAATACATTTTTCCCAAGTGATAGCTGGGTGATTTGCTTGCGCAAACTATCAGGTAACTTAAATCTTAAAATGTTTCCTTGTTTATTTAACGAAAGCTTCATATAAAGTAAATTAGGGGCTGGGCATTTTTGGAGGTAGGTCTCTTGTGGGAAATAGGTGATGTTTCAGTGCAGATATTTTAGACACCGTTTGTGTTTCTGCTTAGGGCTCCGAGATTTGTACGAAACAAATACTGTAGAAACTAAGTTTGAAAAATCTTCTAGGTTAAAGAACGTAATTTTTTTCCCGGGCAAAAGTATAGGGGTAGGTTTTTCTCCACAGTAACTGTGTTTTGGTTTGAAACATTCAAAAATCAAGCTGGAAATGGAGGCCGGTGATTGGCTAATAACATTTTGTAAACAAACCCGTTGATTGGTCTAGAACAAAATGTGCTCTTGTTGGTAAAATGGAACCCGCATCGGCGAAGGTGATATATTCCTTGATTAATCGATTTAATATTGGTCGAAAAGAGGGTATTCGACGCAAGAAAGCGCGACAAAGACTGGTATTGGAGAAACTGAAAGCATGGTGGCGAACAGTAAGAATCTCTTTTCAGCTTGTGTTGATGGCCTGTTTGCAAAACAGGGAAATAAATAGGCCAATGATCAGTAGATCATGCAAGCGTCTCCCGAGAGTTCAACGTTGCTGGAGCATTGAATCTCTTTTGATAGATTTCGATTTTCTGATAGATTTCCAAATTTTTAGAGGCTTTATTGTTGGTGAAAATAAGCTTACTCCTGTGGCTTTTATTTTTGCATATTATACCAACAAATTCGTTTACAATGTGTTCCAGCCAATTTGCTTTGCGCCCTCTTTTTCTCTTCCCTTTCTTTGAGGCAAATTCTTGTCAATCTTGTCTTGGTGCTTCCTCATCGTCTTCCTCTTCGTCAAACTCAGCGTATTCAGCTTCGACTAGGTTACGGGCTTCCTTGGGCAAGTTCTCAGGGCTTCCTTTTTTTCCCTTCAACGTCGTAGAACCTTGTTCTTTTAAAGCTCTGCCTAATTCTCGAAACTCCTCCTCGGCATCATTAAAACTCTCGTCAGACATGGTTTCTGTTTGTTCTATCAAAGTGGACAACAATTTTTCTAAATGCAGCCATTTCGATTTATCTTTTTGGCGGGTTTTGTTCAAAAACGCATGCACAATGCGCACTAATCACACAAAACCACGAGAAATCACTGTACATCATAACTGAACTCTGTGATTTTTGATTAGCGAATTGAATTCGCTTCGCTCACAATTCGCTGTCTGAAACCAAGGCGCATTTTGATTCATAACGCGCTGATATTGCGCCCAAGAGAGCGCATTATGGGCGAATTCAATTATTTGCTTCGCTCTCGGATTTAGTCAGCGAATTAAGAGCGCATTAAATTTACACTCACAATATTTAATGGTCAATAATTTAATTCGCTGCGCCCATAAAGCGCAGTCTAAACTACGCCTGAATTGCCAAGAGCGTCTGAAGGACAGTTTTCAATAGTTCCTTGCAGAGCCGCGGAGAGGATTTATGGGCCCCGGGTCAGGACAAAAGATAAATAATAAAACATGCCTAAGACAAACGCTACTAAGAGGTACGGGAAATGCTCCCCCTGGAATTTTTTGGAATTGATGATTGCTTTAATAGCTATGGTGGCTAAACTGCTTTGGTGGCAGTGGCGTAGATAGAGGGGGTCAGATGGGGCAAAAAACCCCTGTAGAGCTAAACTGGTATATTATCGGAAAACCTCTGGTCTTGTCGGAAATTTAACATGGTTGTCTAAGTTTATCTAACTGCTATGTTTTTATAGGAAAGAATTTAAAGCTAAATAAACATAAGAATATCTGAATATAGCACAAGATTTATTTATTCCAGTTCCGAAGTCGTTATGTTATGTTAAAATTTATGAAAGATATAAATGCTTGTTAGATTTTTGTCGGAGAATCAAAGTTTCTCACCCTCCTACGAATCTAAGCCATTGTCTGGTGGCTATTTATTACTTCTGTTTGCTGTTTGATATAATTTGAGCAAAACTGATATCTTAACACCATAATGCATAAAAATGAAATTTTCTTAGAAATTTTGAAAGTCTTATAAAATGGAAAATGTTCAATTCGTTAACTAAATTTGATCACAACCGACACACTGTTGCAAATTGATGCGCATGCCATAGTGTAAATCTGTATGACATACTGTAAAACCACTTAAAAAGGGGGTTTTGCAAATGTGAGTTCGTAGGTCGTTCGCAGAAACGTACACGATAAATACGGCAAAAACTGTTATTCAATTCTCTATACACTTCTTCTAATTCATCAGTTCACGGCAAACGACTAGAAATATCTTAAATGGCTAACGGCGAAAATGTAACGGCAAACACAATTCTGCAAGCTAGCGACAAGGTACACTGAGTTCGACAAAGCTTACGGCAAGACTGAACCTAACTATAAAGCCACTCCTTATATACCCTAAGAATAATACAATTTACAGAAGCTGATGCAATTGCAGCGTAATGATGCAATTGTCATGCGATGTCCTGCAATGAATGGGAACCCTGTGTTCTAACAATACATATTGCTGTATGTTGCCCTGTTGCAATCACATTCTCTAGTTACATTTAGTAGCTTTTCAACCACAAAGATGAGAAATTCTCAACAAAAATATATTTAACACTCAGGCAGTCAAAGACTCAAACTGCTTCTACCTTACTTCATTCATAGACTTTCGTCACTATTGTCTCTACTAATGACAATGTGTGGTAATGGAGAGGTTGGATTATCACTTAGAAATTTTTTTAATTGAATTCTTTTTTGGGCCCCTATAGCCAAGGGCCCCCGGGTCAGTGAACCCCCTGACCCCCCTCTCCTCAGCACTGGTTCCTTGTCAATTTCTGAACCGCACGAAAATATAGCTTAAAAATCGTCGTGGTTTAGGGCGAATTTATCAACGCTGTCACCGCTGCTGATCCTTAGTTTTGCTAATATGCATCTAAAAGTGAAATGTGTTCATTCAATCTACCCAGTACTTCTGACTAGAAATGACTTAAAACCTTAGTTTTAATAACTGAACGATTATCCGATTCCTGTATTCCAAAGCGTACCCTTAACCCTTTAATTCCTTATCCAGATGTACATCTGGATAAGACCACGTGACCGATACCCTAGCCGAAAATATTTTATTTTGGAGCTCCAAGGCAACATACCCTCCTTAACTTATGCTAAAATTGCTCAAATATGATTGGACAGTTAGAAAATTATACTTATTTGATTAATTTATGCGCTTCTTTCGTATAAATATCCCAGACAACGTGGGCCTGTAACCGCCATCTTGACTGATCTTGTTGCGTATGTCGTGAATGAGGCGTGTTTTTCAAAATTGATTTTAAAATGGATAATGAGAACGGACTTGACTCAGAAGATGAATTTGAGATCGACTGTGCCTTATTAAGTGGTAGAGAGGTAGAAATTCGGTTTGTAGCACCGCTGACGGAAAAAGTGGACGAACCAAGACGAAGGAAGCCCCGCAGGAAGCGACAAAGAGAAGAAAATCCTGAAACTTCGAATGAGAGTGGATCGTAAGTTTACATATTGTTTCCTTCAAACTTTTGGATACATTAGCGATAAAGAAGAACCATTTCTGAAGCTGTAGTGAAAATCTTAGAATAATGGCTAACTAAGTACGGCCAAAAAGTTTTGTTTTTTTTGGGAGTGGTTTTCAAGAAATTTTAGGCCCGTGATAAACAAATCAGCTGATTTTGTATATGGTGGCTCTGAACAGATTCACTTAGATTTCTTTACTATTTGTTGCACTGCTGCAGAAATTACCAAATTATAAATCATCTTGTCTTTGCTTATTTTCTATATCTTTGTTTTAGGCAGAGTCTGGCTGGTTCAGGACATCCAGTTGAGTTGGACGATGAGTTGGACGGAGCTGTAGTAGTCGATGAGATCCATCACGAGTCAGAAGTTAGTGAAGAGGAGTATCAGGATAGTGATTGTAGTTTGGCAGATTCTCTAGGCTACACAGGTGATAGGGAACAGAAATGGCTTCCACCACATAATGTAAGCAGTGTTGGCCCAAAAGTAGTTTGGGCGAGAGGCAGTGCCCCTTGTAGAGCCTTAGACTTTTTCTTGCTTTTTTTTTCTTTTGATCTGATGGGAACCATAATTGAAAACTCAAACATTTATGCTGTGTATGGTCAAGGAATAGGTCAAAGCTACATGTCCCAGGACCATGGTTGCCATGTGTGGAGACCCATTGATTTGATGGAATTTAGGAGATTTCTTGCCTGTCTATTTTATATGGGTATTGTTAAGGCCCCTGCTAGGCGTAACTACTGGCAGAATGATAAGCTTTTTTCTGGTCTTCTTGGGTCAATGTTTATTCCAACATTTTCTAGGTATTGTGGAATACTTGCTGCCCTTCATTGTGTAAACCCTGAGACAGAGGACAAAAGTGATCCATTAGGAAAAATAAGGAATTTCTATGACCATATGCGAAGTCGCTGTAAGGAACTTTTTACTCCTGGTAAATGTGTGTCAATAGATGAACGTATGGTTAAGTCTAAGGGTAGGTTCTTCTTCAAACAATATATAATGAATAAGCCCACTAAATGGGGTTTCAAACTTTGGGTTCTAGCTGATTCTGCTACAGGCTACAATTGGGATATGGTGGTTTATACTGTCAAAAGCAGAAAGGATGATTGGGATGATTTCAGTGTTGTTGATAATAGTTTTGAAGGGATAGAAAGAGGACTTGGTAGAGCTAAGGCTTTTAATGAAAACCCCAATCCAGAAAATGCAGGAAATCTCATCAACCAATTAGCTGCCAGAGTTGTTATTAATTTAACAAAACCTCTGGTAAACAGGGGGTATGTTCTTTTTGCTGATAACTTTTATTGCAGTGTCCCATTGTTCCAATATTTGACTTCAGTTGGTATAAATGCTGTTGGTACTGTAAGGGAAAATTCCTCCTCTTTTCCTGAGGTAATGAAAAATAGGCAGTCTTGGGGGAAGAAACTTGATCGAGGAACAATAAGGTATATTAGAAATGGGGAAAAGCCGAATGATGTGTTGCTTGTACAGTGGGTTGATAGGAATGTTGTCTCTGTTCTCTCCACCTACCATTCTGCCAATGATTATGATTATTGTACAAGGAATACAAAGGTTGATGGAAGTCATAAAAAGGTTAAGGTTTTGAGGCCTAAATGCATTTCAGATTATAACAAAGATATGAATGGTGTAGATTTGTCTGATCAGATGTACCATATGTATTCTGTTCAATATAGGACTAAAAAGTTTTGGAAAACATTATTCTTTCATTTTGTTGATATTTGTGCTTGGGATGCATATGTGTTTTGGAGAGAGCTTAGAAACCCAACCCCTGAGCAGAAAATGCCTAAGAACTATTCTTTTCTTGATTTTAAAAAGGATTTAGCCCTTCAGCTTGCTTTTGTTGAGCAGAAAGCCATTAGAGCAGAACCAGAGGTCAGATCATTTGCAGATTTAGGTACTAAAGTTAGTAATGTAGAGGACTTCATCTGTAAGGCAACAGCTCATGCAGTAAATAGTGCAAAGCAAAGATCAGCAACTTTGAAGAAGGCAGTTAGTAAAAAGGAATTGTGGCAGAATAGATTAGAGAAAGGGCATTTGCCGGTGAAGCTTGAGAAACACCAAGTTTGCAAAGTTTGCTCAGTTATGAAGTCCATGCATAGCATAGATCAAAGTTATAGAGCAAAAACCTCATCATTTTGCTGTGTTGTATGTGATATCCCTTTGTGTATTGGAGAAAGAAACTGCTTCTTGCTTTTCCATTCCCCAGAGTTTGAGCAGTACAAGGAAGCTTTCCTAAGTTACAGTCGTGATCGCTAGATTAGTTGTTGTTTTTGGTAAATTCGTGTAGATTAGATAGAGAAAAAGCAAAAAAAAGTAAAAAATAAAAAAGCATAAAAAGTAAAAAAGAACATTTGGTCAAAATTACAATCTTTTCTCTCCAAGATTTTGTGTTTTTTTACTTGTTTTCTTTCTCTTAAAAGTCGAAATCGAAATTGCACTTGCCAAATTGAATTGAATTGTTTTAGACCCATTGTTGCATATTAATTAATTAAAAAAAGACTGTTCAAGAAAAATGATTGATATTTCAACTCAGTGTGCTAAGACTATGACAAAATACAGTTTTGAAAGAAAAAAGTAGTTAAGTGTTTTATTATTGAAGATAATTGACCTTAATTAATAAAGTTATTTTCTGTTATATTCAATTATGCAAATTGGATGCTAATTAATGTCCAATTATAATATAATTTTGGCATAATAAGATCATTTACATAAAATACAGCTATTGATGATTACTTGGGCAAAAGATCATCCAGTTATCTTGAAAAATCAATTTTTGCTGAATTTTTAGATAAAGTAGGCAAAAATCCTAAAATTCTGTCAATAACGAAAGGGTTAAGTCGCAGACAGGAGATACCCAGTTAGAGTGGCCATAGTCTGCATCCTTTATAACCATTGCAAAAGCTTTGCTAGCGTAACGTTTTGAATCTAGAGATGATAATCGAGCGAAGAAACTTAGAATACGTATATGTCTATGGGTTTGAAGACTTATTCTTCCCAGTTCAGCGTAAACGGCATCGGTAGTGGTACTAGGTCGAACACCCAAAGCATATTTACAGGCTTTCAGATGAAGAGTTTTTAGCTTCGACCATTCTTCAAAACCCAATATTTCTGATGCATAATTTAGAATAGGAACAATGGTATGATCGAAAAGATAGAGAAAAAGACTATAGTAGTTGGTTTAGTTTACTGAGAATATCCACAGAAAACGATTGGCAATAACCTCTAAATTGATTGAAAACGGATAAAGAAGAGTTGGCGAATACATAAATATAATCATCTGTTAGTTTGATTGGTTTCTTTACTTTTTTCATGTTTGAAATTTCGACACGTCAGGTACATATTTGACATGAGGGGTACAATTTGCATCAGAGTGACGGTCCCGGCCCGTGCCGTGAATGTGAGGGAATGTGTGCCGTGAATATTTGAAATAATGTGTGCTGTGAATGTGAGAGAAAGTTTGCCGTGAAAATGAAACATGGTGTGACGTGAATGTGAGGGAATGTTTGCCGTGAATGTGAGAGAAAGATTATCTGAAAAAAGAATGTTTGTTGCTGATGTCATGAATATGTGCTGTGACCGTACCTTGTGAGCCACCGTACCATAGCACTTTACCAAACAATTTTCAAGGAACAATAAAAAGGTCAGTATTATTTATACCAAAGTTAAACTTATTTAACGGTTGAGCTGTTTGTATGCAATTCTCAAAGAGAACGGCGGCTGGCAAAAAGTTTTTATTCATTTTTTACCATTTTGCTTAATTGACGGTTTTATTTTGCATCATTTAAATTATCATTAAGTTACATATGTAATATTTTGGTGCATCGAAAGTACAGAACAAAGTACTAAAAAATGCCAACTTGCATTGATAAAGGAACAGCATGTTTTTGAATCGAAACAATAACCAAAGCAGAGAATTTGAAATGATTAAAGGCAGCCGATAACGCGCAAAGAATCACTACCGAGAAATATCTTCCGAAGGAGCAGCTTCGTGGAAGGAAGTTATGCCTATTTTGAGGGAAGAAAGTTTAGCAGGAAGAAAGTTTCACGATTCGAGAAAAGAGCATACAAAAAATTGATAAGCACGACTTGGGCATTTGGTAGGCTGCCCGCCCTGTATAGTTCGGCTTCTTATCGATCAAATTGGCTGAATGACGATGCTCATGGCTGAATGACGATCCATGAGCATTAAACCAGAACTGCCTTGCAAAAAGTAAGAAAAGCCTATTCTTTATTGAAATTTTTCCTCTTTTTTTAAAGAATTGTTCAAGAAACCTACGAAATAGAAAAGCGTTTAAAAGTTTTAGTAAACCATACGTTTAGTTTATATTGTCGGGAAGATCTCTTCTGTGTGCATAAGAATGAGTGATAGGGTAAGCCACGAGATATTGCTGAACAACTCGACAAAAACTAGCAAGCTTGAAATTAACTAGATTACTTCTTACTTGAGTTGCATCACAACCATTCTGTAAAGTAAACTATACATTATCGGACATAACTTTTGGTGCTCGATAGCATAATATAATGTGACAAAGACTAGACTACAATTTCATATGCTAGGAAAAGTCTAAATTGACTTGAAGCCAAATAGAATAAAATTTCACAGGAAGCCATCAAAATGCAATCCTTTGTTTTCAATTCCCAATAAATGTAGGGCCTCACTTTAAACTTAGTAACCAATCGAGATATTTGTCAATTGATTTCTTTTTTCCAAAAAAAGTCGCGACAGTTTGCAGGTAATACAGAACTTGGCTGCTTAACAAACAATGTTTTATAAGTTTGCAACTATCGAGCCCAAACTGTTTGTATGCAGGCTACTCGGTGTCTTTTACGTAGATAGTCAGGGCCTAAAGTAAGAAATTTTTACAGATCAACATTTTTTATAAAAATTGGGCGTGGTTCTTTGCTGGGATTGGCATCATGGGGGTGGCAAATATAGAAACTGCCATCATAGTGCAAATAGCATGTCCTAATTGGGCAAATTCTTAAATGAATGAAATATAAGTAGCAAAAGCTGATTCTTTTCAATATATGGATTGGGTTAATAAGAAAATTTGCTACATTTAGCGATGTCTTGATATGTGAGCGGAAAGTTATCAAAAGAGAACTCTTTTTCTTTGTTTGTTCGGGTCTTTGTCAAAGTCTGCTTCTATCTTGTTATAGGTGGGAATCAGCCTCTCTGCATCGACAGAATTAGGGATTGCTGCGATGTCCGGGACAAAAGCTGGGTGAAGCTTTCTTAAGTCTTGTTTACTTATGGAAAGTTCTTAACTGCATTCAGCCCATCAAATTCTTTGCCATCAAATCTGTTCTTCAAAAATTGTTGATACTATAAACGAGAACCTCGTTACAGATGGCAAATAAACTCTTCTCTCACCGATGTACAAATTGTGCTTGTTTCTTCTTATTCTCTTTTCGCCCAGTTTGAAAGCATGACCTTTACCCCCATCTTGTTTGTAATGAATAAAAACCACGCACCAGATCTCATATTTGGAATTACGTCAAATTTTTCATAAGATTGTGCTAGATTTGCAAAAATTATGCTAGATTTCAAATCAAGGCAACCCTGCTCGAGAAAGAGGCTAATGCATGCTCAGAATATCAAAAGTGACCAGAGTTGCAATTTGGCCATCTTGACAACCCAGTGTACTCATTCTTCATAAACAAAAAGGCAATTTAGATCCACGGTTTGATGGCCAAATTTCTCCATTTTGGCAGTTTCTCAAAACCCCTTCGCCGTCATAAATTGATTTGGCCGAAGAAGCAACATTTGGCCGAATTCTGGCAGCATGTTGCAAAAAACAACGAAAATGCAAAGGAAATAAAAACTCTTGCACAGATAATATTAAAAAAATTTTAAAACAATTTCAAAATTGCAAATGATGAATGATGAAACAAAGCAAAAGATAGCAGACAGTTTTAGATCAAAGCAAGTGCAAGCTTTTGTAACCTACAAAGTAAATTTTGATTACGGTATCACTCCCAATAATTAGCTTTTTTGTATACTGCGTTTAGCTGGCTGCATTTGGCTGCCAACCACAAATATGTGGCTGCCAACCATTCAAAACAACTGGCAATATCCTGAAAGTGGAAAGTCACAATTTAATTCCAAAATGAAACCACAGATGCTGGTGTAAAGTGTTTGCATTTGGTAAAATTAGACAATGGATCAATGGAAACAATGTTTCTTCTAAATAATATCAGAATTATGCCAGAGTTATGCTAGATTCCAAATTATGCTAGATTTTATGCTAAATGACGATTTTTGGCCAATCCCATGTTAATATTACGCTAGATCAGGTCACACTGGCACCAGCCCATAAGGGAGTGGCTGGAACGGGACTAGCAGGCTTGCCCCTAAATTTTTTTACGACCACGCTCTTTGAAAGACCGGAAACCACTCCTTCCAGAAAATATTTGCTTTTTTCTGTCCTTATTCATAAACATAACGATTTGAAGAAGATTTCAATTAACATAAAAATACAAAACCGAGTTAGGTAAAATACAAATTTATATTTGATCACATAAGATAAAGCATCATCAAAATGAACAAAAACGTGTTCCCAGAAGAACTGCTACTAATGCGTTCGTTAGAGTAAACTTTCAAAACATTTTCTAACCTATTATTGCAAAAAAGTTGAGAAGGACTATAGTCCCTGTTATGCAACATTCCCAATTGAATGTACCTCCCAGCTACCACCGAGAGGCTCATCATCGTTCAGCTGCTGTAGCCTTGAGGGGAATTTTTCCAATGCTTCTCCAATTTAAACACCTTAGTTGAAATGGTTTATAACTTTCTTTAAAATGTCTCATAAAAACCCCAAAATAGATTACGGGCAAGAAATCATAATCTCGGTCTTGGTCTTAAGGCTCAGTGTCTTTTTTGAAGCAAGTCATAACAGCAACTAAATTGAGATGATGTCTTGAAGTTAAAGCTGTATACAGAGTCCATCTTACTTCAAAGTAGCACACACCAATATCGTAAAGCGCAATTGATTTTTCTCCGCATGTACTGAAGTTTCGAGCTCTGAAGTTTCTTATTTCTTCTTTATTATCCATTGCTTATTTCTAATCGCAATTTTCTTATAAAAAATGAGTGCAATACATAAGGCTGGGATTGGGCATTCACTCCGAGTTGAAAAAATGTTCCCATCTCTTTTTCTTAGGCGTTTCGATTGGTATTTTATGCTGCACTTTTAAGAACATGCATTATTTACAAATCCACACATTCTACAATTACAGGTCCACAATTTTAATTTACGACTCCACAAAGTGAGTCAGATCCACGCTTATTTCAGGCCCTGTAGATAGTTGATATAAGGTTTATACCCTACACCTAAAGGCTCATACCAAAGGGTAAGTGATGCATTGCTACATATGAATCGTGATTTATAATGGATAAGGTGCTTATTGGTATCCTTTACTCCTGCCAAAGCTCATCTCTAGACATAGATAAGTGGAATTTTTGGCTTAATGAAAGAGCTGAGATAGGCATTTCAACTTTAAAAAAACTAACTGCAAATAATGTCTTCGCCAAAACCTTGAGCATATGTTTTGATTTGAGTGATGAGAAAGTGAATCTTTTGATTTTGATACTAACGGCAGAGCCTCTGTTTAGAGAAACATTATTCTTTTACGAATCAAGTATATAGGCCTGAAATGGCCCTTAACTGCCTACAATACTACAGCGATAGGAGACATATTTCAGTGTATAATTATAGCTTAGTTCAACATCAAAGAAAGTAATGGCTATCTAGATACGATGAAAAAGTTAATAACTATGTAACAAATGATTATTCTGATATGAAAAGTTACATCTATTTTCAAAGGCCTTTTTGCGAAAAGTTCCTAAGAGTTTGGTCTTAACATGATCCTCTTGCATCATAAGCCAAATGTACATATAGTTTTCGTTTAAAGAGGTAGTATTAGTGTCGTGAACTCAATATTGCTTCGAACGCAACAACTACTTCAACAGTCCACGAAGCAAGAAATAAACTTTTTTTTAATTTTACAACGCCGGAATTATCACTTAAATCATTGCAACTCTACTCTCTAACCATCACTAAAAAAAGAATTCCCCCTCTACGGGCACACAGCCTCTATTTATACTGCTACTTATCATTACGTCACTTTACAAAAATACCTACCGCGTTTACAAAAATAACATGATACTTGCGAGATTACCATCGAATGTTCCAGAAATTTCTACGCATACAAATCATGCCATGAATTATAATTACAAAGCAATGTCAGCGGTGGATAAACAAAGCAAGTCTTAAACAAAACAACCGCATACATAATGTTTCTAAAGTTAGTTCTAAAGATTATATAAAGTTCTAAAGGCTCAAAAATGTGTCTAGCCTTAGTTTTAATTATTGAACTAGTATCTGATTGCTGGATTCCATATTGCATTTGAAGATTGCGGCCCTGAGATACCCAGTTCGATTGACCAGAGTCAGCATCATTGAAAAGCATAGAAAAAGCCTTACTAGCATAACATTTAAAGTCCAGAGAAGCGAATCGAGTGAAAAAATTAAAATATTTATATGTCGATGGAATTGAAGACTTATTCTTTTCAGCTTCGCGTAGACCGTATCGGTAGTAGTGGTACTTGATCTAACACCCAAAGCATATTAACAAGCCTTAAAGGGTAGAGTTTCTAATTTAGGCCATTCTTCAAAACCTCATACCTCTGATGCATAATTTATAGTCGTATAAACGAATAAATAAAGAAAAGGTCGTGGCTAGAAACCATCCCATTCTTTGCTTTTAGAAATGAGGGAAAAAAGGCCTTAACTTCTGTGTCAGAAAAGACAGGAAAACATTAATGACAGGAAAAATTTGGAAGAAAGTATTTTAAGCAAATTAGAAGTAAAGCCGCAAGATTCATAGACTTTTAGTGAAGGCGTTGCTATAATTCTGGCCAAAAGGTAAGTAGACTGGAGAAAAAAGCCATTAAAATTGCAACTTTGCCTGAAAAATATTATCAAAACCCCTCACCCCTGCAGCAATGTTGGTTTTTTTGAAAATACCAAAGTAACAGCAACCGAAAAGAGTAGAAATCAGTGTATCAATATTGACTGTGGGGGACAGGGAGCGTTTTTTTCTAAAAATACTACAATTTGTCAGCCAGTCCAATAACTTTTGACCAGGATTGTAGGTCTTTTACTAATGATTGGATTTAGATATTCAGTTTCTCACCCTACAATGTTTGCAGATCGGCGAAGTCAAAAGCAACTTGTTTTCTGTTTTTATGTCTTCCTATGCACTACTCAGAATTGCCACTAAATTAAACTATCTAGATATCGATAACAGAGCAGCTCGAAAATGGGATTAACCAAAACAGAGCGAATAATAACAATAATCAACTGATTTATAATTGGTGCTACATAGGTATTTATATGGAAGTTTACTAGAGCTTTTTTGAAGTTCACTACAATAGTTACCTTCACCCCCCCCCCACCCCACCCCTCCCTAGAATGTAAGAGAAGCGGGACATTCGATTAAAGTTTGCTACCATAGAGTTTCATGCCTCAGAAACCGTAGTCAGTGGCGGATCCAGCCAAAAACCGCCAAAATGAGGTAGAGGATCGACCAAACCATTTAGACCACACCCTTTTCCTGGTCACACCCTGGTTCCTGGTGTTTTCTAAAAAGACAACTGTATTCTATAATTTTTCATGTAGTACATTTTCAAGACGCAAGCGACGCTTTTGTGTAATTTTCATTCTTGAAAAACATCTTGAGAAGCAGCGAGAATTATCGTGGCGTTGTTATTATTCTGAGGCTTGAATTTCTGACATTTAATTTTGATGTATTCGTAAAATTTAGTAATTTTGAGCCTCCATATTCTTTCAAAATGTTTTCCTACAAAAATGTATTGTACTAAATAATGGGTCATATCGGATTGGAAGTTCCAATTTGTCCTCTTGCAGAATGTAGGCATCCCCCCATCTTTCTATAACGTTTGAGCATTGTTGAGCGGCAATACTACACTCATTTTTTTATAATAAAATTGGCTATAAGAAATGAGTACTGGGGCGGTCAGAAAAATTAAGAAACTCCAGTACTCGAAGCAAATAAATTAACAAACTTTTCAATCGTTATAGAACTGAGAACAACGAAATTTTGTAAAATCTAAGAACATGTTTGCCCTGTTGGCCTAGAACTTAAGATACAAGGGATAAAAATATACTTCCCACATCTAAATACAGCATCAGAGCGGAAGCAAATCTCTTGAAGTTATAAAAAAGGTCATGAATATTTCATAGCATCATTCATGACATCATGATAAAGAAACTCTTAAGAAACAATGAGTATTGAAATTTCCAGAACATTAAGAAACTGGAGTACTCAACATCGACCTTTGTTTCTTAAAAGAAACACCAGTGTGCTCAACCAAGCGTTAGTCAACTCGATTGTTCAACAAAAGTTGCATGCATCCCCCCAGGTTAGCTTGATATCTGACGATTTAATTGGTCTAGACCGGCTGACTACCGCTCAGTTCACTGAGGACTCAAATAGATTTTTGTCTCTATGACAATTTCAGTCTTGTCTCAAGAGAGGAATGCTTGGCGTGCAGTGCGATTAAACTTTTTCAATTTTGATACTGGTTGAGTTTAAGTGATAGAATTAGAATCAACATAAAAATGACCCTTGTTTTTATGATTTTTTAATAATTTGACTTCCTCTTGAGCGGTAATGGCAGTAGTCTGGACCCACCAATGACAGTTGTCTGGAAATGAACTTTACGTCCTGAGCGAGTGGTTTATTTGTAAATAGAAGAAGAAAATAATGTGTTGTAACTCTGAGGTTTTTTGGCTTTCAGCTGATGTATAAGTATCAAATTTGTTCCGGAGATGAATTATGCCCGTCTTCTGGACATGCACTAGCCCCCGTTTCAGGGTCGTTGCACATGCGTTGTATCGCTTGAAGCCCTGGTGGGAGTTGTGTGGTCCCAGAAAGAACAGCTGTGCGAATACTGTAATTAATGCGCATGTGCTATGACCCTGCAACACTGATTGGTTTAAGACGGTATTGTTTCGAAACAAATGACTGAAGGTTTCGTCTCCCGAACAAAAATCGATCCGGCTAGCTACTTTGAGGCGACCAATATTAATTGTTTTAGATTTTATCGCAATACAAATACGAGTGTCGCAAAGTTGTAGCAGTTCGGCCCTAGGCGCACTGATTTCTGACATAAAACTAATCACCTTTGTCAAGGTGGAAAAATCGAGAACTTTTTCAAGTTTGACAAAGATAATCCGATTTCCGCTTGGAAATTCGAGCGCTATCGTATAAAGGCTTATGTGGCTTTCGAATGTCATCATGGCGCGCAAAGACAATTTACAAGTTGTATGGAACTCAGCTTAGCCGATGTTTTTCCATATCTATGATAGATTGAAGAAGCTGTGCATTTAAATTGCAGGGTCCAAAACACAAGAGTCTGGAGAAGATGCAACAAATCGCCAGAAATATGCAGGCTACACCAGTAAACTAGCTGCGCGGGAGTGCAATCCAGATCTGGTTTCAGAAGAGTCTGGAAGCTGAGAAGTACACGGCAGACTCTCGCATCAATGATCAATGGGATGGGTCAAAAAATGCCTTCATTGAGCTCTTGAGTTGACGATGGGGGCTCTCAACCATGTCAAAAAGATGATAGGCTGTTGTATGGATCCGCCTGGATCCCAAAATTGATGTGAAGGATGCAAAAAGTACAGGCTCAAACTGAGCACCACGGTCTGTCATGATGGTAGTAGGAAATCCAATCCTTCGGGTGACAAATAACAGGGCAACTGGTTCAGCAGAGTCCAGAAAGCATTACGGTTCCACGGCTGTCAGCCGGAGGAGGTTCAACAAACGATGCAATAGTTTTGAAGAAGGCCGATACATCAAATAACAAGAGTATGTAAAATTAGAGGATTTTGAGAAATATAATTCAGTATTGTGCTCGAACCTTTTATACCTGACAAAGCGTAAAAAACGAACCATAGATTACTTTACATAAATTCCATTTGTAAGGAACTTTTATTCAAAACAGGGCTTCTTAAATATTTCGAGTGCCGAGCTAGAAACACATGTAGATTTTCTTCGGGGGCCACTGGGTTCTCAGCATTTAGATACCTAGTGTTAAAACACTGCTCAAAATGAAATTCAGATCTCATACTTATCAGGCTAAGTCAGAGATAAGATAAACAGGCCTGTTATTTCGTGCCTGCCTATATTATCTCTAGCATAGTACATAAACCTAAAAAATCTATGTTTCTTGTATAAGGTTGAGTCAGAAGATCGTTCGGTTCCATTTTTAGGATAGAACGTTTATCGTTGTTATGTTAGTCTCTTGTAATGTCGATTTGAAGCGCAGTCAGTCAGTACAGCGTATTTTAAAGGAAAGGCCAAAATGTGATTTCTTGTGGCATGAAAATTGTAGATCATACTTATCTAGGAATGGCCAGAAACTTCACCTCAAATAGAATTTAACGGGAGAAAACCCAAGGCAATATTCTTAAGTTTTTTATTATTAGGTTCCATAGTTTTATCTGTTTAAAGGTTGACATGAAAAAGGAAGGGCCTTGCAAGGTTTAAAAACATAAGCATAGCAGTGTATAAGATGGAGAAGAAAAATGAATAAAAAAACAGTTAATGGAAACGGTCAAATGATTAAATAAAGCATCTCCTATTTCATAGATTGAGACTTTGAAAACCGCAGCCTGACAATAAAATTAATAGTAAGTACCATGACAAAGAAAAAGGACATAATGCTTGAAACATTCGACAACTTCTTGTTATATCATGATACTCCTTTGCCCCCCATGGGCTTTGCCCCCTCCCCACTTAAAAAATGAACTTCCGCCCCTGGTATTTAGCATCCTTTCCGTAGTATTTGGCATTTTTTCACGGTACCAGGGATCTTTTCCGTTGTATTGGGCATCTGTTTTGAGTATTGAGCATCTTTTCCGGAGTGTCGGGTATCTCTTTTGAGTATTGAGCATCTTTTCCAGAGTGTCGGGTATCTCTTTTGAGTATAGAGCATCTTTTCCGTTGTATTGGGCATCTCTTTTGAGTATTGAGCATCTTTTCCGGAATGTCGGGTATCTCTTTTGAGTATTGAGCATCTTTTCCGGAGTGTCGGGTATCTCTTTTGAGTATTGAGCATCTTTTCCGGAGTGTCGGGTATCTCTTTTGGGTATTGAGCATCTTTTCCGGAGTGTCGGGTATCTCTTTGAGTATTGAAAATTTTTCTGGCATCTTTCCCGTAGTACTGGGTATCTTTCCCGTAGTATTGGGTATCTTTTCCTTACCGTTTGGCATCTTTTTCGAATTTTGATTATGGAGCATCTTTTCTGTAGTATCAGGCATCTTTTCTGTAGACTCGGGTATCTTTTCCGTACTACTTTACATCTTTTCTATATTATCGGGCATCTCCTTGAGTATTGAGCATTATTATCATTATTAATTTCTTAAAGTGATAGCAAATTTATTGCTAATTGAAGCCATTTAAAACAAAAGCAAAAAAAAAAAAAAATCTAACAAATCTACCTATTGAAATATGTCTAACATAAAAACGATCTTTATATATGCATACATATGAACAATTTTTTTTCGGTTCAGAATTTAAAAATGGCTTTGAAAAAAGCAAACATTTTACAACATACTAAAAGCTTTTTCGTCTGACACTCCTCAGAGCATAAAACGTCAGAATCAGGGTCCGAAAGAACACGATGAAAAATATATACCCAGTTGTGGATCGAAACAGGCCAATCAGAAAAACGCAAGCACAAGACCGGTATAGTTGACCAATCAGTGCCACGAGCCTAAAGAAAAATTACCACTGGAGTCCAAGAGAGAAAACGAACTCCTTCTGTCCACACTATGGCGGCTTTTTCGTTTTTATGTAGATCGACTCCAAAACTGCTAGATGGATAGACGACCGGGCTCTGCCAATTATCCGAAATATGTCGTCATTATAGAGTTTTGCACAATCTGGGTTGTCTAAAAGATGTTGACCTGGGTAACTGCACGCTGAACTGGAA
Source organism: Rhopilema esculentum (assembly GCF_013076305.1). The sequence continues at coordinate 1,002,660 of NW_027019541.1, read as the reverse complement.
AAACTTAAAACGATCTTTCTGGACAACGGCTATCCAGAAGACGTCATTTTATCTTATACTAAGGAGAAGATCGCAAGTTTTTTCGGCTGTTCAAAAGTTTGGTCCGCAAAAGTGCTCAGTTTATTTGAAACTACCATGGATTGGTAACACTTCCTTACGACATCATTTCTTTAGCATCAGGCATCTTTTCCCTGGTATTGAGCATTTTTTCCTTTGTATGAGGCATCGTTTGGTAAAACAAGGCATCTTTTCTATTGTATCGGACATCTTCTCCCTGGTCTTGAGCATCTTTTCCTTTGCTTCTTGAATCTTTTCAGTACTATCAGGCATCATTTCCGTAGTACTAGCCATATTTTCCGTAATTTTTGCATCTTTCCCGTATCATCGGAACTCTTTTCCGTAGTATTGGTCATCATTTCAGTAGTATCGGGCATCTTTTCCGTTGTATTGAGCATCTTCTCCCTGATAGTTAGCATCTTTTTCTTTGCATAGGGCATCTTTTCGTAGTATCAGGCATCTTTTCCATAGTATCGGGTGTCTTTTCCCTGGTAATGAGCATTTTTTCCGAAACATCTGGAATCTTTTCCGTAGTATCAGGTATCTTTTTCTTAAAATCTGACATCTTTTTCTTTGTATAGGGCATCTTTTCGTAGTATCAGGCATCTTTTCCATAGTATCGTGCATCTTTTCCCTGGTATTTAGCGGACATCTTTTCTGAAATATCGTGCACCTTTCAGTTCTACCAGGTATCTTTTTCGTAGTATCGGGCATCTTTTCTAATGTATCGGACATCTTCTCCCGGGTATTGAGCATCTTTTCCTTAGCTTCTTGCATCTTTTCAGTACTATCAAGCATCTTTTCCGTACTACTAGCCATATTTTCCGTAATTTTTGCATCTTTCCCGTATCATCGGAACTCTTTTCCGTAGTATTGGTCATCATTTCAGTAGTATCGGGCATCTTTTCCGTTGTATTGAGCATCTTCTCCCTGATAGTTAGCATCTTTTTCTTTGCATAGGGCATCTTTTCGTAGTATCAGGCATCTTTTCCATAGTATCGGGTGTCTTTTCCCTGGTAATGAGCATTTTTTCCGAAACATCTGGAATCTTTTCCGTAGTATCAGGTATCTTTTTCTTAAAATCTGACATCTTTTTCTTTGTATAGGGCATCTTTTCGTAGTATCAGGCATCTTTTCCATAGTATCGTGCATCTTTTCCCTGGTATTTAGCGGACATCTTTTCTGAAATATCGTGCACCTTTCAGTTCTACCAGGTATCTTTTTCGTAGTATCGGGCATCTTTTCTAATGTATCGGACATCTTCTCCCGGGTATTGAGCATCTTTTCCTTAGCTTCTTGCATCTTTTCAGTACTATCAAGCATCTTTTCCGTACTACTAGCCATATTTTCCGTAATTTTTGCATCTTTCCCGTATCATCGGAACTCTTTTCCGTAGTATTGGTCATCATTTCAGTAGTATCGGGCATCTTTTCCGTTGTATTGAGCATCTTCTCCCTGATAGTTAGCATCTTTTTCTTTGCATAGGGCATCTTTTCGTAGTATCAGGCATCTTTTCCATAGTATCGGGTGTCTTTTCCCTGATAATGAGCATTTTTTCCGAAACATCTGGAATCTTTTCCGTAGGATCGGGCATCTTTTCTGTCGTATCTGGAATCTTTTCCATGGTATTGAGCATCGTTTCCTGAGTATTGGTCATCTTTTCAGTGGTATCAGGCATTTTTTCCCTTGTATCAGGCATTTTTTCCGTAGTATCAGGTATCTTTTTCTTAGTATCTGACATCTTTTCCGTCGTATCGGGCATGTTTTCCGTTGCATCGGACATATTCTCCCTGGTATTACGCATCATTTCTGTATCATCATGCATTTTTTCAGTAGTATCAGGAATTTTTTTCCGTAGTATCGTGAATCTTTTCCATTCTATCAGGCATCTCTCCCGTTGTATCGGGCATCTTTTCCCTGGTATTGAGCATCTTTTCCTGAATATCGGTCATCTTCTCAGAAGCAACAAGCAACTTTTCCATAGTATCGGGTGTCTTTTCCCTGGTAATGAGCATTTTTTCCGAAACATCTGGAATCTTTTTCGTAGGATCGGGCATCTTTTCTGTCGTATCTGGAATCTTTTCCATGATTTTGAGCATCTTTCCTAAGTATTGGTCATCTTTTCAGTAGTATCAGGCATTTTTTCCGTAGTATCAGGTATCATTTTCTTAGTATCTGACATCTTTTCCGTGGTATCGGACATGTTTTACGCTGCATCGGACATATTGTCCCTGGTATTACGCATCATTTCTGTAGCATCATGCATTTTTTCAGTAGTATCAGGAATTTTTTCCGTAGTATCGTGAATCTTTTCCGTACTATCAGGCATCTTTCCCGTTGTATCGGGCATATTCTCCTTGGTATTACGCATCATTTCTGTAGCATCATGCATTTTTTCAGTAGTATCAGGAATTTTTTCCGTAGTATCGTGAATCTTTTCCGTACTATCAGGCATCTTTCCCGTTGTATCGGGCATATTCTCCTTGGTATTACGCATCATTTTTGTAGCATCATGCATTTTTTCAGTAGTATAAGGAATTTTTTCCGTAGTATCGTGAATCTTTTCCATACTATCAGGCATCTTTCCCGTTGTATCGGGCATCTTTTCCCTGGTATTGAGCATCTTTTCCTAAGTATCGGTGATCTTCTCAGTAGCATCAAGCAACTTTTCCATAGTATCGGGTGTCTTTTCCCTGGTAATGAGCATTTTTTCCGAAACATCTGGAATCTTTTTCGTAGGATCGGGCATCTTTTCTGTCGTATCTGGAATCTTTTCCATGGTATTGAGCATCTTTCCTAAGTATTGGTCATCTTTTCAGTGGTATCAGGCATTTTTTCCGTTGTATCAGGTATCATTTTCTTAGTATCTGACATCTTTTCCGTGGTATCGGACATGTTTTACGCTGCATCGGACATATTGTCCCTGGTATTACGCATCATTTCTGTAGCATCATGCATTTTTTCAGTAGTATCAGGAATTTTTTCCGTAGTATCGTGAATCTTTTCCGTACTATCAGGCATCTTTCCCGTTGTATCGGGCATATTCTCCTTGGTATTACGCATCATTTTTGTAGCATCATGCATTTTTTCAGTAGTATAAGTAATTTTTTCCGTAGTATCATGAATCTTTTCCCTGGTATTGAGCATCTTTTCCTAAGTATCGGTGATCTTCTCAGTAGCATCAGGCATCTTTTCCATAATATCGGGCATCTTTCTTGTAGTATTGTGCATCTATTCCCTGGTGTTCAGCATCTTTTCATTGGTATCGGTCATCTTCTCTGTAGTATCATGCAACTTTTCAGTAGTACCAGGTATCTTTTTCGCAGTACCGGACAACTTTTCCGTTGTATCTGACATATTCTCCCTGGTATTTAGCATCTTTTCCTTAGTTTCGGGCATCTTTTCAGTCGTATCAGGCATCTTTTCCGTAGTATCGGGAATCTTTTCTGTTGTAACGGGCATTTTTCTCCTGGTATTGAGTATCTTTCTTTCAGTATGGGTCATCTTCTGGAAGTACCAGGCATCTTTTTTTCAGTATCGTTCTCCTTTTCCGTAGTATCAGGTATCTTTTCAGTAGTATCTGGCATCTTTTCCGTAATATCGTGCATCGTTTCCTCAGTGTTGGGCATTTTTTCCTTACTATCAGGCATCTTTTCTTTGGTATTGAGCATGTTTTTTCAGTAGAATCAGACATGTTGTCCGTAGTATCAGGCATATTTTCCGTAGTATCAGGCATCTTTTTTGTAGCATCCAATATCTTTTCCATAGTATCTGGCTTCCTCTCCGTTGTAGAAGGCATTTTTTCCCCTGTATTGAGCATTTTTTCATTAGTATCGGGCATATTTTCAGTAGTATCAGGCTTTTTTTCTGTATTGTAGAAGTCGTAAGCAAGAGATTAACAGGTCTGTTTTGGAGATTGCGTAATATGAGAATACAATAAAATCATATGCGCAGGCATACGACGTCATACCGTAATGATGTTAATTTTAGTAATAATGATAACAAAAAATATTACATTGCTTTCTTTTTATAGTCTATCGACATGTCCATGTTTATAGTTCTCAATGTTCTGAGCTGTTCATATTTACATAAATCCTAATCTCGATATTGGAATCTTTGACTTTTTCGGTCTCCTTGGTCTGTCATCAACTGCAATCTTTTCTTGTTCCCTCTCTTTCTTCTTGCTTTCACTGTCACTAGAATCTTCCTCTTCATTGTTTTAGCTGTCCGTTGTTGGAACTCTCTTGAAATTTTAGACATTTCTTGTTATGATATTTCGTTGGTTTTTCGCGACTATCTTTGTTCCTTTTCGTTCTTGCACAATGAATCTTACTGGGCTGAACTTTGGTACTAGCTTATTTGTCCTCTTTTGTAGACAAATAACTGTATCTCCCTCTTTTATCTCTGACTCTTTCGCATTATGTTTCATGTCATAATATTCTTTGTTTTGAGCTTTCTTTTTTTCGATGTTTTCCTTTTCTTGTTTATGCTTATTAAGTACCCTCCTTTTTGGCAATTCAGGTAGTTGTCCTCAAATTGATCTATCGAATAATAGTTCACATGGAGGTACTTTCGCTGTTACATGTGGCTCGGTATGTTAGTAGGAAACCTTTGGAGTACCATACCTAAAGCTTTGGAGTATCTCTTGAATTCATTTCCATTAAATGGAGGTCCGTTATCTGTTTTTAGTTTTACTGGAATGCCATGTGTCGCAAATATACGGTCCAGCTTAGGTATTACTGCTGGTGCGGTTGTGGAATTTACGATTTCGATTTCTGGGAATTTTGAATGAAGGTCCGTTACTACGAATAGATATTGCCCTGTATTTGTAATTGGCCCATGAAATTCAAGAGATGCGGTGTGCCATGAAATGTCTACTATTGGAGTTATTTGCATTGGCTCAGGTGTATTAGCATTTCCAACTGCTTGACATGTAACACAGTTTTCGACAATTTCCCCAACTTTGTCACCAAATTTTGGAAACCAGATTTTTTTTCTGGTTAGACTTTTTGTTTATTTTATATTCCCTGATGTCCTGCGTGGCCTAGCTTTGTTGCTTTATTTTGAAGGCAACATTTGATTTTGGTCTGGCTCGAAATGTTTAGGTAAGGCATCAACTGTTTTTGATAGTCTTTCTCCTCACCAGTATCAGGAAGAGTTTTGAAAATGTTATAGACTTCGGGTCCAGCTTGATACAAAAGCAAAGCTCGCTTTCTCTGTGGTTCTTGGACATCAGCGGCAACAAATACGTTGAAATCTCTCCAGGAAGTCTGACCAGCGAGCTCCCGTGTTAGTAATGTAACTTCTTGGTTCGAGACCAGCATAGGATTTTTGATATCTTTTGCCATCTTACATTCCTTTTTCTCCTTTTAAATCGTCGTAAGCAAGAGATTGCTTAATATAAGAATACAATCAAATCATATGCGCAGCCATATGACGTCATACAGCAATGATACTACTAATAATAATAATAATAATAACTACTACACGTAGTATGGGGCAACTTTTTCATAGTATCGTGCATCTTTTCCCTGATGTTGAGCAGCATTTTCTAAGTATCGAGCATCTTTACAGTAGTATCAGGCATCTTTTCCATAGTATCAAGCATCTTTTCCGTAGTATCGTGCATCTTTTCCGTAGTATCGTGCATCTTTTCCGTAGTAACGGTTACATAGATCAGTGCCTTGTCTGGAATGAACATATGCAAATGCTTCTTAAAATATGCGAAGCACTTTTTGCCAAGAAGAGTTCTTTGTTAGGGAACAATATAAAGGCATTGTAGACTGTCATTCGATATTGCTGTTCTTTGTAAGGGAACTGTGCTGATTCCCGAGAGTCCAAACTACTAACGCTTCAAAAATTGCACCGTATGCCTGAGGCCAAGCAAGCTTCTTCTTCATATTCTTTTAAAAGCAAGATTTTGTGTTGATTGTAAATAATTTATATTTTTATGTAAACTTGCAAATATTAAATTATGACCTATGCTTTATCTATGCTTTATCTACGCAGCTCTATGCTTTAGTTATCATTATAAATTGTTAGCCTTGTAGATTATTTGTAAATTTTTGCGCAGCCCCATTTGTAAAAATCAAACATTCTGACAAAACAACCGTGGATAATTAATTTCAAAATTTAAATGAGATGAAAAAATGCAAAAAATATACCAATCCATTTTCTATACTGTTCACCGACCCCCAGGCAAAGTTGCAGTCATTGTTTCTTCAGAATCTAAAACAAAACTGCATTACCGTGAAGTTTTTATGGGCACATGATCAAAAACAGTTCAATTTTTTAAAACACTGACAGAATATTTATCGTGATCCATATATCTTCATAGACACGAGTGCTAATCCATTCTAGAATCAAGTTTCAAAAATACATTGACAGCCTGATTATGTTGCGTATATTGATTATGTTAATTATGTTAATCATGCTAAGACATTATAATACTGACCGTAAATGCTCGGTTCTACTTGAGCTGTTAAAGATTCTCCGATATAAAATGACAAAACCCCCTTATACACATGATGACCAGTTACATAACTTTCAATTTATACGTTGCTGTCGCCATATCTCAAATGTAAAAGACCTGAATTTGAATGTGAATAAAAGGAATCAGTGTTATCAACACCCGATTGATTCATGCTTTGTAAGCCAGTATAAAGTATATTCATAGTTGAGGCGGGGTGTTATCCAATCCCTCAAGGCTTTTTCTTTGATATTTTATCAGATTGATCTTTAACTAATAGAAACTTCTTGGCTTTGGATTTATAACTGAATCAAGTGACATTGACATCCCTTATTTTAAAAGAAGCCAGCAAAGCTGAAAGATGACAGGGTCACGCCTCTCTAAAAATCCCGTCTTTTTTTATACTTTGAAAAACTTATCCGGCCTCTCCGATAACTCCCCATGGGGTTTTATTAGAGAGAAAAATGGCCATATAACCAGACCCTAAATTAATTTATTTTAAATGTGCTTGGAATTTTGAATAATTTGCAGACATTCAGCGGAGGGTATTATAGTTCTTATTTGATGATAGCAAGGGTAAATAATGTTTTAGCCAATCAGCGTTATTTTTCCAACGAACCTTCGTCAACTCCTTCACAATTTACATGCAAAGTTGCCGCTCAAAACACACGAGAACATGTTGAAAATGTAAGCCCGCTTATTAAAGACTGGTTCACACGTGTGAAGCAAGAGCTGAAGCAAAAGCAGGCGTAGAAGCACAAACAAGCGGAGTGTAAACACGCATGAGGCAAGTGAAGCAAACAAGAAGCAGGAAGCATCCGCTGAAGCAAGCATAACGTGCTTCAAAGTTCTTATAACCTTGCTTCATTGCGGCGACTGCTTAAGCTTTGCGTCATGCTTGCTCAAAAAATTTTGTAGTATGAACGTCGTACGCAGCAAAAAACATGTCTGAATAAAAACTTGCAAATATTTTAAAAAAAAACCTTTTTCTTTACGTAGTATTTGGCATCGTTTTTTAGGTCTGGCACGTTTTTTAGGGACATGAACCAACAAAACTACTTTTGAAACTATGAGCTGCTAATGAAAGTAAAACTTCTTCGTCCAATTTTGTTTATAACTATACTTTTCCGTCAAATTTGATCATTTTGTTATGCACGTGTGTGCGCGGTTTACTTCACATTCTGCTTCATTCCTTGCTTCATCCAAAAAAATCCAACTGCCCATGCCTACTTCGCTTGCTTCAGCTCTTGCTTTATGTAACCCTTGGTATTTATGGGTATTATTACTCCATGCACAAGCTCGGTACAAAGGCATAAAACTCGATATGTGCAAAGCTTGTGTGCTTTCTTAACAATAACGATACTTGACTACGTTTCGTCAATAACTTCTGTTGATTATCAAAACATATTAGGCATTTAGCATTTTTTATTATGTCTAAACAAAGGCTAGAGGTCATTTCCTTTCATTGTACGTGTGAACCAGCCTCACCGCTGAGAAATCAGCATCGGAAGTAAAGCTCAAACGAACGCCAGAAATTCTTGAAGAGTATGACGATATTGTAAAAAAGCAGATTGCAGATGGAGTTGTGGAGCATGTACCGCAAATGCCGGATGGTGGGTCACCTGGTCATTCGAAAGGACGCAGAAAGTACCAAACTCCGAATCGTGTACGATTCAACTGCAAAGTCTCGTAGATACAAAGATTCCCTCAATGATTGCTTGCATATTGGCCCTTCATTATTGCCTCCCATGTCTGACATTATTTTGAGATTTCAACTCTATCCAGTTATCTTGTACAGAAAGCATACAGAAAAAATTTCTACAAATTGATGTCGACCGCAGACATCAAGGCAGTGCTAGAAAGATGGCAAATAGAAACAGTGTATGGACGGACAGACAGCAAAACAGTGCTATGTTGGTTGGCAAATCGCGGCGAAAGGAAGCAGTTTGTCCAAACAAGAGTGAATCAAATCTTGAGTGAAGACTACATTTCTTAGCGATATTGCTCAACACATGACAACTTAGCTTACTTAGGCTCTCGAGGAATGATCCCGGGAAAGCTGCAGCCTTCAAATCTTTGGTGTCAAGGCCCTACGTGGTTACTTTAAAAGGAATAATGGCATCCAAACATCGAAATTTGAAAAGATGAAAATGCACAAGAAGGGAAACGTGAGACATCAATGGTAAACACGGTCATTGGAAGAAATTCAGAAAGCTGAAATCAGGTGGATCAAATAAGTACAAGTGGAATAAAAACCTACAGAACAACAAACAAGGGAACTAAATTTAAAGGGAATGAACAAAACATCCTGACCTGCACGGGAAGATTCGACAACAGAGCAGCCAATTACACACCAAAGCAAAGCACATTGGTGCCTCTCATTATGATGGACGTCCACAAGAGAAAATTGCACATAAGGGTGGCATCTACGTTGGCGGAAGTAAGATCACGTTACTGGGTACCCAATGGAAACCAAATGATGAAGAAGGCATTGCAAAACTGTTGCCTCTGAATGAGATACAAATCTAACCACCGATATCAGAAAAGAAATGGGTCGTACAACCAATTGTTTTCATACATCAGCACGAGGAAGTGATCGAGTCTCTCCGTGTTGAGACCTCTCGCACCTAAAGCTTGGGGCTGCCATGGGCAAAAACGGTACACACACAGAAGTGCTGCGCCTTAAATTGGGCATTAATCACTAAATTCTTCAATAATCTAAGAGGCAACAGGCCTAGGAAAGTAACTGAACAATGGATTCTCTTTAACATAAACTAAATACCACGGCAATAATGTTTAACCTCCCTTACGAATGCTGCAAGTTCTTATTTCAACGGTTACTTTGAATTTTGCTATAAAAAGCAAGTTAAACTAAGATCAACATAATTGCTCTCTAATCTCAAGCAACACAGCGAGGTCCTAACATAGACGCTGCCGTGTTGAATTGATGCTGGGCTGCAGGAGCTCGAGATCGGTGCATTCAACGCACCATAATCAGCTTTGTTACAAAGTTTTAGCAGTCGACTAGGAGCCAATTGGAGTTGACTTGAATGTCTTCGCACTGTCAGAGATGATCATTTGTGGAGCTCCTCTTCGTGTCACAAAATTTTTCAAACTTCGCGGAAACATTGCTTTTACCATATCGTCTACACACTTGGAATGAATTGCTCTAGTTGTAGCATAAGTTAAAAGTGTGATATAGGCTTTCTTTATCTACTTACTTTGCTATTAGTAAATCGGGCCTGCTAGATGTTTGATTCAGCCTAAACAATCGTCCATTGACTTAGCAAGGATCAAATCTCGAGATGGACCCACTGACACCCAATAACTTCATTCACGAAAGAAGAATCAAAATATTTCCAAGAGAAGAAATATTCAGCGATGAAAAGAATAAAACAGACTGGAAGAAGATGCGAAATGTGCAGAAGAACAAGAAACATTAGTGAGATCAATGAAGCGCATAATACCTGCGCAGTCTCTGAGAATACCACAGGGAAAGTTGTAGGAGACATCGTCCTCATTAAGAACGACATGCAGCCCAAGAATATGTGGAAGCTTGGAAAGATCACGAGAACAATTAAAGGGTCTGATGGAACAACTCGAGGAGCAGAACTACAGACAATGACCAATGGGAGGGTGATGGTTATTGAACAACCCTTCAACTGTTGTATCAAGTTGAAAACAATGCCCAAGAAGATGCGGGTACCCCCGAGTAGGGGTCTGCCTCTGATGATACGATTCATGCAAGACCCAGAACAAGCCACTAGACAGGCGCACGATGCAGGCACCGCGGAGCAGATTACGTAATAAATTACCAGTAAAGCCTCTTTTTATACGTTTTTAGCCCCTCCTCCACTTTTTTAGACCCCTTTACTTTTTTTGACCCCCAACTCTTTTAGACCCTCTACTTTTCTCAGCACTCCACGGTGCCTGACACGATGTCATGAAGACACAGTTGATTTTAGAAGATGAAGAAGAGAATCAAATCTTCATTTTATTTGGTGGTGGTGCTACAAAGAACGGTATTTTATGACTTTTTGCTGCGAACAAGCTAAAGTCTTACGATAGATCAAATTATTTGATTATGACATTTTCAATTCCAATTCAGATGTTTATGAGATATCCAGTTGCTTACATAAATCAACGTAGTTGGATATGCATACTTCTTCCTAACGCAGAAGAAGTTTATCTCTATTACCTCTTACATCGGAGTTTTTATGGATTCATTAGAAAACGTTCATTTTGTGTCTTACTAAGCTAAGACTGTTTTGGCTGTAACTGAAACTCGTATAATTAGATGTTGCAACCTTAGCGTAGGCAGACAACAGTCCTACCGGCTAGAAGAAGCGCAAATGTTCTTGGTATTTAGAGAGGGCAAAGGTGTAAAACGAGATTTTTCTAACAGTAGCGTATATAGAGGGGGGTCAAGGGGGGCAAAACTCCACCTGTAGAGAAAAACAGATATTTTGTCAAAAAATTTCTGATCTTTGTCGGAAATATAAAATGGTTTTCTATTTTGATCTAAGTATTACATTTTGAGAGGAAAATCTTTTAAGGTTATTATAACAATTTCGTCAGTTGTTCTGAATCAGATGGGCATCTTAAAAGTACCTTTTGCGAAGAGAAGATCATAAAATCGTCAATTGGTATTATTCATGACACATTTGAGTAAATAATCAAACTTTTCTCCTGTTTTATTTCAGTTCTAATTTTATTATGATATGTTCTGAATCTGTGCAACAACTTTTTTGAATCTGTGTCAAATGCTCACCAAATGACATTCTTTAATGCAAAAAAAAATTATTTTGCAATCTGGTATCAAGTCTGTGCGTCTCGTTGGTGGATGTTCTGTCACTCATGTAAATGATTAAGTACATTTGAATTCACCTTAGAAAAGGGGATGCTTTCTCCTCGATTAGTTCATCTCTACTTAGATAGCTCCTCCTAAAGAAACTCCTCTGCAAACAACATCTTACAAATCTGTTATTTCTTGCCTGTTATTATAAGTATTTTATGTAATGTGTAAACCTTGTATGTAATTAGTTGTAATGTAGTTGTAGTAAGATATTGTATGTAGAGAAATTTTAAAACATAAAAAACTGAACTTAATTGAACTATGTTCAAATGTATGAAAAAACTAAAAATGTTTGCTAGATTTTGGTCGGAAAATCACAATTTTTCACACCTCCTATGAAATTTCCGGTTTTAAAAAAAATAAATTTTCCGGTTTTCGGTTGCAAAAAAATTCAGTAAGAATGATTTTAGGTTGCTCTTCTTCACAGAAGATAAATCCCAACGAAATTTTTGGTACTTAATGTATTAGATGGATGTGCGATTGAAATAAAGAATTTCTAAATTATTGATTTCAATTTTTCATCAATTTTCTACTGATTTAATATGACTCAGTGTAACTTTTGCTTTTACTGTTTAATTTTATTTCTTTTGAGATTTATTGCCTCTGCAAACTACAAAATTGATGTAAAACACTTTAATCTGAAAGTTAATGAGCGTGACGTATTGAGCTTTTGAGTGGCAGGTGCAAACACAGTGAATTCTCTCAACAAGATTTCCAACATTGTCTCTTTGTTCAATATAATGTCATATTTTTTAACTATATTTCATCGTTCCATTCGTATAATCAATGTGTAGAAAACAAGAAGTGAGAATTTTGATTTCTCGGCTGAATAAAACTGTAAATCTTTTATTGTTCAGCAATTTCTGCATGCTCTTTGCAAGTATATGTAATGGAGATGAGAGTGACACCATCGTTTAAAAATGCTATATCAAGCCAATTAAGATTGATTGGTGCGAATGCTATTAAAAATCAATAAAAACATCAAAGTCTCTCTACAACACTAATCGATACAGCTTTTCATTTTCTAAGTAAGGCAAAGCTATAATTGATTTAAAATTAGCCATTAATTATTGGGTAAGAAGGGTTACAGAAGATGAATCGAGTTCGTGGAATTTTACAAAAACGCCTATTTTTACAAAAAAAACATGGCTAATCAAATGTAATATTAATTAAAAAGTTCTATTAACTAAGCAACAAATATGATTACAACCTTTCATCATGAACAATATCTACGCTCTAGTCTATGTACAGTAAAAAGTTGACATGCCGGTCATAAACCTGCATCAGTCTTTTCTTTTAATGACCTCCTGTAAATCATAACAAATCTGCTTCTTTCCTTTGAAACCTGCGAATCATCGTTCAACTAGCTGTCGCTCAAAATATTTTCATCGACATCAAACCAGTCCGTAAAATCAATACGAATTTGACTTCTTTTTTGTTCAGACCTACAAAGCTCATGTCTAGATAAAATTTGCCAGCTTCTTATCCAAAGAACCAGTCCAACAATTATCAAGACAGAGTAACAACTTTCAAGTCACGGAATCTTCGACCAAGTCTTCTCACAGTCGTCTTCTGATCCAACAAAATAAAGATAATGTCACCATAATGAAACAAAACTTTAGTTCCAAAAATCATCAATTATTCATGAGGTGAAAATGTGATCCTAACATTCTGATGTGCTGGCTGATTTCAGGGACTTGATGAGTACCTCTGCAACATATTTGGCGACAAACAGAGTGTTTGCTTGTAAAAACAATGAGTAAGAATAATGAAAGAAGAGAAGAACGCAGAAGAGAGCTATTCCAAAAACCTGACAGCCCAAGCCATTTTCATTGTCATTGTTCTTCTGCCACAAGCTGAAAACTTAATCGGCTAGTAGAGAATGGCCAAAAACTGGCATTTTATCCGAAGGTACTGCCCCTGGGAAAATTTGCAATTTTTCGGTATTCATGGCTTTAATTTAAGGCGAAAGCCGTTGCACTGTAGAATTCTTCCGAAAAATTGACATGAATGTACTGGAAAGCAAATTCAAATACCAATGAAATATTCCAACGGCTACCACAACTCTAATACACAAATGTGTTATTCATTGGCTGAACCATGAGGTTCACCAGTTAGCAAAGTCAGAAGAAAGAAGATATAATGCACCCAGAAAATGTTTTGATATATTCTTCTTCAGCAATTTTGCAGCTTAATCACAAAAAAACGAGTTTTGTAGCTGAATCTTGAAGACTGATGAAAGCTTTTGATAAAAGTTAATCTGGTGAAGCCATTTTGTTGCCAAATAATCCACGATGTTACGGACTTAATCTTTTACAAACTCAGCAGGACAACTTTATACACAAATTTATAAAAACATGACCATTAATGTCATCTCTGAAGGTCCACTGTATTTTTTTCAATTTCCCCAATCTCAAGTTTCTTCGTGATTCGCTTAAACGCTAGTCTAACAGCAAAGTATTTTTTTACACATCATCAGCTCCAACCCTTGTCATTTCATATCTTTCTTGCATTTTGGTGTTTAGTCAACTGGCACTTGTTCTACCACCATGGTCCATTCGAGAATTCTCCAGCTCCGTTACAATCGTTGTTCTACGTAGCACATCATTTCTTCTAGCCAAACGTAGCATAACAGCGACGAATGCCGAACGGAACTGCCTGTTAAACACGTTGTAAATAAGTGGATTGATTGCTGTCGACAAGGTTGGCAAAATCTCAAAAAACATGTAGAAGATGAATAGGAAAAGGTGCTCATTGTTTTGCTTGAGACGGGCAAAAGCAGTGCGGTCTCCAAAGGCAATGTATATGTTGATGATAGAGAGCGGCATCCAGCATACGAAAAAAGCTCCATAGACAATGGCCAATGTAGCCGTGGCTTTCAATTCCCGGTTGGTGCGACGGGAACTTTTTGAGATTTTTGCATATTTCCTATCTTTCTTTTCGCTCTCTGGATTCGAAAAATGCACTTCTGTTGCCCTAATTGCACGAATTTGAACGATAGCGACCCTTAGTATGATAACGTACAGAATCCCCATGATAACAAGAGGGATCAACGTTATCAGGAAGTATGAAGTGAAGTAGAAGTATTTGTTCTCTATAAAGCATCTCGGGACACCAACTTTCTTCAGATGAATAGATAACTTTGTTGGCTCGTTCCACTGAAAGGTCGACATGGCACTCCAAATGACGGCATAAGCCCAGACGCAACAGACGATAACTTTGGCTTTGGTTTTTGTCATCGTTTCTTGATAGATGAAAGGTTTCGTGATGCAGAAAAATCTGTCAATGGCAATCACAAACAAAGTCGTGATTGTGGCAGGCGTTAGTATTAGATCAGTCAATACATACATATAGCAAACGCTCGCTGGGTGGCAAAAAGCGTTTGTATGTAGTATTGTAGAGATCCGGATAGGCGTTTGAAATATTGCGTAGCACATGTCACTCAATGATAAAGAAAATATGAAGTGGTTTGTCGGTGTTTCACGAAGGCGAGGAGACAAAAATATAGCTATACATATCAACGTGTTGCCAAGAATTGATAATACCATGACAACCGCAAGGAAAACGGCATAAGCAATTTTACCAGTGTCGTTAGTGTAGCTTCCACAGAAATCTGGTACAAATGGTGGTCCTCTGGTGAAGTTTGGTGTGCTGTTTGTTGATAAATTCATGGCTGCCGTTATTCCATTCATTAATTGAACCATTGCCAGCTAGAATATCTAGCGTCTGACAAGTTTTTAACAACAAGCAACGTTACTTAACTTTGCCAACTGCCGTCTTTTTCAAAATTTTCCGATTCCAGGGTTCCTTACCACGTTGATTTGACAAATGGTCGACAAAGTGCACATCTAATAGTCTTTATAGCAAGTCCTAAAAAGAGAATTTGAAAAATGCTCTACTTTCAACTGTCTGATGGGGTCATGGTAAACCACTATTTTAATGCAAGATAATCTATCAACGTAGAGTGAAATGAATACAAGATAGGAAGCTATCTCAGCCTATTCTTGAAACGTTTGCTATCGTTTATTCAACAAAATTTTCAAAAAATTCAAGAAAAAAGGGTTGTTTTGTAATGCTACTGGTAAAGAAATCCGCATTAGGTATCAAAAACTTTGTTTTTATCTCTATATGGGGTAAAAGCTACAGATAACTACATAGATATTTGTGGAAGGATCATTTTATGTGAAGACACGGGGATCAAAGCATAGCGATCAACAAGGCACTGCTAAAAAAAACGCAGATCAAACGCAGATCAAACGCAGATCAAACGCAGAAAAACGCAGAAAAACGCAGAAAAACGCAGAAAAACGCAGAAAAACGCACGCAAAAAACGCAGAAAAACGCAGAAAAACGCAAAAAAAACGCAGAAAAACGCAGAGACAATAATTTACCAACAAAAGTCACAGGATGGCTAAAAGAGAGCTTCTAGTCCTTTACAGAAAGACTATTTTTTGTGTTCATTCAAATGCACGAGAACCCTACTTTTATTACTTGTTGTTCGTCCAATTAAAACAAGACTTTTGCTCAATTGGCCTTTAAATACTTTTGAAACTGCGGTTAAAAGAACTTATTCTTTTGTGCAAATTCAGTTCCACTTCTACTGATCAGATAGTAAGTCTGTTTTCAAAAAGCAGCACACCTTTCAGAATAGATTGCAACTTTGAAGGTCAAATCCTAATACTTGTCGAACATTCGCAATTATCAAAGAAGTGCAAAATCTAATTCGCCATCTTTGCAATTTTTTTACGCAACGTTTCTTATTTTATATGATTTCATTTGAATTAACATCGAATATACTCTACTTCCTTTTCGCTCACTGTAGAATATCTAATTCTTTTCTAAAATATGAATTTTTTCCGAATCTTTTGAAACTCTCATGTTAAATTTATGTAGAAAATTGCGAAATATCTTTGCCCTTCGGCAACCTGCAAATCTTAAAAGACATGAATTAAATACATAACTTGAACTCGACGTTATCTTTAATGCAATAATGCATACAAACAGAGTGAAACGGGTAGACAGAGTTACGCAGAGCTTTGTATGCCAAAACATGTGTCTTTCTATTGGCTACAGAATAGTTTGCCCAAATATTAGGAAATCCCATAATGCTATTCCTATAAGCAAACATGATGGTTGAAAGTTGTTTACTTGACAATTTTGCACTCCTTCCGGGCATTTAATGACTATTTGCGACCTTTGGAAAAAACATCGATAGTTACAATGATTTTTCGCAAAATAAAAGATTTAGGAAGCATTTGACCGCTGGTTAGGAAGCAACTTGCCGCAACTCATTCACAATCCAAAACGCCATACATGATTAATATCGGATTTGCTGTATTGCAAACGCTTTCTTTATGTTATGTTTCAAAAGTGTGTACATCTGTTTTCAAATAAGACAATCTAAATGCACTCTCGATTGCTCCAAAATTTGAATCAAGTATCACTGAATTACACAAAGGTTTTCAAGCCTTTGCGATACAAATAATGAAAATTGATTATAGAATCTCTAGGTAATAAGGCGCTTCTGATCTTACTTTGTTCCACTGTGATGGTTCCGAACGGTACGAGTTCAATCAACCATGACGGCTTTTATTGAAATAAACTTTTTGAATAAATCACTATTTTCGTTGACGTAAAAACCGATAAACTATACAGCATTTTTATTGCTAGGACTTAAAACCTGAGACGAAAAAGAGGGAGATCGATAGCATTATGTTTTTATGAACAAGGTTTGGATGTATTTACATTTGGCAGGTGGTAAAGCCATAAAAGTGATCGGCGCCTAGAAGTTTACGAATGACAGGAGACATTTACGTTTGGTAAGAAATTTGGACAACGGCTAAGAACTGACCTTTGCTATCAAAATGTTTAAAATTTGAAATAAATCTTTGATGGGCATAACTTCATTCAGCAAAGTTTTCATTCAGAGGTTTTTTAACGAGTTTGGATCATCGAAGGATTTGACGCACTGGTTAGCTGAACGCAGAGTTACTGGAGACCGCAACGAAATGATATAAGCTTTGGCTTCTTATATTAAAAAGAATAGTTCTTATGTGCATCTAGAATGCTCTCTGGCTAAAAGGCGTGTGCGGGATCTAGCACCTGCCCAACATGTGCATTCCCATAATGCAACGATTGTGAAAAGTAATCTGGTCGCCAAATGGCTCAAAATGTTATGTTGAACAAATTGATGCTCGAAAAGGTTACTTTGTAATTTGTCCTTTTAAACCGTAAAGCATTAAAACTGTGCATAGATAACGATTTGGAAGGAAATCATTTAGACTTGCAATCAGGTAGTACAGGAAAGATATTCGCAAGAAAAGATGACAACTACATATGCTTCAGAAAAGGTACTATTATGAAATAAGCACAAGATGTACTGTTTAAGGCAACAGTCATTTGCATGTACAAAAGGACGGACCTGACGGACCTGTTCGGACGGACCCGAACGACTTTATTCTCCTTTGAATATCATTTGCAAATGAGTATTATATATTGTATTTACAAAAATCGTAAGTCTGAAGCATAGGGCTAATGTACTTGCAAATTGTGAACAAGTTTTATTGATAAACAATATTTGAAACAATATGAGAAAATGGGTAATATTTGGCTAATTATTCTTTGTTACGTGGCTATATAGTTTTGAAACTTCCAAAAGTCGTGAACATTTTTCAGTTGTAGAGTCAGTGTTCCCTGTTGGTAAAAGAAAGCTTTCTGACAGTCAAAAATCAAGGCTGGGCCTAGATTTATCAATTTTGTACCCCACTAAAGCCTAGTGAATGGCGCCTATATTTAAGGTCTCCTCTCAACTTTCATAAAAGATTAAGAACAACCTAGCAAAAGACCAATTTCGTAAAGGGTTGAGTTATCCCAATGTCATTCGATTTTAGCAACCCTTGACTATTATACTGCAGTGTTACAGTTAAAGCGATGTAAATCAAGTACAAAGTGCGAGCCAAATTTGTTCTTGTTCACTTGATTTAAAAGTAATTAGCGCATAAGATCTACTTAGCTTTGTTCAATGCATGATTTTCCTTTTTTACTTTTCCGTTAAGTTTCGGCGAAAGGTTTCCAAAGCTGTCAGTGATTTTAACTATAAAGATGATATTGTTATGCATATGAAAACAAAATAAAACTCTAATTCGGCGTGAGAAAATTACATTTGCAAATCTTTTGCGGACTTCTGCATCCATAAATCTTAGTTTCCATAAGTATTCGGTACAATTATTGAGAAAATTTCGTTTGCATACGCAAATGAGAAATCAACAGAGAAATTACCGAAAAAAATCGGAATTCTGTTAGATGTCTTTGAACAGGCTCTTTAGACGATTAATTTGTAAGAGGATACATTGTCATCTGTACAACATTGCTTCTTTTACGAGAACGTCTAGCTCTACTCTTCTCAAGCAACGCACGTTTCTCTAACCAAGTAGGTTTTATGACCCATTTTTACTTTAAAACTCTTTCGTTAACAGCTTTATGTACTTTTTGTTTTCCTAGACTTCTAAAAAGCTTAGGTTGAATTTGTCGGCGATTAAATTTTATACCTTCTTAGGAAGATAATAGCAAGAAATTCGACAATTTGCTTCAATCTTTTCCATCTGTTCGTTGAAAATACAAACATTTGAAAAAAGTGGATCCTTATTGTCTGTGTTGATAGTTGAAGTTCTCAACCATCCCCTCCCTCCTCCATAAAAAACTTGGTTCCAAAAACAACCCGTAATATGTTGCGTGGTCCCCGAGTTGAGACACTTCTGAAACTACAGACGGGGAGTTAGAAGAGAATATCAAAATAAATGAAAAGCAAATCAAAATAAATGAAATTTTGCTTATCTTTTTAGTTACATAAATACACGTTCACCATAATTATTCAACCATAAAAGGAAACGAGAAAAAGTTGGTCGAGTTTGTAAACAAGATAGCCAGTTCCTTGACTATTAAAACCAGTTTCCTAGTCTTATATTATAAGTTTTATTTTTTACTTCATGTCTTTTATCATAAAACATTGCTAATAGGTTTTTGAAAAGTAGATTTGTGTATGTGAAATGTTTCTCGACGGTTCTATGGTTTTTAACTCCCTGTAGAAACTTTAATGCAATGCAGTTATGCGCGGTTTATTCAGCCTCTGGTGATACTTCGTTAAATAGAGGTTTTAATTCTCTAGCTTTAAAGCTTTCGATTTGTGTTCTGAGGTTTTATACTGTTGAGAGTGTCAAAAAATATTTCGGATCGTTTCTAGAGACAGAACTTATCTCTATTAGACAGAAAATTGCTATCACAGATTGAAGGACTTTTTCTGAGTTGATAGTAATCGTGGCAGCAGCATTCATTGTTTCAATTTAATCTAATCAGAACACGCTCTGTGATAAAGTAATGGTTGAAATGCAGAAAAATGTAACAAAAAAATGTAACAAAATATCTGGCAAGATAACGCAAAGGTGATCAAGTTGCTCCATTCATTAGAATCTCTATGTTAATTTTTTAACAAGCCAGTCAGGTTTAAAAAAACAAAAAAATAACTAGTAGATAGGAGTGAAGCAAATCCGAAGACGCATTACCTTTTCATTGAATCTGCAAATACGTCTAGCGTTTGAATACGAATCACGATTAAAAGTACTCTAAGGCAGAACCACTACTTCTTAGATTTCACTTTTTAGCCGGGTGGCCGGTTTTGTAAGGGTAAATCTTTCTCTTCACTCAGATTGCTCAATCACTCCTTATTTCAGGTAAAGAAATCTAAAATAATCATTTCTACCTATTTGTAAGATAAAACTGTTCTACCTATTTGTAAGATAAAAACATGACTATTTTGAGAAACATAACATCGTATGACTTTGATATAGCAAAAGCAAAAGAATATCGAAAGTTTAACAAAAAAATACAAGTGTGATATAAAGATAAAAATATTATCAAATTCAAATATATATAAACCTTTAAAATGCTGATTGGTGATAAAAAATTTTGTCGACTTGGTCTTGATCTCTCTAGATCTTCTGCTTGACTAAAGGTTTCTCAGTGAATTGTGTCGATTAAATTTCTTTCAGCAGGCTTCTGTCCAATGCATTCTGGTGGGCTAATGAACATTGAAATGAACCTTGTTGCTCTTATGGCCAGAATTCATTGAAAACATTGCTTATTCATAATTAATGAAAAATATGAGATTTCTTCTAGCACTTTTTATTGGCCAATCAATTCACCGGCGTTTTGATAACAACAATTAGCCATTTATAATAAATGAGCTTCGATAGCACAATAAGCCTGCATGAATTTTAACTGCGATAAACCTTGGACGTCCAAAGCTTTCAAAAACAGGGTAGTGTTTGATATGCAGTGGCATCTTTGGTCAAAGTCTGTTGATATCAGAAAAAGTAAATACCGTATTTGCTTGAATAAAAGCCGCAGCTACTATTGATTTTAGGTCAGAAAGATGCGGATTTTATTCAAACGTGGCTATTCTTTTTTAAAAAGAACTTCTCATGATAAAAATCTTAATAGTTTAAAACTGCCCACATTTGTTGGAGGATGTAAAGGAAGAAATTGCTATGAAATATCAATTTAGAAAATTTGTTTGCATATCATATATGCAAGGAAAATTTTCTAAAAATGAATGAATTCTCGCAATCCACTACAATTGCCCAAATGAATAAAAATTTGAAAGGCGAAACCCCTGTTGCATTTATTCGTAGGCAGCTTCTAATGAAAGGCGTTTTGTACACAAGAAATACATGCTTGATTAAAACTTCATATTGGTCATCTATTGTTTTATGGCGATAGTTGCTGTAATTTACATTAGCAATAGAACACAATAAAATATGAGCGTTAACACCACAGTATCAACATGCCCAAATATTAGCGTTATATTTAACACCACAGTATCAACATGCCGAAAGTGAGACATGTTGCATGTTATTTTCTCTTTCCTTAAAAATCATCCCAAAACAATAAAACTCCTATTTGAATCAATGAATGGGATATTAAGACAAACACTTTCTACTTCATTCTATATATCGAGAGTAAGAGAAAGTATGACGTCACTTAATGTGTTGTTTATCCTTCTCTTTCGAAAGTTTATCCAATCTGTTTAAGAATAAGCAGAGGCTCGTAAATGCGAAAGTGCTTGAGATGCTTCGTTATTCTTGAAACTTTATGAAAGAATAAAACAGAACTACTCTAAACTATCACGATTTAAATCCATTGCATATAATGCAAATGAAATTTGAAAAAAAAGTTGCTACTTATATAGGTATATCATTTCTGACAGCTCGCTTTGAAAAAAGGCTATATTTAAATCTAACACATAAATTTAACACAGAAATCAAATACTTCTATATTCATTTGTAGCGTGGAAAACATAAATCAAAATATTGAAAATAGTTTCCTCTGATGTACCACAAATTTAATCATAACGAGATGGATCTAAAAAAATATCCTTTCATTCGTATAAACAGAACCAATGAACTTCAAAGTAAAGAAAATAAAGTGTTCTCTTAAAAAATAATCTGTTTTTTCAGCTTTTTATAAACTGAAAATTCTTTGAAAGAAATAAGCTGTTTTTTCTTATAGAGCCAGCGAATTTCGGGCCCTGTTGTCCCTAGTACAGTAGCTAGAGCACTTTTCTCGGACGACATTTACCTTCCAAAGTAAAATCACTATATACTACCAGCAAGCTGCAATTACTTCATATTTCAAATCCATCCTCGTCTAAGGCAACACGGTCAACAGTAAACACCGAAGAGCCACAGCGATCTGCGACAGCTGCAAATCTTAATGGCACATTTTCAATATTTTTCTTTAACGCAATGATTATTGAAAGATATGAAATGACATTGGAGAGCTTAGAATGAATATGACCCAGTTGGAAGTAAATTTCTACTAATGCTTTAGCGGTTTGTCACCTGTCGTCTCCAGCAAGGATGTAGCGTACGGGGGGGAGGGGGGGGTTGGGAGGCGTACACCCCCAACTTTAAGAGAACTCGTCTCCCGGGCGAAAAAAAAGCTAAATTCTAAGGCGAAACAAAAATTAAAAGGAAACCTTCCTTCATAAAATGCAACAGCATTGCTACTCAGATATGGCCGTTCACATTATGATAAAAAAGAATCTTATCGCACTGTGCTCTTAATGCGCCGCAGCAAACCAAAATTAAAGTTGCCTGGCAGTTGAAAAGCCCATTCAAAAGGCTCCCATAGTTCCCTGCGTCGTGAACAGAAACAATAATCATAATATAAACGCATAACTGATGCATAAATTGCTTCAGTGCAATAGGGGATCAATGAATAAAAAGTTATTCATAGGTTTATGACTTTTTTACATTACAACGTAAAGAGAGATGTTGAAAATTTGTTATAAGTTTGCCAAATAAAACTATTCTCTAAAAACAGAATAATGCAGCACTACCTGTTTTTTTATTGTTGGGTGAGAACGGAAACTTGGTGATGAACAAACAAAAAATGCTGAATGATGGATTTCTGGTATTGATTTTTACTCAAAACGTGAATGCTTAACACCAAAAAACATTCAGCCATTCAATTTGAACCCGATGGTCATGCCCAGCAAACTGCACAGTGAATCGTGGGATATTTTTCTGCTTGCTCATAGTTTTAGGCTTTAACCTTCCTTAACCGACAATTATAGAGCCGAGGAACGTAAATAATTCATGTCCACATGGCCTTTTCAAGTTGAGAAATAACAAACAACATTGAAAGCATCTACCTAGCAAATCTGCATGAGAAATTTCTTCTCTTTTGCTTGTCGAAAAGAAGGATTTACCACTACTAACAATGATAAAATATTAATAAATTTGTGTCCCAGTCACACAAGTGTCTTTCAAAATTCAAAATGTTTACTCGTGCAAAAAAACATCAAGATATTTTTACAATAACAGTTCGAAATTCTTCAATTAAAAAGTCTCTAAGTGATCAACATTACTTGGATATCGTTCAGAAACCTTACCACGTGGGCCTGTCTCAAATGGCCAGATGCATGGCACAATTCAACTAGCTGATGTTGCTGAATTCGACTCAGCAAAGGTGTTTCTCCGCTTCTTTGGCGATATTAAAAAACTTATAGTTGTATTTTCTCCTGTCTATGACTTTGCATTCATAGTAGAGGTGCCGTCCTAAATCATGACAGGGGATTCTGCTGTAACGAACTTCTAGAAGCCAGACTTAAGATCACACCTATGGTCTCACCCTACATACTTGCATTTGTGTTAAAGGCTCTCTGTTGTGTATCTGAAATCATTGAAGCCATTTACAGACTCATAAAAATTACTAGGAAATTGTTCATTGACGGATAGTCAATAGCATAGCAAGGCGTCAATTGACATTTCTAAGTATGAGGTCCCCCTCCACGGCAACTGATCATCGATTTCGTTATTTTTGAGAAAGTATTCTTTTTTGGTAAGTATGCTCTCAACTACATTTCTATTCCATTTCAAATTTCATCGTTCCATTTCAAAAAATACTACCGGATTTGCAGACGTGTCTCACTAAATTGGCAATGTGAGCCTAGTAGCTTTCTTCTCTAAAATTGATATAACATCATATTTTCTTAATGCACGGCAGATGCTGTCTATGAAGAAAAGCATGGAGAGCTTGCCTAAGAAAATGAATGCCAAATGAATCAAAAGGAATTAAATGAATTAAAACTGCAACAAAATTATTGTACAAAAACAGGCCATACACTCTTTGATAAAAGAAGCATGAAGAGAGAACTGCACTGAGATCACATTGCATTATGGCACAGCCGACGAACTGCTCAAAACTACAGTATATTTAAACGATCCTATTATAAACTGCAGAGGCGTCGAATTAGGCTGCAGTGACATCAGATCAGGTACCCACGCGTGTGGTAGCAGATCATGTTAATTTGATTACTAACAAGCTCGTAACTCAAATTGAAAGAAAGTGAACGATAGGCTTGCATTATTGCATGATATCGAGTTACGCTAAATTGCAAGACTGTGTCCCAAAATTAATTCACAATTATTTACCTGCGGGTGGTAACAATATCTTTTTTTTAATCAAAACAAATCCCAAATCAAGAAAGCACATTGAAAAAGTTCAACAAAAAGTGAAGCCTGTTTTAATATCAAGCGAATATGGCGCAGTAGGGACCCAGCTGTGCCTAGTGATTACTCTATTCTCTAAGTACTATCGATACCCTCAGACAAGACGAGTGAAACGGCATCGCAGTCAGTCTCAGAGCAGGTGTTTTTTAAAAATCAATTGGTCTCCCTATCGGCTTTTCTTCTTAGCAAATTGATCTTGTTTACAAATCATATCTTAGATTCAGGTTACGTGATTGATAAATACTTATCAGATGATACAAATTTTCACTCGAAATGCACTTCGTTCAAGTGTCAAGATACACATAACAGTACGCAAAGCCTTTTACTAATGCCTTAACTTGTAACGAAGAAAGTCAACTGACCATTTCTATTATTGACTGACTCAAATACACCGGATTCTACCCCAATATTCCATGATACACTTGTACTTTAGAAAATGTTGATCATTCCTAGCAGCAACTAAATTGCTGTTATAAATTTTAACGCGTGTTAAGTTGTATAAGTTCTCATGTGAAATTCTAAATTCTCATAAGGGATGCAACCAGGTTTTTTCTGAAGATAAGCGCAAACTGAGACACTATATGGAATTAAGCTAGGACATTATAACAGATAATAGTGTCAAGCAAGAAGGCAAGCTCAGTACCATTATTTAAATATTCTTACAGTCGCCTTATCCTTGGAAAAACTTGGCAATAAATCTCTAAGGAAAGATTTTATGCATTTCAATTTAAAACAGCAAACGACTTTGCTTTTTATAAGAAATTACAGAATGAAGGCTGGCTTAGTTTTAGCAAATTTACTGACAGAGTAGAAAACCATGGAGAAGAAAAATGCTTTGCAAAAAACTTGTAAATATCTAGCTTGCATCATGATAAGATATCTAGATGACATTATATGTCTTAAAATGCTTGTATTGAGTTGATTAAATCTATGAAAAATCGCCTCTTTTCAATCACGTACACTCAATCACGTATCTTAACTCAAGATCTTTAACATGTGGTATTGGGAGCAAACATGATTAATAATCTCTCTCTCAATTGCTCTTACAATGAATCATTTTATGTATCCAAATAACTTTAATTTGGAATAATCTGATTTTAATAAAGTGACCTAGATGTATGAAGAACTGAACTAACCATTGAAAGGTGATGCAACCAAGATTATAGCTCTTTCTTTATAGACATAACCTGCGAATAAAATGAAATTTCCTTATTCACCAGAGAAATTTCCTCATTCAAATTCCAAACGATTGCAATAATGAGGCACCAGTTAGAATATCTGGTGACCTTGATAAAATCTTCTTATCATTCTTTTTATCTAATGAGAAGTTAGACAGCTTTTTAAAACTATAAGAAAGATTCTATAAACACTTGCACCTTTCAATGCCACGAAACAAATCGATATTTTTTAATGTCGTCAAAGTACGCTGGATATGCTTCACGAGCTTTGAATACCGTGATATTACATACTGTGATAAACATGGATACTGTCTATTTATTTAACATAGATTGCTTGTTGCTCTGTTTATTCCACGATATACAGCTTTGAAGCTCGAGTTCTATCACTTCTTTAAAGCTAAGCTTTTCTGTCTATCTTCAGACATTATAATTCCACATTTTGAGACATTTTTCGCAAAAACATTTTGAATGTGGTTTTGTCAAATGCATATTTTTATCAGGCCAGGTGATCCAGAATTCTTGAATACAGACAATTTATGTATTGCTAACTATCGCTGTTCTTTGAATTTCAATTGCAAACTGCAATAAAGACATTTCAGAGTAAAGCACAAGTTCCTCTAAACAACGAATTCCATGTTTGAGAATTGGACAGCTGTAGACTTGTGCTCAGTGCCAAACATGATGAGTCTCAATTGCATACAAGATGCAGCAAACACGTGGTTCCGGTAGAATTGATAGGTCGAAGGTGCCTTCATTTCTCTGTATCTAGAATCAGTTAAACCTTCCTTAGCAGTCCTATAAGCTACCTCTGATTCCGTTTTTGGATAAAGATAAGTTCCTTGTTTTGCTTGCGTCATCATCAAAGAAGGATACAAAAATTTACATTGGTTTTTCAATGACTGTTTTGTGACAAAAACATTCTTTAAACTTCCCTTCAATTAAAAACCATCTAGGTTATACCAAAATGCTTGAAACAGCCGCTCAATAATTTGCTATCGTTTGAAAAGTCATCTGACAATGCCAAACAAGAAAACACCTTTCTTATTGAGTGGAATTGAAAGCAAGAAATTTTCTGTAAAATTCTTGCTATCAAATTTTTGATTTAACGATTTATTTCTTTGCAAAGCACTTTTCAGATTGTTTGCATCATGCTTGTCCTCAACCTAAATCCTCGATCGTTGGAACATCCACTTATGCCAGCTACTGTTGGGAAAAAAGCTCCAATAGAACCACAGAGAAAAAAAGCCTCTCTCTGTTAAACGCCCAACTCATAGAACCTCAAAGCGTTGTAGAAAATTATAACTCCAAGTCATCTAATGGTGAAAAAGCAGATAAGAACTAATCGAAAACAACAGTGAAGCTAGATATCAAGAATAGAACGGCAGAAAAGGGCCCAAAAAATGTGGAACATGAAAAGCTTCGTTGAGCATGCTTCTCTCCGCGCTTTCTTAGAATTTCCGAACTGTGCTTGCGGAACGATTCCTTGCATTTATGCATGTTGTTTTGCTTTTGAAAACCTCTTCTTCCTCATTCATTATACAAGCAAAAGTCTTGCAAAAAGAACCTACGTTACAGGGTTCCTGCTGACAGGAGACCGCCCTTTGAATACGTCTTTAACAAAAATTAGAGATTTGCTAAGCCGGAAATTTCGGCCAAAATATAATAAAAAGGCCTCTCAGTAAAAAAATTAATCCTTGTATGCCAAGCCCAACTTTGCTTCAGTTGAATTGAAATGCAAGCTTTCTAAGCTTGACCTTATTCAAGAAACCATCATGTGATGTGAGCATAGCAACGTTTCGCCTAAGAAACAATCAGAACGAGCCAATCTAACAGCTCAAACAGGTTCGTATAGTTAAGAAGTCATTTATCGGCAACACCTTGAAGGTAAAGATGAAAAGTACAATCTTCGGCTATATCATTAGTCTATAGTATGATGGAATAGTTCAAACAGAACCTGTGAACTACAAACGTAAGGACTAAATAATTAAGATTTACTTGAAGCCGTAATTCCTAATTCGGAAGGCCTTCAATGGCAAATACATTCAATTTTTTGTCTTTTCTTAGAATTAAGACTATTTCATTGGCATTGTTCTGCTCTGCCCTAAATTCTCAGTTTGGAAATAGCAAACTCTCTTGTCAGATTTGTTCAGTATAACCTTGTTTCGATAAAAATTAGCTATTTTGCTATAAAAAAAACAGGTAAAGAGAATGCTTATATCATTAATAAACCTTTGTGTTCATTCTTATGTTCAGATTTTTAGTCATTAACTTTGTTTTTCACAATCGAATCAATTTACATTGTAAATGCTTCTTCCATCAGCCTTGCTGCTACTTAAATTTAATGCAATGGTACAAAATCGGATTTTCAAACATACAGCGAAGCCTACTCGTCTTAAATTCATGGGATATTACATGTTTAAATATTTCAACAACTGTTCAAACAACAAATATATCATAAATGTTTAATTAACCTTATCAAAACAACTATTTGCAAAAAACTAAGTTCACAAATGAAGAGTTCAAACAAAATACAAACGTATCTGTACCACAAAAGAAATGGAGAATATGCTCAATCGAACAAAGCAATTACATATACAGTTTTTTCTTGCTTCAGCTGCAATTTACAAAATTCATATACTCTTAGCCAGATCAGTTTTTACATTTTCTATAAAACTGATCGATGTCAAATAATACAAAAGAGACAGCTAGATTAATTCTTCACTATTTATATGTCTGAATTTTTGCCAACGCCTCACAAAATTTCGCATATATTTGACAAAACACAAAAAGAAATCATATAAAACATAATTTGTGAGACATCTGGAAGATTACAATCAATTTCGTTTCGTTGTTTTGCCTTCCGTTAGAAAGAACTCACATTTCCTTCATGGAACTTTTATCATTCAGCTATTTTTCAGTAACAGGCTATTGCGATATTCCAAGATCAGAGATATTTCATTTTAATGCCAAATTTTCTTTATTCGATATTCTTTATTCAAGCGCCAAAAAGCGAAAGAGACATTTGCAAACTTACTGTTTCGTTCTAAAGATTGAATTCTATATTACTGTGAAATCATCGCAAACAAAAACTTTTCATCGTTGAAAATGTGCTTTGAATATTGTTATTTCTCTTCCTTTAAAATGTTTTGTATAACAGTAACGAGAACTGCATGAATCTGCATGAATCAATTTTTTTGTTAATTTTTTGATGATGGCACCCACTTGAAGATTTTATTCCTGGCTGACTTCATGTACTAACCAAATATAAACTGTTTTCCTTCTCAAAGGTCGAAATATATGTGCGAGTGGTGAAGAATTGTGGCTATTAAGTAGGCAGATGCTCAATTCAGAAAGTCTCTGTTTTTCAACAGAACTCATCCTTAAATCTATGGGAAGATTTCAAGCAACGCTGGATGTTGTCGTGATAAGAATCTTTAATCATGAGTTGAAGGAGGAAATAAGCCTTACGATCGATTAAATTAAGATGTGCTGCAAAATCTACTGTAAATGACCTAAATTGCTGCTTCGCATTTATCGATTGTAAAAAAATATATGACATCGTTGCTCTCTGGCAGCGAGAAACTAGACGATGACCTACCAGAAATGAATAGGAGAATCCGCTAATTTTAATTTTCACATAAAAACTAGTTGATTGGCTAAAAAGGGTGAATTTCCATCAAAAAGGGTGAATTGTTAAAATGATTTGTTTGCTGTATATATTATTTTAGATGGTTTACCTTAATTTTAATCAAGTATGGATGATGGTATGCTATAGTATTTATATAGGATTTTAGAGCGAGATATACTTGAGAGCGAGAGTTACAAACTTAATTACAAACTTAATAATTTACAAACTTAGGAAAGGTTTTGCTGTTTATTGACACCAAAATATGCATTTCTGATTTTGGGAATGTATAGCTACAAATCTCCTTTTTGCAAATCGTTACTTGTCTTGTTTGTTTACGTTCCAAATTATCTTCTCTGTCAGCAACTTCTTTATTAATTGAAAAAATAATGGGTTGCTCTTGAAAGTCCAGTATAGATAATCAATGCTCGTTTTGGCATGGATCCGCTTCTACTGGAAAAAGATCTAAATATTGTCACAACGAAATTTGCAGGTTTTCCGACTCCTGCGCAATGGCACCAAAGAAAGATTAGCATCTTCTATCCAATAGCACTATTTCTCTACAATATTGCTTTCCTTGCATTATCAACTGATTCTAACCAATTTTCTCCTCATCGGGAGCAACAAAATCCCTGGAACGTTCTTGTTTGTGAAGAAATGTTAACAGAATGCTTCCCCTCTCGGGAATCAGCCAAAATAGTTAAAAACTCTGGTTTTTTCTATTGCCTATCATTAAAATTTAAAAATTTTCAGGAGTGAATGCCAGTATGGTGTAAAACGCTCAAAAATTAAAAAATTGTGGAGGGAAGTGATGTAAGATGGAATAGCTTGTCCTTTTCTGTAGACGCTCGCATTTGGAAGGACAAATTGTGAGCTGAGGATTCAGCTTTGTATGCTGACCAAAACAGTTTGATCTTTATCAAAGCAGTCTATTATAGTGAGTTATAGCAAACAGCAAAAGAAAATGAGAATATTTACAGAGCAACCGAAAAAGTGATGAGCACTTATTGAGGAATTGTTAGAGATGTATTATTAAAATGAGACATCGAAATTTCACCAGCAAATGGCAGTAGTTAAAATAATATCAAAGCAATGGACTTCTTAAAGAGCCTGGAAGAGATCAACATAAATATGCTGCCAAGGATACATTCAAGATTACTGGTTTATGAAATCTCGTAAAAAAGCTGACTGATACACTTAAGAATACACTTGCTTGATCACTTAAGTACATTACAGATTGACAGGCTGTTGGATCACCTGGCCTAAATGCGGATTATAATTTTCAAGTAAGACTTATTTGTTGTTTTTGGTCGCCTGGCCTAAATCTTGATGTTGAGATTTTCAAACAAGATTTTGTTGCTGTTAAATTGGCTCTCTGCAGTGTGTATACAAATGATATATGTTATTTAAAGAAAAAATAACTACAGTATAAATTAAGTTACAAAACTGAATTTACGAATTTTCTTTGAAGTTTAACTTTTGTTATCAGATAAAAGATAAGGAAGCATTATCATAAATGGTACATGACATAAATGTTAAGATAAAACAAATTTCCCCTTTGCAACAATAATTTTATACTTTTGTAAAGAAACCCCTGATGTAAAATATTGAACGATTAGATTTTAATAAACCAGCACCTCATCTCTTTTATTAAATCATACTTCTTTTCTTATGCCTTAGATTTTTCATTTCAATCGTGATCTTTCTCTTTTGCTTGGAATTGAACCCAATGGAGCTTGCAACTTTATTGCCTTCTGTGTTATTTTACAGAAAATTTATAAGTTTAATTAACTTGTGAATATTTTTCATATAAGAAATTATAAACAAAACATTTCCTTGATAAAAATGAACATAGTATTGCATGTTTAACAACAAGAAAGTTGAAACATGTTGCCATGGCAAATTTATAATCAACTGAACTGCCTTGCAGCTCTTGCATAAAAATGGTGGCGTAAAAAGAACATTATTAAGGATTTGAATAACAAATCTCAATTTTCATTGTGTATGTTCGATAAGCTAATCTAAAAGCTGGAGCATTCTTCTTTACCTATAGCGACAGCTTGCTGGAAGTGTCAGGGAACATAAAAAAGGTTGAAATAAAAACCTACTCACTTCAGCTGCAAATTGATAAATGAATTCATCTTATTTTGCATGTCTACTTGATAAAAGCGACGAAGTTTACAAGCACCTTGTCTAAATAAGGCCCCTTCAAAGGTCTGATACGGGCCGCTTTTCGTTTAGTGCCTTTATGATACTGCAGGCATCAGTTTAACAGATCCGCGTTTTAGTTACAGATCCGTCTAAGATTGGCGGTGGTAACGCCTTTTGCCATATGATATTACAAATGATATGGATGTACAGATATGTGATTGGTAGTTGTTGTTTTTCTCTTGAATTAGAGCCTTTGTTTGATGGGAGCAGAAAAGACGCTAGCATGTTGAAGACCTGCTCAAACAACTTTTAAAATCTGTAAGAGATACTCAAACATGGTTGCTTTCTTATTTATATAGATCCAAAGAGCACGGTTCAGTTAATTGTTCTAACCATAGAAGTAAAAAAATCACAGTACAGCTTATTAAATAATTTGAAGTCCAAATTGTTCCTGCTGGAATATTTGCCAATAATGTTTACTTTTTTATCGAGAAAGTCGCGATAAGTTCAGGCGGTACAACACGAGGATTTGTTGAGTCGTGGGCATTTGCTTTGTCATTTGAGCGCCTCTTATGTTTATTACCAGAGCTATACTGAATGAAACTTTCAGCAGACTGTTTTTCTTGCTACAGTGAAGAAAACAAGCAAGTTTCGAAAACCCTGATGAAAAGGGTCAAGAAGGTTGTCTTTGACAAAGGTTGTCAGAAGTAAAAGAATTTAAGTTTATCAAATGTTTTCTTTGAAATCTGCTTATGCTGCTTGCATGATGAAGGTTTGACAGTTATCGAAAAACTATCGAAGTTTCCTTAGAAGAAACTTTTGCTTAAACCACGATATGAATGTCGTCAAGTTATACTGGAGCCCCCCGATAGATTTTCTTCCTTACGTCGTTGCATTCCAGAAATCTTAGAACTTCGATGATATATTTACTTATTTTGGTAGGTTTTTTATGCTTATTTTGCAATGTTTATTTTTACTGAAAAGAAAGGCAAATGGCCAATAGAATTCCAACATCGTATGCTCCTGTGAAGCGCCATTCGGCAGTGTAGTGCCTGAAATTCCTTATCAAGGTGTGAATCATGACGCAATTATAATCCGTGCACACAATGCTTTAAGTGTATGCTTGCTTACAGGCAACAGATTGCATGGTATGAAAAAAGATGAATGGCATTGAAGAAGCGAAGTAACTGGATTATTTGCACATGGAACACAGGACTTTTTCGTTTAACAGTTCTGCTCCTTTACCGGTCAAATGTATATCGTATGCAGAAAATAAGCACAAAAGGTATCAACAAATAAATATAATGAATAAAAATGCATTTCTTTATGGATTATATGTTAAAAACGAGCCGAAATGCTCACGAAATAAAATTATCTCTTATTGTGCGGTAAACTGTCACAGAAGATGTCTTTAGGGCAAAAAAAGTATAAAATACTATATGTTGATGTAGAAATACTATTCAAATGAAATCGGATTCAAATTTTCGTGGTTTTAGAGAGAAAAGGCAGTTTATTTTTCCTATTGTGTCTATTTTTTAACTATTCTTGATTTGGCCATATTTGCTTACGGAAATATCCATTCTTGTTTTTAAGACCTTATCAATTAGTCTTTACATTCAAGGTGTTATATCTATTCTTCATACTTCATACTAAATAAAGAACAAACAGTGTTTTTTTGCTTCTGTTTCCTTGATTCATGGATTACTGATTCCTGGATATCCAAAAAACTAGACAAAATGTTTTCGGATAGAAAATCGTAGTAACATTGCCCTATTTTACCGAAATGGAAGACATTCCGTAACCACTTTAAACATGTAAAAATGTTTACTTACAGTTTTAACATCAACCTCTGAGAAAAAGAGAAAAGACCCTAAAGATTTTCGTCTGTATTTCTAGCAACACTGCTATGGCACTACAAAGAATACCATTAAGATGTAACAAATTTTGGTGTCAATAGGTTTTTTTTAAACTTTGAGAATCATGTAAACTGCTTGAAACTTTTAAAGAATTTGCTAGGGATATGATCCTACAAATGAAGTACACTTGAAAAACAATAAGTCCAGAGGGGAGTACACCTGACCTTATTATTCAAATTTGGAGCTTTCATCGCTACAATGTTTTGAGAGAATATTGTGAAAGAATTCCTACTATTAATGCAAAACCATAGATATGACAGGGGCGGTTAGCCATGCTTTGCATTCCTCCAGCAAACGTCATAACGGAGAAATCATCATCAAAG
Source organism: Rhopilema esculentum (assembly GCF_013076305.1). The sequence goes on along the minus strand of NW_027019541.1, from coordinate 969,016 downwards.
TCCCTTTCAACATCTGATTTAGAGGATATTTGCACTTTAACGCAGTTATTTGAAACAATCTTTCCTTTCAAGATGTAAGGTCACACGATAACATGGTGTGAAAAGTAAATGTACTTGAGGAGTTCTATGTCAGAGGGTCGATGGAGCAGATATATTGATTTCATTTCAGTGGTTCTGTGCAGTTTTAATTTTTACGAATAAATGATAGTAAATTCCCATTTTCATTAGAAAACAACAGTAAATGACCTTGGACGTTATGTTTTCTTCTAGCAAATACTCGATGTTTAAAATGCTCTTGTGCAGCATTTTGATAAAGTTAATACAGAGAATGCTAAGAAAATTGGTCTACAAATTACAGATTTTCCAGAATCCAGTCGAAACCATTAGATGTTTCTTTCTTATTCAAAGAACAAGATTGAGATAGATTCAAAGATAAGAAAGAAACAAATATTTTTGTATGACTAGCTTAAAGAGTTTACTTTACTTTGGACTTTGCTGGCCACAATGACTTTTCTTAATTTAATCGAATCGCTAATTGGCACAGTCACTTGCCTATATCCTCCACTTCCCTCTAACCTCAATTTTCTTGGTCATAATTTTCTGTCACCGAGATGGCCCCCGTTTCTTAATTTCCTCTCGTCATCTTCCCTTCCATTTGCACTAAGTTATCATCTGCGTAAGACCCCAATCAGGGGTGGTCTGGTCCGTGTGGCAAAGTGGCGATCGCCAGCCGGGCCCTCGGGTATTTAAAGTAAAAAATTGATAAAGGGCTCTTTCTATAAACGTTGAAGAGGAAAATTTTCATTAACTGAGATCTTAAAGTTACAGCCAAGGCCCCTAAAAAGTGTGCTGGCTTCAGAAATACGGGAGGAAAATGAAGTCTGTGCGTAGGCCGCATGGCCCCACTACGACCAACATCCACTATACAGACAATCTATTTCAAATTTCGCTCTAATACAAGAAGCCTATAACTGTCTAGGAAATACCTAGGAAACAATTTGAAACTGTACGTAGAGATCAAGAAGTTGTTGTCTTCTGATAGTTGTCTGGAGTCGTCATTGTTACATTTCTAGCTAATAATGACCTACCATACATGATCAGACGTCCCCAGAAACAAAATTTCGAGTGAAGAAAGCTTCTCCAATAAAGAAAAACGTCAAATTTTTGGCATCAACTTTCCCAAAAGAAGCGAAATAAGATCTTTCGCAAAAGGAAACTTTCGCATTTTAAGGCCAATCTCAACCAAAGTTTTTTTGCAGCGCTTGTCTGAAAAATACGTGAAGACACATGCGCAGAAAGAAAAATTCGTGTGAAAAGCGTTCGCTCATCGAAAAATTGGCTTGACGAATAGTTGAAGCAGTTTCTACTTTTCGTCAAGCAAAATTGTTCGAGGTGTACAGCATAGGATAATACAATTGCATGATTTTCATAATGGGCCTTTGCGATATGGCATTCTCACGGCAACCGGAAATTAAGTAGCAGTGAAACTAACTTGCTGTTGAATACATTACTGGTAATCTACAATTTCGAGTAGAGTAAGCTATTATTCTTGTTCACAACCAAATTCAATTTACCAAATGCCGATTTTATTGGTATTCACATTTCTGATCTCTGTCTTTATGTAATTTGCGCATCCAATCTACACGTGCTTTTTTAAAGCTTGATTTCCCCTGGCTCCAATGTAAACATAACTGAATTCATGTTTTTATCATGTACACAAAACATCAAAGATAGCTCTGTGACAACATCTTTGTTCTAAGAATCTTGCGCGCACTGAATGAAATTGGTCGAAATCAGTGGAGATTGGAATGAGCACACTTGGTACGAACGCTTGAATTGCGTTCGTACTTCAATTTCTTCCCTTAAAGTAACAAAAAAACCTTTCCCGGCCTCCCTTCAAGTTCTTCTTTTTCTGAAACCCCCTAATGGGGCATTTTGAAAAATTATATGGAAGTTTTTCTGTTCGCTAATGGTTAAATTAACAACGTGTTTAGAATAATAAAGTCTAGTACAGACTAAAGAATCGGTATCATTTTGAGTCCTCTCAATGATGTTTTAGAGTGAGAATGTTTGTAGTTTACCTAATTTCGAATTGTAGCCAAGACACTAACTAGACCAATAAAAAGGTGATACGTACAAGAACAGAACTGGCAGGTTGGATTTTTAGCTCAATTTCAGAATATTGCATTAGGTTCACTTGACAATATTGCTTGAAGTGTTAGACTAGGGTCATTTTTTTATACTGCTATAAGAGTTTCTTGGAGTTACAAATAGAAAAGAACTACCGATTTGCTGTTATTGTGCAAAGTTTAGCAGTATAGAATCCTTGATTTAAGTATAGCACCCATCCATAATTCATTTGGGCTGATCGTATTTTACGATATGCTTTCATTAGCGGGTGTGGTTCAAAAAAGTCTACCACACCCTGAACCGGGCCCTTTTGGTTTGCTAGCCGACCTGCAATTTTGATGCCAGACCTCCTCTGCCCCAATTAATGCAGTTGATAAATAAACAAACGATTCAAATCCATTAGATGTGCAGTTTTTCTGGTAAAATTGCTGAGGAGTAAAAGGAAATGTATCGTAAAGAAATGTTTGGCGACAGATCGATTACAAATACTGTTACGAGATTGTTGGAAACATAGGATCTTAGTTTTAAAAGAGGTTTTCATTGAAAACTTGTACAGGTAACGATTGAGATTAGGGAGCCTATACAATGAATCAATAATTTATCATTCGATTTTCGTCAGTTACCATTAAAAAGTAGCCATTCCTTTTTCAAAATGGGAAATATTAGTTGTCCTTGAATCAAGAAACCGAAAGTTCTGTATAGAGAAATAACGCATTTCTACTTTCGAACTTGCAGCAGCTGATGTTGAGAAAAAGAACATTGCTAGGGGTGACACACTCTGAAATCTTAATGATTCAACCTGCGAATGAAAATCGTGTTTGACTAAATTGACTTTGCTCTGAAAACAGTTATCGTAAGAGAGAGACCGGTATCGAATGTCAAATTTACATTTCGTCAGCAGAATGGAAGGTGAAGCTATTCTAATCAGAATAAATATTGAATTAAGGATTAGTTGGACTTGACAAATCCAGATACCTATCCAAAGTTATTTCTTGCTTTGTTGACAATCGTACGACAAAAAAGGAAGGTCCTACAAAATACATTAGACAAGCTTCAATTCTATGTTATCTTGAACACCAAAAATTTGTAGTAACACCTAAGACTTCTATGTTGCTAAATTGCTTAGACTTTTGTTGCTAAAGTCTTGTATGCTCTGGTTCCTGAGAAATTTCTTAATAACTGGAGAACTATCATAACCAAGCCGGCCATTATTAATATGACCATGTGTGTAGGAAGTACGGCTTCAAAATCCAAGCTGGATTAATATAGATCCCTGAGTAACTAGTAATATCTGCATTGGCTTTCTACAGTTACTGACATCGGTCAGGTCTCATTTTAATCAAATACAGTAGGTTCTTGCAGTTGTGATGTTGTTTGTGACGTTTATAATTTCCCAGACAACAAGATTATCCAGAAACATAATATGGGTATCAGTAAGGTTTCTCTGAAATCGATCGAGATTTATTACGCTAATCTATTCCCCTCCTACATGTATCATCGTCCATGGCATTGTGGGTTTGAGGAACGAAAAGCCGCAACGTTTATGCTTCTTGTTGCTATAGGGATCACTGCATAACCGCACTTGTGCCACTGCTACGTATAAGACCCTAATAGCTACTGTGCTCGTACAATATATAGGCCATTTCTACGAGAAACAGGGATGATTTCGAATGACAAATCCCTTCGTATTTCAGACTAAATGATTTAACTTACAAGTGCAGAAAACCTAACTATGAATTTCAGGAGTGTCGCAAATCGCAAGGCACTAGCACAGGATAAGCTTTCTTGCCATGTCGGAAAATAATTTCAGCCTTTTTAAAACAAAGACCAAGCTTTTTCGCTATAACCAAATTTCAAAGAACCGATTGAAAATCTGTCCTATTTCGAAGGCAAGAAATCAAATGTTGTAAACTTTCATCTCCCGTAATAAAATTGTGACAATAACGAATGAGAATCAAGTTACACGTCACATTTAAATGGAACCAGCAGCCTTGCTGACGATCAGTCTGATTTTATTAATGATTGACTCAATTATGAAGACAATAAGATTCATGATTCTGGTGCTTTGAACGGCAAAAGAGTTTCTATGTACTAATCAAGTATAACAAACTATAGAATACCATGTTGTTGAAATAAAAGAAAAAGACTAAGGAATTCATTAGAATATTTTATGAAAAATCATATTTTGTATGACAAACCAGAAGGGTGACAAAATATGATTTGTGCATCTAATTTGCTCTTTCCAATGTCACCTTGTAAGTTTTGGCATTTTTTAGCAGTTACGAAGAAAACTCAAGTAAAAAGGGTATCTACAGGGCTTCACACTCAACGATCCCCTACCCTAGTTGGTCTCTTGAAATGACAATGCTTTCCTCGTGCATTGCAATTTCCATGAGCTTTCGAATTGGAACTAGAAAAGGCCTTGCATGAAGAATTTAAAATTCCGACTCCCTGGCAGCAATGGATGAAATTATACACCATGGGCTTTCTTCCTTTTTTCAATATGCTTGGGTTTCAACCAAATTTCTGTTCTAAATCTTTACAAGTAACAAATAGCGGGGCATAGCAAGGTGGCTCTGGGGCCAACTTTACATTAAGATTTGAGTTAGAAAGCTTAAAAATCCAACAGCTTGGACAAAGTAGCAAATGATATGCATACAAAGCTAGCATCCAAAGTTTTCTAAAGAACTTTTTAGGGTCAGAAGTGTACCTTACATGAGTATCATATTGCCCTTTCCATCGAAAAGTTTGAAGCATTCCCATAATTAGTTCGAACTTTTACGTTGAAAGCTATGGATGGAATGCTATCTATGAAAATTCGTTTTAACTGCATTTTTGTTTGCCTGTTGACTGAATATTTAAGAAAGGGGCATGCTTCTGCTTTTTGGAATTTGTTTTCTTCAGTAGGTCTTCTTGGGCATGAGCTCTTGGTGTTCGACGACCTTTTGCGAATGTAATTCAGATTTGCGAAACATTATCACCATTCAAGCCCTAAAAGGTCATTGTGATGTCATGTCCTACAGTTCTCCATTTCCTTCAAATTTATCCCAATCGTTGACATAACACAAATTGATAATAATAACGTTCTTCTAGCGAATATCTAAGCAATTGTAAAACCAGAGGATTACTAACAACAAAGGCACATGAGAAGTTTTTAATGTGAAACAGTCAATTTTTGAACAAATGTATATTATTCTGATCCACATAAAGAATTTGCTTCGAACGATGCAAAAAAGTGATGTGATTTTCTCTGTTGATAACTAGTAAACGATAATGGAGATTTTTGGGAAAGTTCAACATCGAAAATGACGGCACAAGAACGAATTGAGCCTATCTGCGAATCGATTTTAGCTGTTCAATATTGGATCCAGCCCGCCCACTTTCTACGCATTCGTGCAATCCTCCATGGCTCTTAATTTAATTCTACCCATCTATCCAGATATGGGCCGCACTATGTATCAATTGGGTCTCATTTTCCTTGACAAGGATTTGGAGACAGGTAGGGTGACTGATTTTCTAAACTTTCTAAATAATAGAGAGCGCTATTTTTAAAGTAATTCGCCTCAAAAAATTGAATGAAGTTAATCGTAGCAGGAAGAGAAAGCTTTTGTAAATACTCGTGGAGTACTGTTAGGTATAACAACGAAGCGTTTTGTCGGTTGTTTATTCGGGTAATACTTGAAGATGCTTTATGCATATGAGATTGGAGAAGAGATTTCAATTCTTTGTCGTTTAACAACATTTATATAGCTTCCAAGGCCTGTCTTCTCTACAAATCTAAAGCCATGACACCCCTGAATGAGAAACAGCAAACTGCAATTGTATTTTAATCTGAGATCTGCTTTTTCCGTGAATACATCAATATTTGTTCACTCCTGTCCGGCTCAGGAGTTGAAACAATCCAAAATCTAGAAACAGTCTGATCTCCTTCTAAGTTGCTAAAAGATACTTAGTAACCAGCAGATTAAGATACGGACCAATTTGTTGTATCAAAATCTTTTAAAATGTCAAATAATCTTGGTCAATTTCTCCGTATAAAAGTGTTAAAAATGATAGGGTGACGTGATATACCTTAGATATAATTCCAATAGCGACTTGAAATGAAGAATGCGAAATTTTGCACCAGCAAAAAAGATGGTAATTTATTGTTACGGAAAGATCAAGCGAAATCCACACAAAAAGATGAAAAGAAAAAAGCAAAAGTTTAAAAAACTGCCAATTTTTGGCATCAACAAGGGAAGTTTGAGCCCTTCAAGCACTCACTTGAATTATTGAACAAAGAGGCATACTTTTGAGTAAGAAGCTAGCATCGCATGGCATCAAACCACCAGAGTGCAGGACTTTAAAACTTGTATAACACAAGCAACTAGACAAAAAACACAGTAAGACAAAAAACAAGATAAATCAACAACTAAGAGATGTCACTAAAAGTGACCGCCGTTGACGGAAAAACCCTGTGACGTTTTCAATAAAGAAGTCGAGGTATGACTAAAAATGACTTCCGTGAACATTTCCAGACCAGACTTCAAGAAATGCAATTAAAGACTTGGGAAAATGTGAAAACAGTTATCACCAGAGTTAATACGAGCAATATGTTATAGGAATATAACTTAATCACATATCGAATGACCTTTTTCTAGCAAGGATGGTCTGCAGTGTTTGCAAAAATTTTGGGATCACAACATAGCAACTATGGCAGATTTAAAAACAACTTAAACAAGCACTCACCAATTAAACGAAAGGATCCGGTACTCCAATGAACACGATTGAAGGAAGATGCGATGAGATCTGAAATAAGAGGAACCAAATACTTGCGAACGGCTTTTGTGTCTTTCTGCCCAACTAGTGCATGTAAACACTATAGGAATGAAACCAACCCTCGGTGCTGTGCTGCTGTCAACTCCAGGGGGTAAATGCCTCCAAGATGCGAAACGTGACGCAACACTGATACCATAGCTCTGGGTGATATTTCATTTAAGTTACTAACATTCGATAACGGAAAAAAGATTGAAAATAATTTCTAATATAGACTATTTTCAGGACAAGCATTTTTATTTCGCGTTTGATTTTATTGTTACATAAAAAGACTTATGTTTGTATAGCAGGTCTGACGGTGGACAAAGGAATGCACATTGCAGGCACTGTGAGTGATAGCAGGTGGTGTGCATTTTACAACCTAGCAAGACATCAGAAAACCAAAATGAGAGATAGAAAATCAGTATACCAAAAGTAATTGACAAAAATGCAGGCAGGCCTCACCGTGTAAGCAAAGGCGCAAGAGTTGATCAATTTTAAGGGTAAGAGGGAAAGTTGGATTAACGCCTTAACAACAAGGATCGACCCTTCAAAAAATTGAGGCAGATCATTTGGGATCATTTATGAATAGATCGCCTAAGAAAAGATATTTGGCGTTTTTCTTCGGCAATGGCATGGTGTGAATGTGCTAGTTTTAATTCGGAAATCTTCTGACGGAAAGTTATATTTAACAGGGCCGCCGGACGCAGGGGGGGGGGGGCAAAAGGAACAAAAAGGGCACAAACATATTTTTTCGCAACATTGGCTATTGCGAAAATAGGACAGTTTTCATGGTAATTCAGAAATTTTGACAAAATAACACATGCTTCATTCAGTGGGCACGCACTCTTGGGCATACTTAATTGTATACTTCATCATGGACGTTGAAGTTTTTCTTTGGTGTAAACCTTTTGTCAATGTATGATCATCATTTTCTTTAAAATTCAATTTACTTATTATGTTTTGGATTTTTAATGTAAGTGGAAATCGCGGCAGGCTCACACATGACAGGTGCATTATATTCGTCAAATATTCCAATTAATTACAACATACCAGAAAAATAATTCCCCATTAATGTAACCATTCATATAAAAGTAACAAAAACTTACAAGTTAAACTAAAAATATAGTGTACAAAATTGACAGAAATTGTCGTTTTAGGCTTTATCTATTTCGAAGTGAATTTTCAGTCTTTATATATTTCAATACGAGTTTTCACTCTTGCAATATTTAGCAAGACAAAAAATAAACAACTAAATTGCAATCTTTAGGCCAATTGAATTCTCCGAGATTATATACACTGCATAGTAGTACGCTGGTCGACCTACCGTATTCTCTCCAACGAGCGCTCATTAGAGATGGTATTGGAAATTCAGATATTCAAGATGCTACGCCAGTGTTTAAGCAGATCGACGAGGGTTCCGACTCGGAAGAAATTGACATCTTGTAAATTTTTTTAATTTAACAAGTATGATGCAAATGCGATATTATTTTTTGTAAAAACAATGATCGTTTGAATTTCAAAGCTCAGTTTTTTATTGGTGGATATCGTTGAATCTATCTTCAATGAGCACCTCTCTCTGAGGCCAAAAAATAAAATGAGTGACTGAGGCGTTTAATAGAGAGAATACGGTGTGTAACCGGCTGAGGAACAACTGGCAACACACTGAGGACATTTTTTAGCCAAAGAGACAGTCTCCTCCGCAGTCGATGTTGCTAGAAATTGAGAATTTAGTTGTTTTACATGGCGTCTAAAGGAAAAATATCTGGCTGTGAAAATAATACACGCAATATTTTTTTCAAAAAGGGCAGTTTTCACACTTTCTCCAAACAGGGGGGCCTGTGCCCCCGTGGACCCCCCGGCTCCGGCGGCCCTCTGTAATAAAATTTCTAAATCTTTCGATTCACTGCATGTTTAAGCGCATCCACGTTGAACCTTAGTCTGTACGATGAAGACATTTATTTTTCAGATTCACCTTTCGTTTATACTAAACCTTGTTCAATTAAAAGCCATGGAAAATAATGCCGCTAAAACCCTCACTTCGCGTTGAAAGATTTCTTTAATAGGCATGAAATAAAAACTACTTTCAAAAAACAGCACGATTTTAAAAAGGCATTAAACACTTAAGTATTTAAAAGGAAAAATTTTATTGCAGATTTAACAAGGGACAAACTGCTCATTCGTCGCACTGCATTATACTATACTAGGTATTTCATTGCATCGTTACACCTCTCAAATCTTTGCCAGGGTCACGATTGTCTGTGAAGCAAGCTACTCGATTTTAGGCAAGCTGGCAGTAGAAATCGGACATCAAAATTACTGGCGTAAAACAACCTATGGCGTGCAAAAGGCAATTGCTGAGAGATCCCAATGCGGTAGCACAATATGGAGCTCCTCCTCTGTGGAACTGTGATTGTAATTAGGAAGGAAATCTAAGGACAGCAGATTTGACGAATACAACAAAATTGAAAGATGATAGATAAAAGTAGATGAAATATGAATTTAAGTCCGTTTTCAATAATTTTGCTTCGTTTAACCTTCCAAAGAATTTCCCCTCTTCTATTCTTCCCAAAGCCTTCACGGTAGCCAAAGACTTCCTGATGCCTTTTTATCCGTGGTTTCTGTCAATTGTATTCTTGACTATATTTAGAAGAAAATTATTTTTCAAAGAAGCAAGATACTTTTTAAGTCTTTGTTGCTTCATTCTACAAATGAAATTTTTTCTTGAATCTTGGCTTGTCTTTGTGGCGTAGAAGCTTAAATAAAAGTGGATGGGACATGTAAAGGTAAGAGGGGCACTTCCATTAGCTACAAAAAGGCACTCAATCACTATATCTAGAAGATAAAGAAGTCACATGCAGGCTGTTTCTGAAAGGGGTCTCATGCAAGGACATTTTACCAATGTTTCTTAAAAGTGTTGGTATGTGCCTCTTTTTCGTGAGGTGATTCCATTCTCTATTGCCCATTTTACCCTTTCTCAGTCCCAGAGCTGTATAGGGGACCAGATTTTCACCGTATGGAACCAAACCGAGAGGAACTGAATGGCTAAAAAGATATACGGGGAAATTCAAAAAAAGGTTTGAACTTTAATATATATGGTAAGCAATCTAGTAATGACATAACGTTATATCAAAGTTAATTATCCTGTATACGGAAATTTTAAGTTCACACGTCGATAGCTACTTTGCGGATGAGAGTTCCCCCCCCCCCCCCCTTAAGGATATCAGAGTATCAGTACTGTAGTGGTGATTTTTCATTTAACTTGATGCCAAACTTATGTCTAGGTTTTCATTTTCTAGCTAGAGTTATTAGCTTTAGCAATCTTGTGTAAAGTTGATGATATTTTTTCTTTTCGTTCTCTTTGTAAATTGATTTATGTTTGACATGCCGATGTTTATTCGCAAAATGCTAAACTGACTAGTACTACTGTTCGAAAGACTCTTATAAGTAATTATAATTAGCTACTAAATAATGTTGTTATTTTCGGTTGAATGAAATGGATTAGAAAATAACAGAATGGATATCAGATATAAATGCAGAGAAAGAACAGCATTAAAGAATAAAAAACAAGCAACACAAAAGCCTCATTTTTGCAACTGCATACTTTCTAGCTTGATGGTTGATATTGTCGAATCTTTACAAACATCGTAACCTTGCAAAAATCTTTATAACTGCTAAGAACAAACATTTTGCTTTAGTTTAAACAAATCTGTCATTCGTTCAAGAGAAAAGGTGCAGGTTTTGCAATACCCACTTTGTGAACGTAACATTTCATATGCTTGAAATACGGTTATAAACTAAATAAATAAATTTAAAGTGATTTTCTTAAATCGGGAACTGTATTTTTTGAAAAGGATTGTCTTTTAAAGACAATTTATTTTGGGTTTTATATTAGAGAGATATAAACATTAAAATATTAGTGGTAATAAGAAGATAAAGACGCTTTTCCTCGAGTTCAGTTCTTTTTATTTTCATTATTTTAAATCTTTTGTTTGCCTTTGTTAAAGAAATTCTGGTAAATTAAACTAGCTTACCAAAAAGTGATTTAGAAAAAGTCCTATACATTCTAATGAACGTCATTGGGAGAAATTTTTAAGAAAAGAATTAGTTTATGATGAAGCTACAAGCAACCCTCGCTGAACACTAGCAAGATTTGAACAGATGTCTCAGCATTTGGAGCAGATGTTTCAGTTTTTTCGTTAAATCCTCCCAAACCTGATTTTTGCTTATCAAAAGCAAATGTATGGAATAATATACATTGATAATTGAGATGGTGACAAAGGCTTTCTCTCCACCCAAACAAATTGAATTGATAATATTCAACTACAACCAACCTGCTTACTTTATTGTAAACTTTTGCCTAGATTAGATAAAACTTCATAGGCCTACCTATTACTAATTTACTGCCTAATTATTTCAAAAAGTAAAAATGGTCTAAAAGTAATTTGTTTACGTAAAAAAGGCAAATTTGAGTACTTATTCTATAACTCCCATATTGCAAAGACTGCATGTATTTATGAAAACAAGTGTTTTCCTAAGTTTCTAGGATTATCATAATAAGCGACTTGAGGTTCCATAACCAATCAACTGAAAAAGTAGATTTTTCGCAAGCTGAAAAGAAATATAATAACAGCCATTGAAATAAAATTTCTGTTGTGCATTGATGAAAGATTGCTTGATCTGTTACTGCCATTTCAAAATGGTTTTGGGAGATTAAACACAAAACAACATGCAACTGTTACTTAATATGAAGAAGTCTGACTAGCTTTGGTTTTTGCTGGCTTCAAAGATTTCGATGGATATCGGCATTAATACCGCCCTAAATTCGTTAGTAGGCCATATACTTGCCTATCTCAAGTACTGCAAGCTATTTGTAGTTTTTTTTATAAAAAGACAAGAGACTGATTAATAATCCTAACAATATCCTTTCATGAAACTCCTTCCTTTTCATTATTACTAAAGTTTGCAACACATTATTCAGATTCGAAAGGTCCTGTCCTAGAGTCATGAAAAGCTCTTTTTATGATATCATATCTCAATATTCGGGTTTCTGCTTATCATATCTTAATACTCGAGAGCCGGGTTTCTGCCTTTTTCATATCTCACACGAGCAAAGTTCTGTTTTGCGTAGTTTGTGTTGCGATTGCGCAGTATTTAAGTCCCACCGGACTGGATATGGCGTTTTAAGAACCGACTCGAACTATTCATTAAAGTATCATCAGTCGCCCTTTTTGCGTAATCAAGAGAGCATAGTTAAACAACTTTTAGCACAAAACAAAAGTCATAAAGCATGGATCAACTGCAAAATGTAAACCAGTTAAACAAGACACATCAAGTGAGTCAATATTAAATGCCCAAAAGAGGGACGTGTCATCTTGCACATTTTACTTTAGCAAGAATTTGACTTAACCTCGTTTTCAAGCATCAAGACAGTCAATTTTTGTTGTGATGGAATTTCTTTGTAACAACAAGACCACAAGGAGCTAAGAATTAAGAAGGGCAGTTTAAATGATATAAATATTCCGTCAATCTCGATAGAATTCTATGATTACAGAGCTGGAATGTTTCTCATATTCACCATTGTAATAATGTAAAGATTACACGGAACCAATTGCTAACCCCCCCCCCGGTTCAAGTTTTGTGTCATCTGGGACGTGTTTGATCCTGTGTGCGTTCTAACTGCAAAGAGAAGCAAGTCGGAGCGCCATGGACAAAGTCACATATTTGTCCATCGTAAACATTCAACCAACTCCGCCGTCCTCAGGCTCCATGAAAATTTAATCTCTCTGCTGTTTCAATAGAAAATCTGCTCCATAAACGAAGGTAGCCATTGTCCCAAACTAAACAAATTTCAAAAAGAGCGCATCTCTGGCTCCTTAAATCAATATCAGTGCAAAGACGGCTTTTAAATTTGCTGAGTACACAAAAACATTACCCTTTTACAGATATTTGATACCTTTTTAAAATTTAAGAGTTTCGGAAAGCTTGAAAATCAACGAACTGCAGGCACCGCGGTTCGTTGAGAGAATTGGGGAGTCTAAAAAAGTGAGGGGGGGGGCTAAAACCGAATAAAAAGTTGCTTGACTGGTGATTATTTTCTGTTTTGACTGGTGATTCATTGGTAAAGTTTTTGCATTTTTGGCAAAAAGAGGGGGGGCTATGGCCCCAGCAGGCCCCCTTCTCCGCGGTGCCTGAACTAAAAGACGAAAGAAAGAAGCTAGCTTGAGTGAGAGAATCTAAAGATTCTCAAGAAAACATTGCATGCCGGAAATGCCAATAATAGATTTAGGCGGTCCCATTAAGCTTTAGCGCTGGTCATGTACTATATATTTTTAAGAGATCTCATTCCCCCAAAGAGCCTAATCCTTACCCTTTCCTCCCATCGTTCTTATTAAAGGAAATCTAGCTACTGACGGCTGTGCTTCATGTTCTAGAACACAGGTTACGCACATGGCTACCAGAAAATGAAGATATTTTTAAAAAATTGCTAAACTTAGTTTAGTTATGGAATTGATCCGACTGAGCTAAGGCTACCGGCGAGTCTAAGCATATGCCATCTGAGAACTTTTAGCCACTTGAATAGAACATAAAAATGATGAATTGAACGTAAGAAATGCGATGAATTGATGGTGAGTACCGAGCTGTCATAGTGCGAGAAATTTATTAAATATGAGAGCTCCTGGATTTCAATGTATAAAGCCTTGGTTCAAAATAAGATTTGCTATTATCTTCTGGTATCAAACATCATTTGATAGATGTCATGGAAAAGCTGAAGTGAAGATCAGTTATTTTCTTGTTAAAGATAATGTGTCAAGCTAAAGCCAGCAACTCTGCTGGGTTTTCAGAAAAATGTGATTTTTCATGTCATTGCCCTAGCCATTACGGTCGTTCTGTTTTATCTACACTGCTGTGAGGCTAGATTTCCATGTGTTCAGTTTTGCATCGCAAGAGTACTGACCAATCGCAAGCCGTTATTCTGATGTTACTTGACATGTTGGGTATACTCAGACCTTTCAAATGGACATATTTATATTCACTCATTAGCGGAAATTCATTTATCACTGAATTAATCTCTTCATGTAATACAACAGTGACTTTTTAATATAGAATTTGTTAAATCGAATATAGTCAATCTAGCAATTATAAAACTACTGATGGAAAATCAGAGACAGCACTAAAGGAAACTCATGACAAAATAGAAGCACATCACGTGGTAGAACATAGCATTCAACTGGACATATCAACAAGGGCAATCAATTCTTTGGACAAAATGAACCATCTCAAGATCAAAATGGCAAATGATATTCAATAAGTCTTAAAAACTGCTGTTCAGCGCAAATAGATACTGTCAAAGTGTAAAATTAGCTCAATTTCTGGCATGTGGAATCTCCAAAACCGCTTTCCCCCCTCCCCCCTTATTTTTTGTAGTAACAAAGTCTGCACTGATCAAAATTCTGCACTTATTGTATTTGTTCCGAATTGAAATTTAACTAGTCTGAAACAGGGGCGAATCCAAAGAAAAATATGACCGTCGTGGATTTGCAAAAAGAATGTGGTAGTAAAGGGTGTGGCTTTCAACCAGAGTCACGCCTTATCCTGATGCGAATAATCAAGGTGCTTAGGTTAAATATCGTTTACAGCTGAAACCAGAGTCATCTTTTCTGAACAGTAGCATAAGTATATTATAGACTTTTTACATTATGGATTTTGGGGGGGGGGGACAATAGCTTGATACAAAACTATGAATAGCTGTTGAACACCTTATAAAGAGACATTAAAGCAAATACACGAGTTCTATTATGCGAGCCATTTACTTTGTCACTAAAATTTGAACTTGCATCAACAGAAATATCTTTCATTAAAAGTCTCATTAGTAACATGGATGCAGCTGACGATAGACTGACATGAAAAACAACGATTAGTTGTTGAACACCTTGTAAGAGACATTAAGACAAATACGTGAGTTCGATTGTGTGAGCTATCTACTTTGTCACTAAAATTTGAACTTGCATCAACAGAAATATCTTTCTTTAAAAGTATCATTAGTAACATGGATGCAGCTGACGAAAGCCTGACATGAAAAGCAACGAATAGTTGTTGAACACCTTATAAAGAGACATTAAGACAAATACGTGAGTTCGATTGTGTGAGCTATCTACTTTGTCACTAAAATTTGAACTTGCATCAACAGAAATATATTTCATTAAAAGTATCATTAGCAGCATGGATGCAGCTGACGATAGCCTGACATGAAAAACAACGATTAGTTGTTGAACACCTTGTAAGAGACATTAAGACAAATACGTGAGTTCGATTGTGTGAGCTATCTACTTTGTCACTAAAATTTGAACTTGCATCAACAGAAATATCTTTCTTTAAAAGTATCATTAGTAACATGGATGCAGCTGACGAAAGCTTGACATGAAAAGCAACGAATAGTTGTTGAACACCTTGTAAGAGACATTAAGACGAATACGTGAGTTCGATTGTGTGAGCTATCTACTTTGTCACTAAAATTCGAGCTTGCATCAACAAAAATATTTTTGATTAAAAGTATCATTAGTAACATGGATGCAGCTGACGATAGCCTGACATGAAAAACAACGAATAGTTGTTGAACACCTTCTAGGAGACATTAAGACAAATACGTGAGTTCGATTGTGTGAGCTATCTACTTTGTCACTAAAATTTGAACTTGCATCAACAGAAATATCTTTCTTTAAAAGTATCATTAGTAACATAGATGCAGCTGACGATAGCCTGAAATGAAAAACAACGAATAGTTGTTGAACATCTTGTAAGAGACATTAAGACAAATACGTGAGTTCGATTGTGTGAGCTATCTACTTTGTCACTAAAATTTGAACTTGCATCAACAGAAACATCTTTTATTAAAAGTATCATTATTAACAAAGATGCAGCTGACGATAGCCTGACATGAAAAGCTACGAATAGTTGTTGAACACCTTCTAGGAGACATTAAGACAAATACGTGAGTTCGATTGTGTGAGCTATCTACTTTGTCACTAAAATTTGAACTTGCATCAACAGAAATATCTTTCTTTAAAAGTATCATTAGTAACATGGATGCAGCTGACGATAGCCTGACATGAAAAACAAAGAATAGTTGTTGAACACCTTGTAAGAGACATTAAGACAAATACGTGAGTTAGATTGTGTCAGCTATCTACTTTGTCACTAAAATTTGAACTTGCATCAACAGAAATATCTTTCTTTAAAAGTATCATTAGTAACATGGATGCAGCTGACGATAGCCTGACATGAAAAACAACGAATAGTTGTTGAACACCTTTTAAGAGTCATTAAGACAAATACGTGAGTTCGATTGTGTGAGCTATCTACTTTGTCACTAAAATTTGAACTTGCATCAACAGAAATATCTTTCTTTAAAAGTATCATTAGTAACATGGATGCAGCTGACGATAGCCTGACATGAAAAACAACGAATAGTTGTTGAACACCTTGTAAGAGACATTAAGACAAATACGTGAGTTCGATTGTGTGAGCTATCTACTTTGTCACTCAAATTCGAACTTGCATCAACAGAAATATCTTTCTTTAAAAGTATCATTAGTAACATGGATACAGGTGACGATAGCCTGACATGAAAAGCAACGAATAGTTGTTGAACACCTTGTAAGAGACATTAAGACAAATACACGAGTTCGATTGTGTGAGCTATCTACTTTGTCACTAAAATTTGAACTTGCATCAACAGAAATATCTTTCTTTAAAAGTATCATTAGTAACATGGATGCAGCTGACGATAGCCTGACATGAAAAGCAACGAATAGTTGTTGAACACCTTGTAAGAGACATTAAGACAAATACGTGAGTTCGATTGTGTGAGCTATCTACTTTGTCACTAAAATTTGAACTTGCATCAACAGAAATATCTTTCTTTAAAAGTATCATTAGTAACATGGATGCAGGTGACGATAGCCTGACATGAAAAACAACGAATAGTTGTTGAACACCTTTTAAGAGTCATTAAGACAAATACGTGAGTTCGATTGTGTGAGCTATCTACTTTGTCACTAAAATTTGAACTTGCATCAACAGAAATATCTTTCTTTAAAAGTATCATTAGTAACATGGATGCAGGTGACGATAGCCTGACATGAAAAGCAACGAATAGTTGTTGAACACCTTTTAAGAGTCATTAAGACAAATACACGAGTTCTATTGTATTAGCCATCTACTTTTTTCGCAAGACTTTGAATTTGCATGAACGGAATTATCGAGAGTTACCTTTTATGAAAGAAAACAATAGCGACATGGACGCAGGTGACAATGAAATGAAAAACAGTGAGCAGTTTTTTAACAACTTGTAAGAGACGTTAAGGCAAATGCATGTTTTCTGCTGCGTAGGTCATCTACTTTCGTCATAAGAATTTGAATATGCATCAAAAGAGCTATCTTTCCTCGACAGTAGCATTAGCAACATGATTGCAGGTTACAATGGAATGAAAAATCGTGAATATTTAATTTGAATAACAACTTGTAAAAGACATTGAATCAATTTTTGGTGTAGACCATCTACTTTTGTCATAAGAAATGTAATGTGAGCTGTAAAGTTACTCGCAGCAACAAGACATGTCAACTTTTCAATCCACTTTGGTTCTTTTAGTGTCCTGGGCAATTTACTTTAAACTTTATAAGAGCATATTGAATCGTTAAACTTTGCATCTTTCATTAACGTCTCTTTACTTGACATGTATTTGATAAGTTGTAAGTAGTTGCTGATTTACATGAATTTGAATTTGATCTACAGGGCTTTGTCTCACAGCATCGAATTTTCTCTCTCTGTTTTCGTTGATAATGCGACAAATGTTGCCTGTGTACCGACCCCTGATACGCACAAATGCATTATTGGCAATGATACGTACAAATGTTTTTTTTATAAAGCAAAAACGGACGATGTATCAGATTAATGTCACATAGAACATGTCAAGCTCTTTGAATCTATTTGAGTCAAAATCAAATTAGGCTGTTTGGGCTTCCTTACTTAAATCAATCAATTATGAAAGGAGAACGAAGAGCTCTTTTTGACTTTCTTCTGATCACAAATGCAGATTTTTTCTACTTTTAGAGCCTGCATATTTGACTTTTATTACGGCTAATAAGAACGTAGTCAGTGTTGGTTTTAAAGTCAAATACAACAGGAATGAGTTTCTTTTTATCATTGCAGAAGTAGATCAATGTACTTGATTCATCAATGTATATGTTAGTTGCTAACATCAATGACAGAAACATATCTGAAACGATCGTAGATAGTAAAGTAATTGGTTCCCTTTGTGAATAATCCAAGCTAGCGATATTTAGCCCAACTGGCGTTCTATTTATCGAGTTGATTATTGCGAATCCCTGTCTAAATCTAGGTTGCTATGGAACGACTCGACAATAGTAACAGTGTCAATAATGGGAATTGACACCACTTTGGAGTAAGAAGATGGGATGAAAACTAAGTCCAAGGCAACCACACGCGTCCTCCAAGGTGCCTTGTGTGTTAGCCTTATCTTCGATATTCTCATAAGATCCTTGCTGCAGCTAAATCCTTAGTAATCTATCAAATGACAGTGGCTTTCAGAAATATCCAAGATGGTAGTAATTAGATGTCAGCATTTATTTATAAGATTTTCCAAAAAGACAGTTTGCAATACCAGTTATAAATCTATTTCGTTTATAGGATATTTGATAAACATACTTGGAAATATATGAATATGAATTCAAACTAACAGTAAAATTTATCTTATGAAATATATTTTGCTGCTGCCGGACTACGAGGAGCAATTACAGTTACAATACTTCAGCGACAGGATCATTATGGTCTAATGCAGTTATGATCTCATAAGTACAATGAAAAGTGAAGTTTATTCAATTTTCTGAAGAAGTAATAAAGATTTGATGTTACTAAGTAAAAACCTTTTTTGTTTACAAACTTTTGCCAATTGTAACCGCTGCCCCTTGATACACTGAAAACTTGATGTCTGATTTTGGTAAATGCGATAGTTAACAAAGGTATTGTGGACTTGACCGTTTTCATAGAATTGCAATATAGATAAACTAAATATAGCTGATCAACAAAGCTCCATTATTGTTGAATAAGAAGATTAAAATAAGCAATATTCTTCTTCAACATCCAAAATTTTACATTCTATGAAGAGTGTATATCGAAGGATCGTACATTGAACTGTAAGTAGCATTGAATTAAAATACTGACACTGACAAAAAGCTGACACTAAAACTTATCTACAAACAGGCTGTAAATTGAAACAACGTCGGGTACCAGTCTCTTTCCAGTGGGTACTGAGTTCAAAAAGTGATTAAAAATGTCATGAAATAGAAAGAAAAAGCACAAATTGCTTGTCTTATTATCTTCTTTGTGAAAGCAATAAACAGCTAGCAAGCAAGCAAACCTTTCAATCTATAGCCTGCTGCTACTAGCAGCAAAATGAAGTATATTGCTAATAGACTAATAGAATAGTAGTAAAATGTTGCTAATAGAGATATTGAAATTGAAGATAACAGGGTACAATCTACGAATAATGTTATCTTTATTCCATCAAAAAATGCTTTGCCATGAATGAGAGCAATGAGCCAAAAAAGCAGATTAAAGCATCAAAACTTTTAGATCGCACAGTCTATGCACATACCAAAATCTTAATCTATACGTGAATCTATGTTGATAACGTTACTCGATTATGATGTGGGCAAAGAAATTCTAATTGTCAAGTTTTGCTCAATAAATTGACTCAGGTAGTGATTTCGAAGGGTTTGATGACAAAAAGAGACACCTCAGCTACTATAAAAATGACAAAGACAGTTAAAGTAACATTAAGGGCAATACTGTCCAGTTAATTGTTATGCGAGATTACAAGCTAAAATTACGCGAATGTAGTAGAGATCTTTGAAGAAAGAGAGAAAACAAGCTGCGCGTTAGTTTCATAAATTCTTAATACCCAAAGAAAAAGCTTCAAAAACTCTTTTAAACATTTTAAAAAACCTACTACTACTGGAACTTTATTCGGATGTTTTTTAAAATAAACCATGAAAGTCTATTCGGAGACTATCAGAGTCTATTTAAAAGTCAATTTAAGACCATACAGTCTAGATTGCAAGATTCAAAAGAACTTGCTCTCTGTCATTTTTAACAAAGAAATCTTCAATTGGACACGGGCTAGATGTTTAAAAAAAGAAAAAGAAAACATCTTTTGTTGAAATAATACCAGAAAGCGTAGACTATGGCTTGCGACGTAAAATTTTAATCAAGCCGAATAAGTAAATAGGTAATAAAGAAAATGTTTCTGGAAGAATTAATACTATAAATTTTGGCTTTCCATGTCCTCTTATTTTAGTAATTAAAGTATATCATCAGGAGCTATTGTGGCTTGCTATACTGTTTCATCAAGTAACGTTTTGATAAAACAAACCGGTAAAACGCCCACCTATCTAGAAAAAATGCCCTAAAATTGCTGCTGGCAGACCATCAGCATTAACTTTAATTCAGATTGTCTAAGTCACTAATAGCCAGTGTAATCCACTGCGATTGCTTTCTGTTGTAGAACAGAGCAAAGGTGATCAGGTTGGTTAAGTTTTCATTTCTACACTAGGTCATTTAAATTCTTAGGGTTGGAGCAATTCGTACAAACTTAGATTCTTCATTGCAAACTTGACATAAATAAGAATATGTAACCTGATTCTGACATGAATGAACCGATGAGACGTTTTGCAAAGCTGCTCACAGAGATTTTCATGTGCAATGATCTTTAAAGATCCTCATAAATTTTTGGCAAAAAAGTAGAGGATATAGAATTGTGTCAGCAGTGGCAAAAGTGCGAAAGAACTACCAGATACTTTTAACTGCTGTAAGTCCTTTCATATCGCTAGGAAATAGATCAAAAGAACAAAAAAATCCATACGCTCTTTTTTCGAAGCTCTTAATTGGTGGATAAATCTCTTGTAGAAAAAACTGCTGATTATTAGAATAGTTATACTGGTGACGTGATTCTAAGGGGATCCTTCAAGCGGTTACATCTTTCGCATGCTACTTTTTGTCGGTCGACAAATTAAAGACTAAATCGTAATCACGTATAATCTAGGTCGTTCACAGCAACATACGGACATGTTCCCAGAAAATTGTAGCAAAACTACCTGACCTCGTGCTCAAAACAACATGCGTTTGCGTCAAGCAACAGATATTCTAAATTGAAAAGATGGAAAAAGAAGCAATATATATCTCCTTTAAATGCTGAATATTAGAAAAGACTAGAGCATTAAAATATAACCATGTGGAAACCTGACATTGCCCCCTACCGTGAATTTTTCTTCTTGAGGTTTCATCCTCTAAATGAGGGACATTGACTAGAAAAGATGCTAAAGCGGGCAGGGGGGGGGTGGCTAAAGACTGCTTTAGAGAGACAAGGCTCTCGATGTTTGCGTTTATTGTTGTTTAATAGAAAGTTTTTGTTGGAGTTTCAGCCCGTTTACACTCAAAGTTTGGAACTGTATCAAAACTGTCGCCCTTCCGTTTTTAATGGCACTCTGGTATATTAGTGGTATTTTGGCCGCTTGGTCATTTGTAGCATGTACATAGGCTAGAATTTTTGAATGGAGACGATTTGGCTCTGCTATCTGGAACAATTCTGACCCTGCTACGAAAGCAGACCTTATCTTCTACAGCAAGTATTCTGTTATTAAATGGGACAAACATTTATCCGTAGTGATTTTGTTTCGGATTCACAGTGATAACGAGAGTGAGATTGTGGAAGCAATCGATGATTTTTGAAGCAGTGGAGAAATAGACAAAAAAACTGCGAGATGTCTGGCCGGCTTGAAACCCGTCTGGCTCATTGATCAGGTTGATTCTTGCTCCTCAAAACAGTTAAATATATCATTCTTTAAAGGAAGTAACCAAAGATAGTTTGGAACATCAGCTACCAAATTTATACACAATTTAATAAAGACGATCAAAAACGGCTTGCTGGGAAATCGAAGCAAAACAAAATTAACGGCACCGTTAAGCCTACGTGATTCATTTTTGTTTTTAGTTCGTTAGGCCAATTGTCAATTGCCATTTTTATATTTAGAAAAAACGTACATAAAAATATAAATATGATAAATACAAAACGCAAGTTACCTGAATGCTGAATGCATACAAATATTCCTTTGATGGTCGCATGCAACAAACTTAAACATCAGTTACTCTGAAGTGAAATCATAATCCCACGTTTGTCTGATGCACAAAATTTCGACAATTTGCTGTATCTGATCTCTAGTAAAAAGCCTGTTTTGTCATCTTAGTTACATATAAATGTATCAACAGCAACAGAGATACCTATAAGAAACTGTAAAAGACTTCAATTTGAGTAAATGTTTGCTAATGCTATAGGATTAAGAACGCAAATGGATTATACAGGATACACTTGACACAATCTCGTTTCATGGGCAGATGGATCAATAGCGTACGGAAATTCAAGCAAAATCGCAAATAGAAGCTAAATTTTAGCAAACACATAGAACATCACCAACTCGCTTCAAGAATGGACGAAATGCTTAATATACTTTTTTAATAAAGGAACCCTCATATGCATCGTTTTTAAACCTCCAACTATGGATTGCTGTGGAGCTCAGTTGGTGTTTGGGCAAAATGAATGACCCTGGGTCAGCTAATTGAAACAGCAAGATTTTCATGACCTTG
This sequence comes from Rhopilema esculentum, assembly GCF_013076305.1. Next base: position 946,371 of record NW_027019541.1, on the reverse strand, counting down.
GTTTTTCTTTCTTCTTGTTCAAAAAAAACCAGGTGTCCCCATCCAAATGGCTCGATAATGTATGTAAGAATTCGCTCATAACAGCATGTATGCAATAAAATCATTGAAAAGAAACGGCGTGGATTGTCTGATCTGCGCGCAAGCCATAGTTCTAGCAAGCATATTGTTAAAATGTCTGTTTCAAGGAAATTTGTCGTTATCAGAGCGCCTACTATTGATGACTGAAAAAATTGCAGTTAAAATAATATGACTAATAAGAATATGACCAGTGAAAAGATCTTTCATGTGTTTTTTATAATTAAAAAAAAAAAATTGGAAAATTGGAAAAATAATACCTGTTACTTTCAAACGGTTTTCTCTGCAAATTTACTAAAAATTGAAGGCCGAACAAAGAGGGGTTGTTGTGGATCCAATATCTTCGAATAAGCTAATCATAGAAGAGGTCCATCTCTTTTTCCATCAATTGTTTATCTATTGCGCTAAGCTCAAAGAAAGCAATGTGACGAATGCCTTAGTTAAATTGAAACATTTTAAGCAGGTCTAATACAAATCTTCTTGATCTTGCACTTCTTAGAATAAAATCCTCGTTGCACTATTTCGTCTGTTTTCTGCCATCAGTATTTCAGTATTTCAGTATTTACCAATCAAAACACTTTTGTTTCTTATGTACTTTCGTGCCAATGTGAAGCTCGGTACGTAGAACGTAGTAGTCAGAGATTAGTGGATAGAATCAAACAGTGGCGGACTGGCTGGGATGCTAGGTTGCGATCGCAACCCGGGCCTTCTCAACTTCATATTGACCGGGCCCTCCGTAGATAAATTCGAGAAAATAGCCCTGTTAATTTCAAAGATATCTATGTTCAAGAAAATACAAGTCGCAGAAATGAAGATAAAATCCTTAGAAAGAAAACATTTCAGTTTTGCTTACCAGGGGCGTTGTGGCTAGGTGGGACATGGGGAAAAAATTCTCGGTGGCCCCCTTTCGAGTGAGTTTGTAAAACCCAGGAAAATATCCAATATGAACAAAATCTTTGGTGAGAAAATGCCGCACTTATATTTATACTCAAGTTCACAGTTCAGAATTAGAGGAGGTCAACATTTACAAACAGGCAGCATAGCGGTCAAATCTTTGATTGGCTGAGAGCTCTGTTCGCTATCATATTCTAAGCCAATCAGCACACAGGATTTTCACAACAAAATCGCTTCGCAGCTAGAATTAGGCCCATTTTCGCCATTTTAGCGTGTTTTTACCATATTGTCTACAAAAATCATTGCATGCCTCTACAAAGCAAATTTCCACTTTATTTTTTGTCCAGTTTGTCAGTTTGTCTGTGCCAATTTTAAGGTTGCAAACAGCTAAAAAGATATTATTTTCCTATTGAAATCATCTTTAGCAAATAGATAAAGTCTTGACCAAATAGATGCAGCCTTTTTCTCGTAAAATTTGAAGATATACTGGCAATCAGGTGGTGCCACAATCTAATGAGGATAATATTTTGTAAACAATAAGTTTACGGTCTGAAAACCACTCAAGTTGAAAAGAGAAACAAAGAATCAAAGCTATCACCGGTTAGAAAAGATTCAAAATGAGTAATGGATGGGAAGAAAATCATCTATGATGTGAAACTTCGGTTGTGTTGAAACTGTAAGGAAAAAGCAAATGTTCTGATAAAGGATGCTAATGAGCAAGTATGCTAGCCTGTTTGGATAATGAATTAGTCAAGCTATTAATACTGTTCTCAAAGCAAAGGTGCGACAAAAAGAGAAACTATTATAAGTCTTAGTAACTTAAAGTCATTGAGTTTAAGTCACTGATAAGGTGATAATAGGGCAAGACGCAGTGCTTGATTGTGAGGAACTCATGTTCATTGAACAATCCCATCAGAGAAATGTATTTAAAAAATATCTTCTTGTGTAATCTAAACAGCAGTTTACTTTGACTTTATACATGTATTTATTTCAAGGCTGCCTTAAACTTAAGAAAGAGAATTACCAAAATACACTAATTTATTCTCCTCATGTTTTACAAAATCCATATTTCGTACAGCAAAAGTGCAGTTAAGCAAATAAATGAGTTTGTCATGGTTACTATTTAGATATGCATGTACCTTGTGAAATGGAATGAATAAAACATTTTCGAGAAATTATCTAGTAATAAACATACTTATTTTGCTTTAGAAACTAATATCTGCATTATTGGCCCAAATTCCCTACTTTGATCTAAGCGTTGACCCAATTTCCCTACCTTTTCTTTAGTAAAAACGTCAATTACTGGAAATCTATTCTCTTGGAATAAAAAATCTTACATGTTTATCTCTTTTTGATGCATGTCATAAATAATTCACAATGCGTAGTTATTTGCATTTGCATAGCCCGGAAAAAGATGCGAAATGAATCATAAAACTCACTACTTATTTAGGCAGCTGAACGCCCACAATCGGAAGCAATCCTTTCACATGAACTTACCGCCTCTTGTTTAATCACAATTGTAAGAAGGAGTGTTTTTAACAAAGAAATCGATACATCAGCAGGGCCCGTACCACAGGGAGGCCGGGGTGGCCATGGCCCGCACCTTTTTAGAAAATAAAGAAGTTTTAGAGCATCAGTGAAAAGGGTAAGAAGCCTTGGCTACCTACTCATCATCATCATCATCATCATCATCATCATCATCATCATCATCATCAACATCATCATCATCATCATCATCACCATCATCAACATCATCATCATCATCATCATCATTTATCATCATCATAATCATCATCATTTATCATCATCATCATCATCATCATCATCATCACCATCATCATCATCATCATCATCATCATCATCATCATCATCATCATCATCATCAATCATCATAATCATAATCATCATCATTTATCATCATCATCATCATTTATCATCATCATAATCATCATCATTTATCATCATCATCATCATCATCATCATCATCATAATCATCATCATCATCATCATCATCATCATCATCATCATCATCATCATCATCATCATCAACATCATCATCATCATCATCATCATCATCATCATCATCATCATCATCATAATCATAATCATCATCATTTATCATCATCATCATCATTTATCATCATCATAATCATCATCATCATTTATGGAAAGAAGAATGAAAACATAGATATTTCAAAGAAATTCTAAAAAAATTTAAGAAAATGCTCAGAATATTTCCCAACTCAGCTAAATTAGTAACTACTTTCATTTTTCCAACATAAGAAGCAATACTTGCAGAACTCCAGATGCCAGAAAACAGCCAGGTGAAAAGTGATGTTATATGAGACGACCTTTTCAGGAGACAATAAGCACAAAATATTTGAAAACTGTTATGAAAGAGTTGGTTTCCCAGTTTTGCTTGTTTTAGAGCACAGTGTTGCATCAGCAAAGTTTTAAGCTCGACTATAATGTTGATCTTATATATACGAGCTTTTGAAATAGATTATTATCAATCCTGTATTTTACATTAGGACTGTAACTTTTCTATAACATAACAAATTTTTGGATTTTTTGGAAAGGTCCGGCATTTTTGAATATTTTCTTTCTCATTCGTTCGTACATTTTAAACATTCAACTTACTATATTTTTCCTTGTGAGTTCGAGATAGCGGATATCATATATACAAACAATCGTGCAAACAGTATAAACATTTTCCAGTTATGATTGAAAAAAAGCACATAAAATTATTTCTCGTCATCTTAATCCTGCTTTTCTTCAGTTTTGCAACCAAAACTTCCTTAATGGAAGAGACATGCACACATTGGAAGCAATGCAAGAGGATTTGATAAAAGGCAATTCACTTAACACGCGCTAATGCTGTCAGTACAGAAAAGCCGAACATAAGAAGCATGAAACAGTTTGTTCAGCACGACGGGGATTTGTCTACAATCAAAAATTAAAACCTTCAGCTGAAAAATCTAGAATTAACAATTTATTAGCTTAGAGTTTTGTCAACAAATGGAATGAAGTCATTATATAGTTTTAATCTTTATTCCAAATGTTTCGTAGTTGATTTCCGACAACAAAATTGATAATTCGGTTTGAGTAATAAGATCAATAATAACTACATAAGGTCTATGTTTGAAAGAGCGATAGGCAAACTATTTCAACAACATTTGTTTAATTTAGCAATTTGGATCCTGCGATATTTTGATAAACTGTATTGCGAAAGTGATTTTTTATTTTAATTTCGAAATTTCACGAAATCTTCTAGCTATACTCTTCTGACAAGATCTATTTTACTCCTGGAAATAAAATTTCAACATGACAAGGGATTTATATAACTTTCACAAGTTAACAAAGCTCATTGGTGTAGGCGAAAAAGTGGTGGGGAGGGCTATAGATCCCCCTAACACCCCTCCCCCAAGAAAATTTGTCGCAATTCAGGCTCTATTTGAGTGAGTGCTTTTTAGACTGTAACAAATTGCTGTTAACTTTTAATTGACACTATCAGCTTTTAACTGGCTGTCGAATGTTTAGAAATCGTGTTTACGTTAATGCACAAACGAAGGATTAAAGAAACCGATATGTTTTGGTCCCATCGTAAAACGATGTTCTGTCAACTCGTAAAAAGCCATCAAAGCTGGGAGCTTGTCAGGACGAAAATATTCCATGAACCAGTGGGAAGAAATATTCCATGACTTATTATGGGTTGTCTAGCAAGCATACCTTCTAAATGATTTACTGACGTGAAGACTCAACTACATATTATAGCTTGGATACCAAATTATTTGATTGAGGCACTTGCGAATGAAATATTCCATTTAAAACGGCTAACTTTAAATAGTGGAATGTGGAATGCTGGAATGCTGGAATGTTGGAATGTTGGAATGTTGGAATATCAAATTTATACAACTATGTAACTACATGCTAACAAGTACATTTGTGTTTAATTTGGGTCCGTCGATATTCATTAAAGTTCAAAACTTTTTAATCTCATTATATATTCTAAATAATTTTTCAAATTCTACGAGAAGACCATACATTTCGAATGATTCTTCAAATTCTGTGACAGTCTACTTGTTTTGTTTCCAATCTTTCAGAAGTTGTTTTTCGTGATTTTTTAATTGCACTTTATTCTTGCAAATCACTATTTCAAAATTACTTTTTATGAAAACACTATTCAAAGAATCTTGAGTTTATTTCTTGGTCAAGTTCTTTAATATATTGTAGCTTTCGAAATTTGGTCGTGAAATTTGTTTGTAACGATAAAAATCTCAGATATGTCAATTCCAAATTTCTCTTCAGGGGTTATTCTAAGGTGGTTTTGTTACCATTTTGTGGTGCTGTAAATTTGATTTGTGGTGTTGTGATTTTAATTTTGTGGTTTTTTAAAAATTTGACCAAATGGAAAAATATTCCGCAAAATATTAGGAATCGTTGGGTAAAACTGTAAGAATTACAAATCAAAACAAAAAACTTAACACAACAAAAGAATTATAGTAAATAGTCAGCAGGGACGGATTCAAACAACAATGATTGGGTGTTAGACATTAGTTGGATTTCTGTGCCACACCCACCCTTCAGGTCACTGGTGAATTATAGAGACGCCCATTTTTAAATTCGGTCTTTAACTTTAAGGGAAAGAAGATAAGAAGCAGTGGCGTAGCCAGGGTTGAAAGATTGGGTGGGCAAAGAGGAGAAAACCTTGCGTTTGGAAAATTTCTGGCAGTGGTATGCCAATTGAAGAATATTTTTCTCCAGAATAGCTCAGATTTGTCATTAAAATTAGAGGATTAACTCTATAGCTATCTTCACTAAAGCTCAAATTTTGGAATTAAAGCTCTTATTCCCGGATAGGACTCGTGTTTACAGAAATTTTTTGCAGGATAAGGTAAAAAAATAATTGCAGAAAATAATCACATCCTCGTGATTTTTCTCCAGGGTAGACCCCGACGGGGATATGGGTTCCACATTTCGAGCACTGGCAAATCAAAATGCACATGTAGGTACAGTTTTTGTGTGGTATATATAATGATATGATGATGATTCAACTTCACGTGGATATTTTCAAAACATTGCATGCATTCTCATTAGCCTCCTAAAATTCCTGCAGCTAGCACCCTTGGCAATGCTTGCATAAGATACGGATATATATTTTTATTGATGTTGATAGACATAACCAACTATGCCAGTTTCATATTTTTCATTGCTGTAATACCAGTTCCGTAAAGTCCGGATTCAAGCATATTCTATTGTGCACTTCACAATGGGTGCCCAGGCTGTATGTTTATTTGTCTAACAGGGTTTTAAGTTTCCTCAATTTCCTACCACTCATATGCATAGAATTTAAGTGGTTGTGCCCTGTTTTTCGGGCCGAGTTTTACTGCTTCTTGAGTATTTGCTTTCTTATTAGGTAAAACTACACTATCCTTCATATTCCCTCAAAATATACAGTCTAAGTCTACATCGCCAATGCTAACACTGAAGTCAAAAAAGACTTATTATGAGGTCACTGGCTTTTATACTACCGGAGGGGCGTCGTGAAATTTACCGAAAATTTTTCCGACAAAATTTCTTTGAAAATGAAACATTTCAAGCATTTCGTGCTAAGGTAAAAGGGTGAGTGAACACAACCGTTACCTTAGCGGACAAGATATTTAGAACGTACCTTTTCCTTGTCTCTGTTTCTTCATACTTATTGTGAAAGTCCATGACAGCTCGCAACCCTATAGATCGGTAGATTACGACAAAGGTAAAAATGTTACAACCTGAGGGAAAAACGAATGGGAAAACTGTTTAGAATCTTTATGCTTCAAGTTTGCCGGAAATTGCATTCTTTGAAGCAAATATTGATGATGATTTTTTTTTCAAAACGAATATCTACTAGTGGAAAACGATAGTATTGATCAACCCCTTCCTTGTTTTACCTTATGCAAAATAACTGCATAAATTTTCAATTCTAAGACAAAATTTCAAATCTGGTGAAAGGCTCAAAATTGGCACTGATCCGGTCACCACGCCCCCCCCTGCCCCCCGGCCATGACGTCCCTGTACCACCATTGTTTTTTGTTTTTCTCAACTGTAGAGTTAATAAATTTAGCGAAAATGATACCAGTGATTGAATTTGTGGTGTTGTAAATTTTTCTTTGAATAACCCCTGGCTCCTTCCAAGCTTGTTTTCATTCTAACGATCTCCGGCGATCATTGTCTCCGGCCCGACGCCATCATGAAAACATTGTGTGTATTGATATTTTCGTGCGAAATCGAGGCTTTTCACTACTTAGTATAAAAGCAGCCGGGGGTTCTAGCAATATTATGTAGAAAATATTGTCAAAATATGAAGGTAAAAAAAAGCAAGCTATAGAAAACAAGTTTCGATTACCAATTTTTTCCTTTTAATAACTAAATTGACACTAAGTTGCGTAAATTTGAGAAAGCAATCGCTTGTGGGACATACCCAGCTCCCCCGGTTGAGCTCGTCTTTCAAGTTGGCCCGTCCACAAGGGAAAATTTGTCTTTCAGGCTGATATGGGAACTTATTTCATTAACCATTCTGGAATTTTTTGTCAAATAAAACTTTAATTTACGTCGAGGAAATTTTAAGTGCTTTATTTATCTGAAGTTTAGCTAAACACTGATGTTGGGCTTCTTTTAGAAGATATGCAGTATATCTGTATATTTGCAGATAGATAGATAACCCTTATGAATATAGATAGATAGGCCTCCACCATGGAGGGGTAAGGAAGCTTGCTGTTAACATGAAACAGTGTTTTAGTCACTGCTGTCTGCTAGGAGATAAAGAGTAATGCTAGTATAACGGCAAAAACCATATAACTCGGCCAAAGATTAGTAAGGTACAAAAACTTGAACATTGTTTGTCTACGCAAAAATAAACTAACACTGGAAGTACCTCTGAATGATCATCAATCCGATATTATGGAGTTTAAAGAAGCTGGACTTGAAGAAAATGGCGTCTTTATACCTGGGATATCTGTACGATATCCCGCGAGATATGCTCGTTACATCCCGCAGAATATATGTTCTTTGATTTCATTACTAAATATGAAAATTGTTCTTTTGGGTAGTCGTGACTAGAAGATACCTATTAGAGGTAACGGCCACACTGAGGGCATTTTGACCCTCTGTTGGTATCGCCCCCAACACCTAGTACAGATACCTTGTTGGTAGGTTTCAAACTCTCTTTAGATTCATAAAGCAAATTGATACTGAGGACAAAAATACCAAACTGACTGGACGCACCAAATGTGATCCCACAAACTTAAAAACAAGAACACTAAGAAGCTAAAATTGATCTACTCTGAATTTCAATTTAGAAAAAATCACACTACATACAAAGATTGCAGCCCACACCAATAACATGCAGAAGTCACTGAACATCAACATGCAAGTTATTGGAAAGCGCCATCGGCACATACGCAATTAATTTTCTGAGCAAGTTAGAGGTCACTGGGTAGGTGCGAATTGGAACCAAAAGAACAATTCGAATTTTGGATGCAAAGGCAATAAACGGTAACCTTAGGGAATCCATCACCAGGGACCGCGTACCAGTCTAAATGTGGAAGGGCTAAAAAGGACGTGACCGAAATTTTTTTGAGCCCATGCCCTCTCGAACGCCGGAAAACTCCCCTTTTAGAAAATACTTGCTAATTTCTACTGTCGTTTTATAAACAATCTGGTACAGAGAAGATATCCATAGCTATAAAATAGATAGAATTAGCTTAGGGATAATAAAACATAAAAAAACAACTAGAAAATGAACAAAAAGGTTTCCCAGTCAAGAAAAGCTGCTGCTACGTAGGAGTATACTATTCAATGTTACATTGGACTATGGCTAGAGTAAACTTTCCAAAAAGTTTTCTAACGTATAATCACAAAAAATTGAAGGGGCTATAGCCTCTGCTAGCCCTATGGCCGCGCGGTGCCTGACCATTACAGCTGTACTGCTTGCACTATATGCCTTCATTGCCAACGATTACACAAGTGCCTTTCATGGCAACTGAAAAGTAATTGCCTTGAAAGACACCGTTTTTTGATGTTTTTAATAATACCATAGTCAGCCCTCAAATTCTGCTTTTAAACAGGTTTTATTGATGCTCAAATATGTCAATTCAATTTACTGTTTTGTAAATTACCCCAAACCACAGGAAAAGTAGTAGCAGAAGTAAACTACCTGTAAGCTTTTAGCCCAAAGAGTAAACTGCAATAAGTGAGAAAAGGCATCCTTCACTATAACCGCAGCACGTGTGCCTCGACTGCGCTTCCCCTGCGCTTCCCCTGCGCTTCCCCTGCGCTTCCCCTGCGCTTCCCCTGCGCTTCCCCTGCGCTTCCTCGCGCAAAAATTGTCGAGCTTTTGTGAATGATTTTTTCCCTTCTGCTTTGCTTAAATGAGAATTTGTAAGCATGCATTTTGTCGGTCACCAATTTTCATTTTATCGTAGAGATTTGTCCGCAAAAATAATTCCGGGTAACACTTTTCACCATCGGTACCTAATAAAAGTTAGATTCTAAAAGTATTGAAAATTACTGTTCACGCTATTGCTTTTTCCGTTTGAAATAGGATCGGGTTTCTTATTTTAATTTCAAAGACTGCACAATAGACAGGGGCGCCTACCCTGGAGGGGCTGCAGGGGCAAAGGGGGCAAGCAGTGCCCTTAAAAATTCACTCTTAAGAAAAGATTATAGAATCTTGTATATAATTGATGACTTATTTGCCTATCATCAGAACAAAAACAATTATTCGATTTACATTTTATTGTTGTTATTATTATTTTCCTTTTTACACTCAATTATAAATGATTCTGCAATCATGGAGTATTGAGGCTAAGCAGAAACTCAAGATCTTAAAGCCAGCCCATTTATAATTGCTATGATTTTTGTAAAACCGAAAATTTCGAATAATGACAAGGCCATATAACATCCACTTGCATGGAGAATATTTAGAGCTTATGATGGAAAAATTCCTACTGTATGGGTGGAACAGCAGGAATTTTATGATCCCTTTATCCCCTGCATCACTTTCCTTTACCATCAAGCCTCTGTGATCTATAGCTTTTCTAATAGATTCTAGAAGAACTTCCCATTAAAAAGATTCTGTGATAACGTTAGAAACGCGGAAGAATTATAACTTGAGAAGATTAATCCGTGTCATATCTCTCGAGAACTCATCCATAAGCCCCCATCCCCAGAAAATGGTAAAGCCCCAAAATTTGCCTTTAATATACATTTTCTGCATATATTTCCAGAAATGATTTAAATAAGGCTTGTTTTGGAGCGATTGGGGAACTACCACGTTTTTGAGACCCATCAGAACCTGCTCGAGAAGTCTGACACATAAAACAAAATGGCGCCCTCAAATGGAAATAGTCCTAAAACAGCGCTAGCAAAACTTTAGCTGGATGACCCACTGAAGTAACTTGAAGGTGTCTAGCCGCCAAAATTCTCATCAGTGAGGTACTAGGTATGTTTTAAATCTAATATTAAATTGCCCGCAAAAATTTCCAGTGTGAATCCCGGTAGCGCACTGACTAAACATACGGGTTCCAGAAATAAAGCGAGCCAAAGTCAATAATTTTGAAATAATCATTCCTGATGAGCTCATATAATTCTGACTAGCTCACTTTCTATTTGATCAATATTTGATCAATGATCAATATAGACAAACAATTTTAATTTATGACCAAAAATAAGATTTTTTGCGAATTCCGATCTGCTCATTTGGTCTAGAAAGAAACTTAAGTTCAGTCTAAAAAACACTCAATAATATTCTAACAAGATTTATACTAATCCCCGTCCCCCTCCCACCCCACCTCCTCTAAACGTTTATGGCCCCCTAAGCTCATGACGCAACTGCTTCTTGCAAATAGCTTCCGAATCATTTACTTAAGTTTGTAAACTTACTGCCACATTCTTTAAGTCAAAAGCACCTTTCATGACAAAATTTGGACACTTTATCTAATTCTAATTTTTAGTCTAGATGCCGTGAATACGCTTTACACTTACTCCACAAACAAAACCTCCAGTATTTTAGGCAAAGAGTCTTTTTCCAGTACCAGAATTGCTTGAAGATCTGGGGAATTATCAATTACTTGGTTTGGAAAAGTTGCACATAAAACTGTCTGCGTGCACTATATCGCACAATTCGTTACTTAAAGAATATTTCACGATCAACTTCAGGCTGTTTTAAAAATCAATGTAAACGAGAAATTCGTGTATTTTTAATAAATAAAAAGGGCCTAAGCTCACAGTCTAAGACACTCAAATGTTATATTGTTAGCTTGTCAGAAACATTTTGTTTGTACGAATGTTTTCTTGGAAGAAACCTTCTGATGTCATAGGCTAGATTGATTAAATCATTTCGTGTGAATCGATCTTTGTCAAGCGCGTCAAACACGTTATTGTTTTTAACATGAAAAACAGCCAACAGTATTAACATTTTCTTTCTTTATCTTTTTGTGACGTAAGCAATATAAATCCAATCTGTTTCAATAATATAGCCTGGATTAATAGTTTATTTTAGGCGAAGGGAATTAAATTAACACCTGGAAAAAATTAAGTGTGAAAAATCTCCTCAGTTTTTATTCTCAACCAAAATGTACTGGATATCTTTCTCTATTCTAATTTCATTCAGGTTTCCCAACCAAGCAAACTTCTCATGTATTTATTTGTTGAATCTCGCTCAAACTGTATTACACGCTAACAAAAAATGACACAAATCTGTCTGTTTGTTCATGAATACTTTTTAATATTTTTCATTTATACTCAACCAGTAAATATAACTCACCGAGGCTTGAAGAGGATACCAAGGTGTAGCAAAGTAGAATTTAACTCGATGAAAGAAGCAAAAGAGGTTGATTATCTTCATAGCTGTGATACAGGTGCCATTGTAGTTTAGACATCAACCCGCATGTGCAAATTCCAATCTTTTATTGTAAACAATAACCTGCAGTACAAGAAGCTTTGAAACATCTAGTTCTGCGATATCTATAAACACAAATTTCCTAGTTGTTTCAAAGTGATAAAACATTGAGAACTGACTAAAGATTATCGCAATTTGGAATCTAAATAACAACAAGGCTAGTCTAAAAGAAACTTTCGAGTATTTTATGATAACAATGAAGTAAGTTTTCTCAATTGAAAAGGGTTTACACAATTAATTCATTAAGCAAGATAATACGGCAGGTAGCAAACTGCAAACTCAAGGTCAATGCTTTGAAAGAGCGGAGCATTGCTGTAGAGAACGTGCAAGTTGTTTCCGTGTCAATGGGCGTGAACATGTTCATCAAAACGAGATTCATAATGGCAGCAACATAATGGCAGCAATAAAGGAGGCAACGAAATAATCATGGCATCAATTGCTACTCTTGTAGAACATGAAAACGAGGAAGAAAGAAAAAGTCACCATGTCATGCTTTGACAAACTCATGGACAATAAGCATAAAACCGATTTAACTTTAGAGACTAGGAATGGACTAAGTTAAATTAATTCTTAATTTAAATAAATTCGACTTTCTGGTATTGTATTACAAATTTGTATCGGTTAACCTTGTGATTAATTTGTTATTTTGAAAACGGCATTCCTTTCCCCAGAAGATTCATTATGATTCTTGCGTTCTCGAGATCCTGCTGTAGATATTTACAGAGCAAGCTTTCCTTTTCTGCTTGAGGAAAGAAAGTTCACTATTAAATGATGTGCCGTGCGAGATGCATAAAAAAAATAAGTAACTTTTAAAAAGTCAATCAGATTCAACGTACGGCAAAAGCATGAGACTTTTGAATTTTCTTCCCGCGATGTTTCACTCTCGCTCCTTTTTTTAAGATTGTATCATTCTTGATTCAGACTCTCTTTTAAAAATCGTCCTGAATGCCCTGCAACCTTTTCGAAAAGAGATGCCTTCGCATTTTCCTCATGACACTCAGAGATTCAGATTCCCAGATTCCTCTTTTAAAAACACTAATTCATCATAGAATTTCAATTTTTTCGGGCTTTTGTCTCGCATTTCCTCGATTCCCAATTAAAAGCCGAGCGAAGAGAATAGGAAGATTTTCAAAAAAACTTTTCTGATTAAAGAATTTCAGATTCACATTCGTTATGCGTATCGGGAGGTCTTGAACGCTGATATGTGACCTCCACCCAGTCGCCAAACAGATACAGGTCATGCGCTGTTGAGTTTTCTTAAATATGATGTCACAGGAAAGTCGCTAAACTTGATTAGTAGAAAGTAAAAATCATTGCCAGGTTTATCAGACGTTTTTTACTACAAATTACCACTAAATTAAGCTATCTAAATATCGATAATAGAACAAGTCAAAAAATGGCTTAACTAAAATAAATAGCAAAGTAAAAAAAGGCTATTTCACCAAATGAATCTGAATACAATATAAATGGGAATTGCTGTGCGTAAGTGCAAATATATGGTTTATAGCAAACAAAATTGCAAACAAAAGAGTGGTTTCGAAGTTTGCTAGAATAGCTAAAAGTGATGCAAGAGGAGCGAAAGAATCGATAAAAAATCGCAAAACGTAAAGCCTCAGAAACTAAAATGATGTGGAATTAGGAACTGATGGCCTGTTGGGTTGTAATCAGTCCATGGAAATAGTTAGCTTTCAGCGAATGTTTAAGTATCAAAATCGTAATCCAGGCGAGCCAATTTGTGGCGACCAATACGTATTGGCTTATTGTTTAAGATTTTCCAGTTATATTAAAAACAGCATGCTTGTCATGGCGTTGTAGCACTTTGTAAGGTTCATGGTATGGAGACTGTGCTAGCTTGCGAATGTCATCATGACGCACAAAGACATATTTACAAGTTATCAAAGCAGATGGATGATGAGACTCGGCAAGTTGCTAGCGAAGTGGTGTAGACCAATGTTTTGCAAGTTATATTGAAAAAGCTGTGCATAAATTGCAGGGTCGAGAACACAAGAGTCTGGAGAAGATGCAAAAGATTGCCAGGAATATGCAGGCTACACCAGTAAACTAGCTGCGCGGGAGTGCAATCCAGATCTGGTTTCAGAAGCGTCCGGAAGCTGAGAAGTACACGGCAGACTCTCGTATCAATGATCAACGGGATGGGTCAAAAGATGCCTTCATTGAGCTCTTGAGTTGACGATGGGGGCTCTCAACCATGTCACAAAGATGATAGGCTGTTGTGTCGATCCGCTAACTGAGCACCGCGATAAGTCATGACGATAGCAGGAAATCCATCGGGTGACAAAAGATGGGGCAACTGGTTCAACTGTTATGTCAGCAAGTGGAGTCGCTTCCGGTCATCGTGTGAAACGATCGATGCACTTCAGGAGATATTTAAAACCTTGAGCTTGAGGAAGGGGTCCAACGCAGTCGATGTGTATGTGGTCTAAACGAACATCTGACGTGCAAAAGGAACCAGATCATTCAGGTACGTTTTGATGTGCTTTGGTAAAGACAAAGTCAAGTACGCAAATGGACAGGTAAACAGCCAAAATTCACTACCGAAAGTAATTTCTCGAGAAGGGTTTTTTATGGAGACTTTGTGTGCGTGAGAGCAAACATTAGGCGTGCTAAAGAGAATAATGACTTAGTACCATTTACAGATAAATTGGTTGTGGTGTCAATTATCTTACGTTGGCGCACATCCATATTTAAGTCAGCGTTAGGAAGAAAATCAGCACCAATAGTTGAGGTTTTTGAGCGCTTGGAGAGTGGTAGAAAAGGATGTTGCTTTTCAAACCGTGAAGAAGGAGTATTACTAACATCAGCGCCTTTGTTAACAAGGACATGTGTGCCCGTGGGACGGACTGTGCCATAAAATGGTTGACTTTTGTGCAATGTACCACTTCTCACCTCTAGCGGGGAAGTCTTCATGAAGCTGAGATACTTAGGTCTGTATTGTGAAGGAGCATGGCGGAATGCATTTACAGGCAGCAGAGCAAAACGCAAGTGGTACCGACAATGAGAGCTTACGTGACGTTCAGCTTGAACAACGATGTGGAAAGCGGGACTGCGACTAGAAGGGCCAAAACCAGATTGTGAAGGATAGCAGTTATAGCCTTGTGATGAAAAGGTGCTTATTTGTTGATGGAGCTCGGCAATTCCGTTTGGCGGTACTGTGTTCGAGGCAGCCATGGTCGAAAAGGCTGCAATAAGGGCTGCAGGAGAGGCTACTTCTATTATTTTATCAGCAAGTATTGCTGAATTGTCATTGGAAACAGACTCTGTGAAAAGGCTAAAATTGGCTGAACATTGATAGGCACAGCGATGTAGAAACAACTGTCTTAGAAGCTGACGCATTTTTCAGAAGAATTGTGAGGCTTTCTGTCGCCAAGTTTCGGAGATCAAAAGCTGGTGAAGACATTTTTGCTAAAAAGCTAGAGTGTGTTTTATCAGTTCTGTTTTCAGGTGATCGTACCACCTCCCTCCCTCCCCCCCCCCCCGCCCCATCAAAACATACACGATTGTCAACGGCTCTTCCTCGACGCAACAAATGTAGCATCTGAGGTATCAGAAAGTCGCAACTGAAGACAGTCTCAATGAAATGTCTCAATGAAGATCAACAATGCTGATCGAAAAACATCACTTTTACGCAGAATTTCAACACGAAGGGACCACTTACTCATTCTACACATAAAATCGTGAAAATATCCTATTTGATAACATAAAGAAAGCATTTAACAGTAACCTTACTACCCATCACATACGAAAGAGACTGCAGAAAGCTGCTTGGTGACAAACATCTCTTGCAAAACCTTATTACAACACCACAAACCTTTTAACCTTTTTAGAATAAGTTATTTAAGATAAAATTCTCAAAGCAAATGGCTTAAACTGATACAGCTACAGAAATTTACGAAACTGTGCTAAGATAAAGTCAAGGCCATCCAATACGATTGAAACGGGGGACGTTTTGATGAAGACATAGCTACAATCCAGGATCGACAGTGACTCTCCTATTAGCGCGCCAACGGATGAGGGGAGAGGGGGATAAAATGTTGGGCCATGCACGACACTACCAAGAATGTGTTAAAGGGTTTGGCTCAGCCTTCACCATCTGTGGCTAGAGCAGTTTATTTGTAAACATACACTACTAACGATTGTTTGTTGGATTTCGATTCTGGAAATAACTGCCCTGAAAAACACTGGAGACAAAACGATGTGGCAACAAAGGCTGGGGCAGATTCTTGCTACAAAAGTCTCAAAAAGACAAATGTATCAGAATTCCAGCTGATACATAATGGCTGAAGAGCAGGCCAATCTTAAGGATCATAGTGCTTTTGAATGGTAACTGGTAAGGGTTGCTACTGATGGCCAACTTTTTTGTAGTGCGATGAGAAGTGCAAATGATACTACAAATACTAGAACTATGATGCCAACCTAATATTTAATGGTTCCATATAAAATTATTTACTTTTTTTAGTAATTTGCTAGTAATAATACTAAGAGGCGCAATGATACTAAATGAATCCATCTTCAAAACTCAAAAAAAGAATTTTTTCCAATGCTAGCATTCCTTTTCAAGCTTATCTTCAACGGGGAGTTTTCTTCACCTTTGATATGTCGAAAACTAACAAACTGGACCCTTACACAAATAAAATCTAAGAAGGAGAAAAGGAGCGGCAATAGCTGATACCATTGCATGATGCAATCGCTTTCAGAGATACCAAGTTGATCTGCACTCAATCATTGAATCCAAAGAAATATTCAAATTCATCAAATGCCTTACTTTGATTTAATGACGGCTTTAGTTACCAATAGTTAAGCAATATTAAGTAAATTTTTTTCAGAATCCCATTTGAATTATATTCTGCACTTTGATTTTATGCTAGTAGTTATGCTTTTGAGCGCCTATGAGCCTAGGGGTAATATGCGCTATAAAAATATCTATATTACTATTATATTATTATTATACTCCGTGCGGGTCCTATTCAATTTAGAAACTTGAAAGATAAAAATTCACTGCTATGGAGTTAAAGCAACATTTTTAATATCAGCTGGAAGTCACCTGGTGACAGTATGAATTTCGATCTGGTTGGATACTGAATGAGGACTTTACGTGACAATAATTATTCAGTTAGCCCCGGTGAGAAAATTTCTTCATAACTAACGTTTACATGAAAGAAGAGCATACAAAACTACTAATACCACTCTAGTACATGAATACCACCCAGAACACGCGTCTTGCAAGCAAATGATCCGCCACTACCAATCCCGTATTATACAAAAATTAAATTTCTCACTGAAAACTCGAATAATGATACTATTAAAGTAACCGATTAAATGACATTCACCTTAATGTATAATTTACAAATTTATTCCAAAAATTCAATACAGTTTTCCAGATACAAATAACTTGGCAGAAAGGCACTAGAAAAGAAAAAAAATCTCGATTATTGCTACTACACAGCGACAAGATGACACTGCGGAGGATATTATTACTGGTAAACGGTTAAGAAGTCTGGGGCCTAAAGTAGCGTACAACAACAGCAAATCGGGTGAAAACAAAATTAACAGGTCATAACTTGCAGAAATGATATAAGAATACACACAAGACGTTCAGGTGTTTCAGTGAATCTTTTTTAATGCTTGTACAAAAGAAGGCAGCACTGTTAATGCAAGGTCGAATTCAACATACCAACTCAATCAACGGCTTTGTTTTGAAACATAACTCAAACCATCTTTACGCTGAATTGATGCTAGTTTTATTAAGAAGATTTTTTGACGAAATTGAGTTCAAGATTTTATAAGGGGTTTGACTCTATGATTAGCGATAGGGAATGAAAAGATTCACCCTGAATAATAATTGCGGAATTCAATTTTCAAACTTAAAATCGTCATAAAATCAATGATATACGCACGAAAAGAATGAAAAATTGCCTTCAGTCTAAAAGCAGTATGGAAAGTCCTAATAAGAGTTACAAGAAATTGTACAATAGAGATATAAATGATTTCCAAAACGATTTCGTAAATTTGATTACTTAAGTTAACAATAAATTAAGTAACTAAATTAAATAACATAACAAATATACTTTAAAACAACGAAAATCCCTCAGCACTTCCAGGCAAGATCAAAACAAAATATAAATTTAACCTTACCTTTATTAGAAAATGTCAGGAGCATTCTCATCAAAACCATTGTTTACTTTTGCGGTCCAATAGCCGCCATTATAGACGTGAGAAACCGTCCCGGTATCAGCATCTACTTCAGAGACAAACCACCTGTGAAATTGACAAATATATATATGTATCAGATACCATTCAACATCATACTTCCTTGCGTTTAATGCGACGTAATATCTTTTCTATAAAAATATGAATTCCCGTTTATCTTTCGGTAATTTTCAAACTGTGAGGAATGCCAGATGAAAAAGAGCTCAAGCGTCCTACGTAATTTTTGCCTAACGTAATATTTGCCCACGTAAAAGATTATCTTCATTATAGTAACTTTTGATATTAACAAATAGATAACATAGATCATCTTGAGTCTGTCTAGATAAGCAATGAGTCTTGTCTAGAGACAAAGACTAATAGACTGAAACGCAACAACAATTTTCCAAGGGAATACAATCGGTTAGAACTTTCCCTGTCAGCGTCAAAGCTTTGTCGAAATAAAGTTTTCAAACTTGGGGATATATTATCAATTTTACAGCCATCAAAAGCAACATATGCCAAAGCTTAGCAGCTGCCTTATCATTGGCTAACACCAAAGAACTTGTGCTGTCCATACCTGGGCTTCCACGTCTCTTTTCTATGCTCGCGAGCTTTCCTGGCATGCCGTTGTTTTTCTTCGAGTCTGTGCTTCTCTGACGCAGCTTCCTCTACCTAGATATGAGTTTACTTCTTTAAAAATACTGTTAAATGGGCACAGAGTTGCCAAAAGTGAACTTTTAAGCAGGGAGTGTGTTTTTGAGAAAAAAGGGGATGCTTTTACATCCTCAAGTATCGCCTCCGTTTACGATTCGCAAACAATGACGCCAGTAAGATGTGATACAGTAAATCCCCACTTATCAGAACCTACTTTTTTGAGGTTCAGGCTGAAGTAGGTTCTTATTGGAAAGTTACTTGGATTAATTTCGGGGTATGAAGATTCTTATACAAAGGATCCCTTATTTAAGTTTTATACCGATTGTGATTTTATTTCTTCTTTGAAAATCTGGGAGTAAATAAGGACTATTGAAAACTCTATTTTTTGCCCTTGGGATAAGAACCTATTACATTTTATCACACTGAAACAGGTTCTTAATTACAAGGTGCATAATTTAGGAAAAACAGCCTCTAGGTTCTTATTTTTGTAGGTTCTTATATGCGGGGATTTACTGTAATGCAAATGCTAAGAACAAATGCTCACAACTAACGTACGGACTGTCTCTTTTTTACGAAAATTGCCACCGAAAATCTTTTAATCAAGACTGCTGTCACCTGTCGACAGTGGTATTGTCAATCAAGACTGTCGACAGTAGCATTGTCACCTAATATCACTGCTTTTCGTCCCTATAATTATTAAAACCTTGTAGAATGCAATTTGGCACGAACCAAATGTCCACATCATGCCGTTCTGAAATTATTAAAAAAGAACAAGATTCTGGATTACAAACGACGGGAACAGCAATTATCCACATGTGCAGCTGTGGGTCTCCCGCGCCTTAGAAACAGCTGCTTTCTAACATCCCTGGGCATACATCAAATCTCAAGCAAGATGTCATATGGTCCTATGAATACTTGCTTTTTTCGATAGGCACTTTTTTCGCATAACCAAGGGAAGCTGCAGACCCAAGAGTCCGTGCTTCGCGTCCTTGACATGACAAAACTTTCTCTCAGCGTGAGGAGAGTCTCCAGCTTTCTGTAACTCCATACTTTCATCGAGTTGAAAAACCATAATTAGAAAAACACTTACATTTACATGTTCTCTCTTGCGCTTTTATGTACACTAACAGTTTTGAAATTATTTTATGCAAATAACAATCATAAATCTGACTAAAAAGACTCCTCATTATGCATCTGTTTATAAGCAGAAAGCCAGCAACAAGAAATAAGTGGGATTAATAATGAAAATAATTTTAATAATATTGTTCTAGTGAGGAACTCAAAACAACCGTTTTGATGAATTCTTTCTAGAAATTTAGTTTCTTTTCTAGCATAACAAATCTGCTTACGATCACTGACAGCCACTCGAGCAATATAGGCAACCCCCCTTAACGTGGTATGGTGAAAATTATAAAGACTGGGTAGCAGAAACTACAGAATATTTAGTAGCAAAACTACTTTATAAGACGCATTGGCCAGGATTCTAAAAAGCTCACCTTTGCGAATTCGAGAAGACGCTGATCGGGTCTCCTTCTGCTGTCAGTGGGGCAATTTATACCTATAAAACAATATCCAAAGTTAGGCAAAACAAACAAAGTCGAATGCTGATTTCAGCCTGTTCAAAATGTGGCTGGCTACAGCATAAAAGGCATGTCATCATTATCTTGTTTATAATGGAAAGCGGTCACAAGAGTGAAAGCGAAAGAAGTGAAGGTAGTGGGGAAAAAATAATAAATGCACTATCGTGAGAATTCCTAAAACGAAACTAAGATAGAATTTGAGAGAAATTTCTTCTCGTTTATACGGATTGCTTTTTTGAAACTTATGAACGTGCTTTGTGAATTCTATCTCTTGAAGACTCACCGAAGCACTGACATTAAAATTCAGTTTGTTTCAATTCGATAAAACGAAACTCTTAAAAGTGACGCCTATATTAAAGCACTGACATCAGGTGTTTTTAATTGCATGACGATTTGAACAGTTAAAATTATTTATCATGACAACTTCACAATGACAACTAGATTGTCTGATATCAATAGCTAATTTTATATCGCTGGCTTTTGAATCACGGGAATCTTTTGGGAAGTCCTCTATGTGCATATCTACGTAACGTTAACTGCTTAGCTTATAACCATTTTTACATTTGCCTATCTTTGTATTAGCTGCTTGCTTTATTCTGAGATTTATTGTTAACTTCTTTAACCTGTGAGTATAGTAATTGTTTAGGCGATGAGCCATTTCGGCCTACAAGCCTTATTGTAACAAATACGCTTGCCTTATAATACCCTAATACAGGGAATAGTCTCTCAATACGAGGCTGTTACGAGACCCAGAGTAAACACATGCTATATTTGAGCGAGAGTCTGCTGACTAAAGCAAATGGCAATGCTGGATAGAATCTAGAATACCTGATGACATCAGAAAAGCTTAGACACAAGCAACTAGGAGCTGAAGCCGTACAATACAAAAGTACAATATTGCTAGAGTACGAAGACACAACTGAAAATCCCCTTAAAACATATTGGCGATCTGCATATGAATGTGAGTATCAAGCGATGACAGCATCAGGCTTATGGTTTAGCCTCAATAGGGCAGACTCACTTTCGTCAGCTTCATTCAAACAAAATGCAAACTTTGTGAAACCATACACCCTATGGATGGAATAAGAAGAATGACAAATCTCTAGAGAAAAGTATGCAGATATAGATTAACGTTACCTTATTGAACAGATAGCATGAAAAGAACGTTAGCTTTATCATGTTTTAACTAACACCCAAAACGGATCTAAACAGAGTCCTTCTGTTGTAGAAAACTCTAAAGTCACGGCATTGAGTACTCTAGTTTCTTAATGCTGCAAGAAATTTCAATACTTGTTGATTTTTAGAATATTCTTTATTATTAGATGGCAGACCATCTTGAGGATGGTTTTGGTTGTGAGCATGATAAAAAGATTTTATTGGTCTGTGTCTAAAGAAAAGATACGAAATTGTAGAATTTCAGCTTTCTTTAAGCTTGTTTGCTCCTGGTATTGAAGTTTCTAAATTTCATCTGTTGTTCAGTATTCATTTCTTATAAAGTTTCTTAAGTAAAAATAATATAACTTGAATTTTTATAATAAAATTCTCTCTGCTCTAGGTCGGTTTTTAAGTCTCATCTTCAACGAACTAGAGAACAATTTGCATTTATCTCCAGAGGACATTTAATCATTTAATCAAGATTTTATATAAAACATGTTTATTGATAAAAGTGAAGTAGCCTCTTTCAAAACGGACCACGAAAACACTAATTGAGTAGAGTTGAACTGATCCTGGGGGTACAAGGATGGTTATGATTATTATGCATCGGGAGCTTCATGTTACCTGTGAGAATCGTCTGGCTTGGGAATGGCAGTCCATAGTTTTCGCTCTGATATTTGGCAACCTTGGATAATTTATACCATGTAATTAATTCATAAGAATAACAACTAAAATTATTTTCTGTTATTGAAAAATAACATCTAGCAATCTGTTGGTCATGTATTCCTGTCAAAGCGTTCTCTCGCCTTCTATGAAGGGATCGAATAGATGTTTGATGAGCCTAATCAAAGTAAAGAACACGCTTCACAGAACTGATGCCATTTCACAATAACAGCGTCACTTTGGATCATAAAACAAGTTCTTAAACAGTTACTGACTAACCCAGTTTCAATGCTATGATTGAGAATGACAGCGATAAAAAAGTTTTTCTCTGACAAAAGACAGCTCTTTTTTAATGAGGGTAGTCATCCCACAATATTTTTCAAAACCACCTGTTGCGTTCTCAAGCTTAAAAGAAAATCTGGGAAATACTCTACAAGAACAACAACAAGCAAATCTTATCGATGACCCGGAGAAAAGTGCACCAAGCTGGTTTTCCAAAACGTTGTTTGACTAGAGCACCATGACATTTCAATGCCTCAGAAGGTACCACAGCAACAAAACAATCTAATCAAATTAGAACTAGAAAAATAGGAGCTCCCAATTGGAAAAATATTCAGCTACTGACATTTAAAGATGGTGCCATAATTCAAATTATGTTATTATTAACTTACCATAATTAAAAAGTTCAGATAAATGTTGGGCTACAAATTGACACTAAATTGCCAGGTCTTGAGGAATTGGTCATTGGCCTTCCTTGAAAATCGTGGGGCGACCAAGAATCAATGTCAAGGCATTTTCGTTTCGATAAAACTGTTGCTGGGAAATTTTAACATCCATAATAACAAAATCACCCCTAACCATTTCATTGTAATATCTAATATAATTGTCTCCATTTAGGCAAAAATTCATTGCACTTTCTAAAGAGAAAAATTCTAAAATAATACAAACCATTTGTTGGCCTCGCAATGAGTCCTTCATCCCATGCCCCTTCCAAAGTGAGCTGCGCTATACCGTTTTTATCTTTAACTTCACCTGCGCAAAGACAAAACTGTGTGTGTCAGTAAACATGACGCAGAAGGGACAGCTTAAATGTTCAATGGCAAGAAGGAAAGGCGACCTTACATTCAATGGCAGTTGCAAATCAATACAGAGAGGTCATATGACCTCGCCGAGCAAATCTTAAAAAATAGAGAGCGTAGAACCGCAACAGCATTTAATCAAATTTAGCCTTTACGGCTTTTGCTTTCAAATTTTATAGAAAATTAGCAAAGGTACCAAGAAAATTAATCTAACACGTGACAAAACAAACTCTCTTACATGCTCAAAGGAATTTCAGAAGGTGTTTTGATTGAAGCCTTTAATAACTACATGATTCTGCCATGTCGTGCTTGTTTGAAATAGAAAGTCTACTTGAAGGCACCTTCCTTACCTGTTAATTTCTTGTAGCTGTGTGATTTTCTATAAGGTGTAAATTTAACTGTTGCTTTTTCCCCAGTATTGTGACTAACAATTTCTGATAATCCGTCCTGAAAGGTTACAGACATACAGAGTACAAGAATATCAAATAATGTAGGCTCAAATAAACAAAAATAACAATTCAGTTCGACGTGAGACATTTTTAATTTTGTTTTGCTAACTCACAAAACTGTTAGCTCGTTTACTACTAGTAAAGGAAATAGGTCTTTAAATTATCTTTGACACCACACATACTCTACGAGATGTCAAAATAATTGCTAGAATGCCTAATGACACATTGAGACCTGACCTATCTTTGAATCAAAATATTAAAATGCCTTTGTCTGATATTCCATATTGTCATTTATCTCTAATCTAAAAAGCAAACTATAGTGTTAGGGTTGGACAGCAGGCACCTCAAGACATGTGTGAATAGAAACAATTATTATCGCTGTAAACACGTTGTTTTTGGACAGGTCTAAGTAGCCTAGGGTGCAATCGCCTGCCCTCAAAATCTTAGGATTAATACTCAGAAGGACTAAGGAATATTCCGATATGGATTTCATCGTGTAAAGCAACCATTCTTAAACTCCGGCCCGCAGCAAGTTTTTATCCGGCCCGCCGAGCCAGGGGCGGCGGGCAGTGTTATTACCGTTATTACTGTAATAACACTTTTTCCAAAGTCTTTATCAGTTTGATGCATTCGTCTGCTAGACACAACCAATGACGTAGAAATAATATGGTATCTGTCCTCTATTCATCTGAAGGGGATGATAATTACCTGCTAATCCTTAACCACAGGAAGCCTATTATGTTTTTCAATGGTATTTCAAAATCGTTCAAAGCTAGTTCGAGGCTCCCGGTCTCATTATTACTTTCGCGTTTCTAATAACGGAAACAGCAAAGTCTTTGTCACGGGACTCACCGATGACGTAAAATTCAATTGTTCTTGGTCCTTGAAATAAAGGAGCCTAGCAGCCCCGTTATTACTTCTGGGATTCTAATAACGCGGTCATTTACCTTTTGCCAGTGCTGTTTTATGATTTTGCTTGTAAGTTAGCTGTTTCAAAATGAATCGTGTTGTGAAAGATCGAGTGAATGACCATCGTCTGGGTGTTCAAAGTGTTATTATTTTGAACCGGGTGGAATTAACTCACTAGCAACGTCTCGAACTGAAAAGCCGTGCCAGATATATCTCGTCATTTATTTTTCTATAATAAATTTTTAGCCTGCATCCTTTCAAATTTATTTGTACATTTGTAAACTGTAGCTATTCAAAATGTTGCAAGTTGCTTATGTAAAGGCATTTAAAATGAATGATGAACTGAACTGAACCTTGAATGTGTTCAGAGGGCTTTCACGCAGCGGTTTCCGTTATTACAATCGCGATTCTAATAACGGGCCCACATGGTGGCTCAGAGGAAGTGGCCGCCAAATATTTTTCACGACTAATCACCGCTCGCAAGCCCTTCTGACAAATGTTACAGCCCTCCAGTTTGTTTAAAAAGACCAACAGGAAATCAGGCTCTTCATAGATTTCTTTTTGATATGCGAGCAAGGAAGTATCTGCATTTATTTTCTAGGAGATACAGCACTAAAATTGCCAATTAACTTAAAACTTTCAGCATTCGCTCAGATTCTTAGTTGCTTACAAAAATGTGTATACCCGACCAATTTATGTCTTTTAGTGACTTTTTGTTTGTTGTTTAGAGTCAATTGAAGATATGCATATTTCCCCAACGTATGGCTAGGCCAAATTTGGGGGGGGGTGTTGCAAAACCCCTATACCCCTCCAGCTGAGGAGGTTCAAAATTCCTTCATAAAGAAATTGTTAATTTTCCTTTTTCATGCATCTTCCAAACGTTTGAAAAAGTAATACCAAAAAAAATTTACTCCCAGCCGCCCCTGCGCCGAGCGCTTTATCTCAAAAGAATATTTTGGTTTCATTCATTTGTAAAAAGGTTGATTATTCGCTTTTATGCTAAGGTAATTCTAAAACTTTGAAAGACCCTTTCTTTTTATGTCAACATTAAAAAAGATAAAACTATGGAACCGTTAGCTCTTCTTCCGTCAAATTCTATTTTAGACGCAGTTTCTGGCCATCCCTAGTTTATCATAATCAAAAAAATTTTTTGCCGCCATCATGGTGGCTGCATGGTGGCGGCCTTTTTTAATACAAACGCAATCATTAAATTTTGGCCTCTCTCTGAAATACGTTTCGCCGTCCCTGGATCCGACTTCAAATGCATTAAGTCGACCTAACAAATATTAACGTCGTAACCTAAAGATAGCACAACTGTCTTCTGATTCAACCTGGTAAAAGAAACGCATGCGGCAAACTTTTGTGTCAATTATTTTTTTTGGCAATTATTTGTTATAGTTTGAAGCTTTTTGTCCCTTTCCTCTAGAAAGTTATCCCTGGCCTTAGGCGTAGCAAAAATTTTAAAAGAAAACAGGAAACAAACTGGTTTAATAACAAAATAGAAACAGTTGCTAGAACTCTAGTTAGACCTCCTTTTACAAAGCTTTAAACAAGGTTTCTTCTTACAATGGATGCAGTTGTCGAGCAACGGCTCTCTAAAAAACCTATTTCAATAACTTTTTGCTTTATTAATTGAACATAGAGACATTTAACAGTCACTAAACCAGTCACTCACGTGATCAACATAAAGTGTTCCGATAACAATGTTATGAATCCTTGTCTCCGGCTTCTTCCATGAATAATGGGCGTTGTCCTTCTTGAATATGACGTGTACAGTTCCCGTAGGAACAATCTTTACATACTGGAAACAAAAAAAAACTTTGTCGGCTGTGTCTTTGTCGGATTTTTTGTAAGAGATATAAATCGTCTTAAAAGGCCAATGTATTGGTTCTTAAATACCGTTAAAGCATTAAATTCTAAAAACAATTATATTTCAATTATGTCGCTTAACTTTAGCAGACACGTTGAATCATAAATGGCAAGCATGTCGTTCAAGAATTTCACTCCTAGCCACCAAACCAAAATGTCTTAAAAAACCCCTATGGCTTAAAATAATGTGATAGCAACAGCAACCAATCGCTGCTGATCTGCTTACCAGGCCTCTAAACCTCGTGTCTAGCTGATACTCCTCCCAAAACACCCACTTATCGGATTCAGCGTGCAAAGCACTGACTGGAGGATGATGGGATACTTGCTCGCAGACGACAGCATAGCCTTGCTCTTTGTTCAAAAACTCAAACGTTTCACCAAGAAGTGGATTGAAAGGCTTCCAGAACCTGAACAGAGCCAACAATAAAGAATCTTAGATTAGACAACAAACGAACATTGCCATCAAACAATCTAAAGAAGAATCATCAAATAATTTGCATGGCACTAGAAAACACGAAAAGAAGATTGAAAATGCTTTTAGCTAGTTTTCGCTAGAAACTTTATGCCTGGGTTTCCTCGTACGTTATTTTTACATCTTTTCACAACATTTTAGGATAAATCTATCGATTTCATATAATAATGAAGACTGGACATAAAATGTCTAATTCCCCTGAAAGGTATGCTTTAATCAAAATTTTTATAAGCAGATTTGAACCACACAGTCATTTTCTAATTTTATCCTATAACTTAGAGAGGTGATAATAACTAAATCAATTCAATTTTAAAACCATCCATAACTAGTAATTAATGGCATTGAATAGAGTATATGTATATAATACTACATTTGTTATTATTTCAAATGTTTACAATACTATATTTAAATTGGTTATGATGATATGTTTATAATACTACATTTGTTATTTTTATTTATGTTTATAATACTATATTTAAATTGGTTATGATGATATGTTTATAATACTACATTTGTTATTATTTATCTGTTTATAATACTATTTTTATATTGGTTATGATGATATGTTGAGAAAACTACATTTGTTATTATTATATATGTTCATAATACTATATTTATATTGATTATAATGATATGTATATAATACTTATACGTGACAATTGCAATGCAAAAGCGTTGCGGTACACGTCGACAATACACGTCGAGTTTACATGCAAAGTATTTCTTTATCCTGATTTGTCAATCTCTGTTTCTGCAGTTGATTTTTCATACTACTTGAGAGAGAGCCGCTGAATAAGAGCGTTTAAATTCGCAATAATCCAAAGGTTCTGTGAATCTTTACAATGTTATTTGCACAGAGGTGCTAAAGAAAGACTGGAAAAGAAATGGGGAAGTGGAAAAACCTCCAGTCTTCTTTGAAAAGCATCCTTCTTAAACAATATTATTGCTTATCTTTATTCACTATTTTCCCTTCTTTAAATAAGGCAATATGGCATACCTTGGTTAATTTTTAGTAAACATTTTTGCTGTCAAGTAATATTTATAACACCGAAGCGTCCAAAAGAGTGGCCATGATGTCAACCGTATAAGGGCCAACTTAGAGACTTAGAGCTATAATCACAGCTGTTCTTGGAAATATGAAACCTTTTCAGTGCAGAAATTGACTCACCTTCCGGGAACGTTGGCATACACAGAAGAAGCAAATGCGGCAACATATGCCAAACGCTCGATCGTTGTTTCACATTCTGTTTTGTGCAAAAGGGAAAACGACATCAGGAAAATGAAGGCAAAACTTCGAATTAAGGTTTGTGTTAACAAATTCTTGCGGATACAGTTTGAGACTGGGGATGAAGGGGGAGGGGTCTTACAAAAGCAGTGGTATTCGCCAATGCCCACTTAAAGGTTTATTACAACTACTCCATTTTAAACCACTTGATCGGCTAGGCCCTAGAAGCTGCAATAATGCATGCATTTATTAAACAAGGATTTTAAGTCAACACTCATTTAGGCTATCATTTAAGGTTCTAATTTGGCGTTGTAATACCAAATTCCTTCAGAGTGGTAAGCTCACTTAAACCATCACTTTCCTAAACGCGCATTTAAAGGTACAAGATCCGACTTAAGTAAAGGAAATGGCGCGTCGTCAGGGAATTTAATCGACATGGCAATGCGCTGCAACTATTTTCCATGAGAAAAGAGCACCTTCCTCGAAACATTTGGGGATGATGTACCTCTTCCATGCAAAAAAGCCTAGTTTGTTAAGGGTACATAGAAAAATCAATATTTGCATATTAAAACAAGATAAACAGTGCTTCCTATTAAATGCAAAGCAATCGTCGTTTGAGAATCTGCTTACAAACATGCTTTGCAAAGAGCACAGATTTGCAATTAAAGAATGGATCAGTATGAAGCAATGTATATTTTGATACTGAATCCATTTATCATCTTTTTAAAAAGCATACTGTAAAGCAGAACCCCATAACGTAACAAGTACAATATTAATTTACGTGGTGGGAAGTAACAGTGAGTTGAGTCTTGTTTTGGCTCCAAATTTGGTGTCATGTAATTTAATGAACAGAGAGCAAAGTACAACTGAGAAATGGGTGTGACAAATGATCTTTGCAGATATAAAAATCGAATTTTAAGCAATCGAATCAAGTTTGGGGGCTGTCTTTGCAATTGCACCCGCTCAGCTATTGAATCCAACAAGAAGGGAATATGCTAAAAGCTCAGTGTGCATAAATCTCCAGCTATGCAGGAATCACAAATTGAGAAGCACGAGTAATTCCATCATAAACTAGAGATTCAGGTCATTCTAAAAGACCATTTTATTATTTAATATGTACAACATAGGATTAAGAAAAGCCAGCATACCGCAAAAATATCAAAACAACTTTTGCTTAGATGCAAAAGAAACTTTTACTTTGTACTTACAGGCTCAAACTAAATGCATGAAAACACCTTATATAAGGACAAAGTGGCCACTTTTAGGTGCTTAAACGATTAAAAAGAGAACTTTCCTGGCTTGACATCTTAATCGAATGAATAAGAAGTGACAAGACTTACCAGCTGCTTTATTCAGAACATCAGCGTATTCAAGATCCTCAGTGAGCCTCTGAAACGATTTGTACAAGCGTAAACAAGGGTTGATTCATTCATTTAAAAGAGATCTGTCTTTTTAACTCTTTCACTGCTTTTCATGAAAGATAGAATTGAATCACATTAAAGTGATAAGAGTGAGTGATATGACTTGTGAAGCACTTGCACTATGACTTGTGGATGAAGTGTTGCAAAGCATAAAATCAGACGACTCAAGGTCCAAAAACACCGGAGGCAACCACCAGCCTGTCAATCTTTAAGTCTTGTAACAGCTTAAAGGTGAAATTCTTGTTTGATTTTTCTAATTTGATGACAGTCTTTCAGATAAGTTTGAGCGATATATATCTACCGAAACTTACTACAACACAAAAGAGATATAATAATAAAAAGGAGAAATTTAAGAACTAACCTGCAGAAATGACAAGGGTTCGTTAAAATGAACAGGCATTGTTATCCGAGTTAAGTCCTTGCCGATTGTTGATCGCAAAAAGCTTGAAATAAAATGAACGTTTGTTAATCCAATAGACTTGAAGGTGAATAGCCTTAAAACTTTGTCATATTATGCTTACAACTGGTGGTCCCGGAAAAAGGAAATAAAAGCTATTTTAGCACTGGCAAAAACAAAGAAAGATTTTCAGCTTGATGCATCCTGTTACAAGATAATGTTGATGATGGAAAGTATCTTCAACAATTCCAGCTAATAATGCTATGCATCTTTACAAAAAAAGTTAGGCAAATCATGGTTTAAGGTCCGATTCATTTTGGAGAGAAACTCATGCAAAAGAATAGATTGTATATTAGTTGTGTTATCACCACCAAACAAACCAAGAAAATAGCCAAAAATTGTGTTTAGGTTAAGATTACCTTTCAATTCCAATCACTTTTTAAAAGATTTTGAATGCTTTCACTTTGTGTAATAACTTTGGTTAGGAAAGGGTCAAAATACATTAAATTCAAGATTACCCAAACAGGCTGAAATTATATTTGTCTCTAGAAGCAGGAAGTGTAGTCCTCCATGATGTTTTTAATGCATCTGTAGAAAAAGAATAATAACAAAACCTTAGAATGTGGGCAAAGTCACAAAAATTAAGACTGACAAAGACTGTGCATATCTATGAAAGATGTACAAAAATTAAGTATTAAATATTTAAAAAGGTGTGAATATTTATAGTTTACATGTGCATATTTTACAAAGAGACATTCAATAACAGTTGTAACCCAACTATGCTCCATTTCAAGTCTCTAATTATGGATGGCAAAATGATGAATAATTATTCTTAAGCTAAAAATCCCATACAATCAAAAGCTTTCAGATGGAATCTTCTACATCAACTTCTCTTTATAATTACAAAAACATAATGAAAAGGTTGGTCTTGGTTGCAATTCAAAACATCAAAATGAGAAATATTTTACAACAATAACTGAAAAGAAAAACACAAATAAAAGAAACATTTCTGCACATTTGTTGAACATTTTTCACTGATATCTTTCCATAAAATGAAGGTTGAATGTTAAATTCTGAATTGCAATTTTATTACAAACACATGGCATGGACAGCGTTAAAAAAGTGGAAAACAGGCGTACTACAATCGTACCCAAAGCTGAAGCTATTGTATGCAAAAACACAGCAGTAAGTAAGACCTTGTGTTTGGTAAAACCATCAAAGATGAAAAGTGCATTACAATCAAACAATAGAAGCCTAAAAAAACAATTCTTTGGAGACATGGCACAGGCTCTTTCCTCTTCAAACCACTGTCATTTGCTCTTGGTTCATAACTTTGTGAACCAGGCCAAAATAACAGTAATCAGATTTTGGACATATAAAAACCCAATTTTAAACATATTTAATTGATTTTATCTATGACCATGACAACAAACCAAAACTCAGATTTGGGATAGTTGGAGGGTAGAAAATGGTACCTGATGATGATGAATTGATTTTGCATATTGAGAATTTTTTCTGCTATTCGTTCAGATTATGTGCTCAAAATTAAGGAATTTTTAACATAGAGGCAGGCCTTGCCCGGAAAGGTGCTCAATCAAACCCGAAAACTTAAAACAATAGTGCCAAAAAGAAAAAAATTATTTTCAAAATAAGTTCTAGTTTCCCTGTTGGGTACAACCAGTCACTACATATACTCTTAAAGCTCTAGTTAGCCAACCTCTCCTTTGAGCCCCCCTTTCTATTAAGCCCCCCTTTTCAAGCTGCCCTCTCTATTAAGCCCTTGACGTCAAACAAAGAAAACATATGCATTGAGTGGGTCTCTTGATGGGTGTGATGATGTAGTGACTCTACTTAGGCCTGTTTACGTTTATTTTTCCTTCTCATTTATTCAATCACATTTCCACATTCTCAAATTGCAGCACAGGCATCCTCTACATCACTCTCATATCAGGCATTCGCCAATCCCTATTGTTTACTTAATCTTTACCATGCTATTCAATTTACTCATCAGCTTTACTCGCCCTTCCTATCCTTTGTTTTTCTCACATCATTTATGTTAATTTTAGATATTAATTTCTGTATATAAGTATAATGTTGATTTGTAAGCAAGATCAGTTCAGAGTTCAGTTACAATCAAGCAACACACTGTCTCTCTCTCTGGCTCCGTGTTCTCTGCACATAAAATAAGACTCCCTGGGTTTGGAAATAACACCTTAGTCGATGGATGGATTTATTTAGTGAATGAATCGCACACAACAATGCTCAATTCTTGTTTAACTAAAATGACACTAAGATTGTGTGCATTACATATGGTCCATGTAAATATTTACTTGTGCATCTTAGAAGTCTGAGTAAGATAAGGACATAATTGACTGGTTTTAAGAAACTTTCGAAGCTGCTAACAAAAATTTTTGAGAGCATTTGTATGACATTTTCAAAACAAAAATTGAACAAGAGCATTTTTATAACATTTTTTACATTGAATTGTTGATAAGCCCCCCTATTTAATAAGCTGCCTTCTCTTTTCAGCCCCCCTCTAGGACTGACAAAAATAAATAAGCCCACCAGGGGCTTAATAGAGTATTTACGGTATGCAGTAATGGGTATGTGCAATTATTGTTTATCAAAGCCTTACCAACACCAACTATACTGCACATCACACAATATAACTGATACAACTGGCACATAAAACTAATAAATGATTGTGATGACAGTGCTTTTTGGTTGGACAGCTTGACTCCATAGTCATATGTGCATAGCCCTCTGTTGGATATATACACATTCCCTAGAATTTCATGTTTTGTTATATAAATAATTGGCTTCTTTGTACTGTTATATGTACTTGCTCAGAATAGTGAACAGGTTCCAAATTTAGTGCTTCAAAATGTGTAAAAAATCTAATAAATGTTATCCATTCTATTTTCTTTCCAGAATTATTCTTTTAGATGAGTTACATATCTAAGCCACTTATTCTATGAGCTTAAAATATGAATATGAAGGAAACATGTTTAGCTTTTGCTTGGACAATGGTCTAAAGTTAGAAACATTGTGGTTTCTGCCTATTTAGTTTTGGAATATTTTGTAAATACATAATTGGCAGTAAATTTGCCATTTATTAAGATATTCTATGATAACAGAAATTACCTTTAAAATAAATTGCAAGTTAAGGATGCTGCAACCAATTGATTACATTTTTAACAAACAGTAAAAGGTACTTTCAAAAGTTAAAAAATTCTAGTAAGTGGAAAGCCAATATTTTATGTCATACCTGATTTTAAGTCAACTAAATTGAAATCACTCCTTGGTCCAGTTGCTGTATTAGCTGCAGCCTGAGATTGAATTAAGAAATTTCACATTACCAGATTAGAAAAGAAAACAACATATCAATCAAGGGATTACTTTTTTAAAATTTTGAAAAAATAACAAAATGGCATTAAAACCAAGGTTAAGGGGTGAACTATTTTAAAGATTTGGTGCTCATATGATTCAATTTTTGTCAACTTTAGATTCTCTTGAATCAAGTGACCACTTCAATTCATCTCTGCTTATAAAAGGCTTTATTTAATAAACCACTAAGTAAAAAAAATTTATAAACATGCAATTCCTAAAAATCCATCCTAAAACTGTCATTTAGCTATTGGCCACAATTTCATGAGACAGTTAGAGGAAGATTTTGATGAAGGAAATTTTATCACTTCCAAACTACACCTTAAAATTAATAACCTCAATACTGTTAGAGGGTTTTTACAGATAATTTGGCAATGTCCTTTGGAAACTTTCCCATGCAATCAGATCTTTCCTGGAGACTTGGTAAAACATTTGCGAGAGAGATTTATTCCACCCGGGCAGTTTTTCATAATAATGTTTGCATTCTGTTCCCTCATATCATACCAACATTCCTGCATTCTGTACTGACATTTCCATAACAGCGTTGCAGGCATTTGAAAACAGAGTCATTCAATCCAGTTTCAAAAAGAGTTTCCAAAAGGATATGGGAACAGATAAAAATGTAGTACTGGAAACACCCACATTCTAGTTTAGATCAAAAAGGAGTGGCCTGGGTCATGTGCGCAAGAAAATAAGAAAAGGGGAATGATAAAACGGAGACATATTAAAACAGAGTAATGGAAACTGGGCCTTACAGAGTAATAACACCTCCCCCCCCCCCTTGAAGCCCAATGGCTAGCAGTGCCAAAAATAGCAAGAATGAGAAATGTTACAAGGCACTATCAAATACAAAACATTTTATTTTCAATTAACAACATTTGAACTAGGCATTCCCAAAAAACGAAACATATGACCTGCTGATTTGGGGAAAGCAGAAACTGCATTGACTTTGCATTGCGAATACACTCATTATTTACAATAAATTGGAAACGAGAAAGAATTAAGAAACTTCAATGTACTCGAAACAAACAAGTCAAGAAACAATTGAGATTTGAGAAAGGTAAGAAGTCCAAAATTTCATGTGAATTCACCAACATGATTTGATTTTGGTTTGATTATGATTTAATTTAAATACTATAATACTAGAAAAACTAGTTATGAATTAAATTATAAATTACAAATTATAATTTAGAAACTATAAATTATAAACAAATCAACTAAAGAATGCAACAACAACAATAACATTAATTAAAATACAAATTGAAGCAGAATTCTTCAGGAGAAGCCTTAGGTTAACAAGTAGGTTAATGAGGGAGATGGAAGTCCTCTTTCCTTCCAGCGATTTATATGTTCATCTATAAAAGTGTCTTGTTGATTTAAATTAAAGAGATTTATACAAATTATAGAGATATGATTACCTGGTTTGCAAAAAAATTTTGACACAGAGAATGAAAATATACTCCCCCTACCTAAGAACATCATTAGAATGGAAGCGAATCTCTTGACAGAAGCATTTGAAAACAATAGAAACGTCTTTGTTTGAAGCTGCAGAAACCCTCCCCAAAAAAATTTTACAGCATGAAAGTTAAATATAGTACACTTAATGTTACAATTGATGACATCATGGTTAAGAAAAGTTGAATGTGTATTTCAATTTCCTAAAAGGTTAAGAAACCAAAGTACTTTGTTTCTTAAAAAAAGGGAGCATACTTATGTTATCTTTCCTTGAATTTTTATTACAAATCAATTAAATATATTCTGTTTACCATTAAATGATATTGTATTGCACTTTTAATGAAGATGACTCTCATTGGATCCTGCTCAGTAGATCTGTGTTCTTTTATTATATATATATATATCTTTTTGGTCATTTTGATATATATATTTAATAATTATATATAGCTTTTGTCATTTAAGGAATTGTGATACATAAAAATTGTCTTTTTGAGATAAAAAATGCTTACAAATAGGCAAGATAACATATTTTTGTCATGGACCAAACTGTTGCAGATATAAATAGACAAAACAAAAAATCCTGCAAGAGCAAAATAACACATACAGCCAAACCAGCTGGGGTTAGCTAGGGTGCTTTCAACCTGTACATAAACTTTATACTTTATAAATATTTTACATTCAAAATTTGAGATTGTTATCGAATGGGTTGGGCTGGAACAAGCCATCATGGCTCTAGGAAGATGGTTCCGCACTGCAAGGAATCTAGACTTCCAGAAAAACAAAATTAAATAACAATCAATGTAAGTAAATTGTACCAGGAAAAATTTTTTCTAAAATAAATTTACTAAATTATAGAAAAAAATTTGCCTGGTACAATTTACTTACATTGATCATTTTTTAATTTCATCAAATTGTACCGCACGCATTTTAGTATATTTCCAGAAAAACATTTGTTTATATCAAATAAAAAATGACTTTTGACCATATACCAATTTTATTCACCACAAATTAGAAAACTGGCTTGGGAACAGGTAATTACGAAACAATAACCATGCATCATTCAAATTATTTTGATATTAATTTGGAGAATAAAAGTAGTTAGTTCTTGGCAGATGAAATGTACATTTACAGAAGAGAAAATTCAAATAAAACCTTCCTGCCAGAAGCAAATCTATTTTATTGCGTGCAATTCAATTATGAATCAAATTTATACAGTAAACAAAACTGGTCTCATATTTGCTATTGATGAACCAGCAGGGATAAAATTGGCCTGTTTTCTTGCAACCGTCATATGATGTGAGCAGTTAAGTTTTCCATCAATGGTTTTAGTTCGAATAAAAAGGCCATTTTGATAACAAAAATTGTCCTACTACATGCTTTATACTCGATTTGGGTCTATCCAATTAATAATGAATGGAACATGCTCTTTTGGAATTTTTGTATAAAAAGATGCGTTTCTTCTTCTATTTTGAATGAAGCTGTGAGAATGGATGAAGCATCTGTTGACTTTGGAAAAATTTTGTAGTAAGGGTTTAATGACTAGGAATTTATACGACTGGGCAGAGCTGACTTCAATTCACATTTCGCAACACAATGCAGATTTGCTTTTTAAATGCGTTTGTGTTCAGTTTGTCTCAGTTTAAGGTTTGAATATATTGATTCTGTTTTAACTTTCACAAAGAAAGTTACAGGGATTACAGGCTAGTATAAAAAGTCTATGAAAATTTTTTCAGCATCTTGTTTTTTATTACAAAGGAAAGTTAGACGTTGCTCCTTTACTTGTTCTTGCAAGATGACGTTATAAACAACTCGGTTAAACATAATGAAAAAGCATTTTACCATTTTGTCTTTACCACTAGATCCGATAACCATTTCAGCGTTTCCAAAATACTCGAGTTTTATGAAAAAGTTCGGCAATTAACCCTTCGCGTGCTATAGGCCCGACCAAGTTGCAATTTGAGAGAGTCTTGTGAGAGTCGAGAGACCAAAATCCCTCGTTCTTCGTATGAAAATCTTTCTATGACCTTATACTTTGGCAACTTGCGTTTGGCTGATAAATTAAACGGCAAGAGACTGTTGAGCAGCGAACTTTCGCTTCTAATAATTTGCAAATAACTACCAACCAGTCGCTTCTAACTGCAAGTCATTTCTGTCGGGTGTCATAACGTAGCAATGACGTCATCTATTTACGACAGCAATGTCTTTCCAAACGTCCAAACAACATTCAATTACAAGCTTGATTGCGTTTCTGAAGAAATGAAAGTAATTAAATTTTTTCCCTCTTTTAATGGCAATAATAAAAATATTTCGCAAATAGATGCAACTTTTATATTGGCAAGGAAATAGTATTCAATTTAAAATATCTCTTATTTAGGGAAAGCAAATAGTAAATCCTATCACTGCATTACACTACTGTATGCTTTTATTTTTTTCATACTACAAGTAAATTGTAATTAATTGTTGATTGGGTGTTAGACACTAATTGGATTTCTGTGCCACACCCTTCAGGAAACGCCCATTTCTAAAATTCGTTTTTTACCTTTAAGGGAAAGAAGATAAGAAGCAGTAGCGTAGCCAGGGTTGAAAGATTGGATGGGCAAAGACGAGGAAATTTTTATGGACTAAAGCCTTAAGAAATTGGAAAAATTCAGAGGCGGATCCAGAGTGAGTTCCTTGGTGCACAGAACTTAGTCAGCTTTCCAACATATAGCTAAATATATTGTTGCACGAAACAAGTAATATTTAAAATAAAAAAGTGAAACCTATAAATTCTAATGTAACGGTTGGCTTTAGTGTGTGATACGTTTCGTAATATCTCAGTTGCATGTTATAGTCACATGTGCTGTTGAGTCCTGTTGTGTCAGTTAACGTCTTTCTAGTGGCAATGTGTTTGTCTGTCAACATGTATTGTGACGTTCGTATTGTTCTCTTAATTACTTTCCGTCAATGTTCACTTTAGAGTTAGTCTTGCTGTTGAACGAATAAAGACAACATCAGAATAGAGTCTCTCTCGTGTTCTACTTTTTCGGGGCTTAGGCCCATTGGCCTAGCCCCAACGTATCTTCACCATCCTAAGAAGAACCCGACTAACATAAAACATTACACTAAGTTTTATCACAGTCTTTTCAAAATCTTTAAATTGCCAGTTTCTTCTCTGTTGTGATTTGGAAACAATTTTCCAGACGCTGTGGAGGACAACAGCAGTCAATCCTAGAACTCGGAAAAAACGTTCTGTGCTTCGAAAGAGAATGAATTGGGCATTGGAGCAATGGAATTTTTGTTTGGAACACGGATGGAACTCAGTCAAAACAGCATCTTGAACTCGGGAGTGATACCATATTTGTAAGAGAGCCAGTAGTTGATTGGCTACCTATTGTTTCTGGGCGGCTTAAAACAGAGTCATATTTTCACGACCCTCGCAGCATTTTTTCTTATTAGGTAAAACTACACTATCCTTCATATTCCCTCAAAATATACAGTCTAAGTCTACAACGCCAATGCTAACACTGAAGTCAAAAAGACTCATTTTGAGGTCACTGGCTTTTATACTACCGGAGGGGCGTCATGAAATTTAACGAAATTTTTTCCGATAAAATTTCTTTGAAAATGAAACAATTCAAGCATTTCATGCTAGGGTAAAAGAGTGAGAAAAACACAACCTTTGCCTTGGCTGAAAAGATATTTAGAATGTATGTTTTTCTTGTCTCTGTTTCTTCATATTTATTGTGAAAGTCCCTGACATCTCGCAACCCTATAGATCGGTACGACAAAGGTAAAAAAAATTACTACCTGAGGGAAAACGAATGGGAAAACTTTCTAGAATCTTAATGCTTCAAGTTTGCCGGAAATTGCATTCTTTGAAGCAAATATTGATGATGAAAATTTTGTTCCCCGAATGAATATCTACTAGTGGAAAACGATAGTGTTGATCGACCTCTTCCTTGTTTAACCTTATGCAAAATAACTGCATTAATTTTCAATTCTTTGACAAAATTTAGCAAAAAGGATACCAGTGATTGAATTTGTGGTGTTGTAAATTCTTTTTAGAATAACCCTTGCTGCACCAAAGATAACCTGAGTGGAATTCTGGTTACCTCTCTGATCCCTTTATTAAATTTCTGCTTAAATCTAAGCTGTCTACTCAGCTGTCTGCAACACCCTTTCCAAGAGAAAATCTGCCAAATTGTTGATAAATGCTATGGTAAGTGCTATTTTCACTGATCTAAGCGAGGCTTTTGATGTAATAAGCCATTCAAAGCTATTAGCTAAGCTCCAAAGTTATGGTTTTAAATGAAACTGGGCTTAAAATTTATCTATTCAATTAAAATACACATGTGACGCTTAATGGTTCTATCTCCAATCTAAAAAAGATGATAAGTGGGGTTCTGCAGGAGTCAATCCTAGGCCTCTTCTATTTATTCTTTTAATCAATGTTATTGCTTATTCCAACAGAGTTGCTAACAAAATAAAATAAAACCATGCCAGACTATTACACTGCTAAAACTGAAGGAAAAGATATCAATTAAAAGCTTTGATGATCAATTTTCTAAATATATTCTATCATATTCAGTCAAAACTGATTCTAACCTCCATCTACTTGCATGAAAATTAGTGAAAGAGTATTCAAAGAAATTTCTCCATGCAGACATTAGAAATCTAGATTTTGTATTTGACGAGCAAAACATTTGTCTCCACAGACCAATTAGATGCACATAGAATAAAGCAAAGAGCTCAATTTAAACTTTCTTTTATTCTTTCTGGGGCTGTATTTTACGTTGTTAAATAATTATTTAAATTTGAATTTGAACAAATAAAAGTGCAATTTTTTATCTGAAAATAAATGTTACATTTGTCATATATCTACTTTCAGGTAAGGTGTTCAAAATTTTAAACACTTGGGTGTTACTTACTTTCCAATGCTTTACAAATCAGTTATAGAGGATATGATTCTTTGTTAATTTTTTGGCTATATAGCAAGATAGCAAGCCCCCTCCCCCCTCCTTGAGAATTTCTCTTTTTTACCAAACATAATCTATGATTAAGCCAAGTGGTTTTTAGATGAGTATGTCTTTAAAAAATCTAGCAAATCAATATAATATTTGTGGAAAGTACTGTTTAGCAACCCCTTACTTTAGGTTTTGAATTGGGTATCTCAACATCAGTTCTGACCTGATTACACTCATTTCTTTGCTGACCCATAGAGAAACTCACTTTGACATTGCCAACATTATCTTTTTCTGGGTTAGCCAACCTTCTTTATCTTTAACAACACATTTAAATGTCCCACATTAACGGGTCAAAATTTTGATTAGCTTTAATATAAAGTAAAGTTGGTACATTAATCATTACCCATTAGCAAATCTTTGTGAAGAAATTACAAAATGTCGCAATTCTATGACCACTTATATATTTGAAGCATGTTGCTTTGACATCTAGCAAAATATTTACTCATGAACTAAAAAACGACTCTGCAACTGAAATCATTTTTAAACTATTTATCATTTTTCTCAGTATACAATTTTCGTTTAATGTCTTGCAATCGTTGGATTCGCTCAGTTAATAAAGGATGTGTGGGGTTTTGAAGATCATCCCCTTTCTCAGTGTACCTTTGAATCCCTGCTACCCCAGTCAAATGCCTGATTACTCGATTCACTCTGAGGTGTGACTTCAGGTAGCTTATTCCTCCATTGCAATACCTCACGCCACATTTTGCTGCCTGCTCGTCTGCTCGTAACTCTTGTTTCTGTTTCAAGATTTTGCTTAATCCATTGTAAGAAGCAAAACTAAAACCGGCTAGTAAAACACTCAAAAAAACCTTAAAACCTTTTGTTGGCGCATTTTGAGCTCTAGGCAATATCCATATGACAGCTCTGAATGTACCAAACAGCCATGCTGCAGGCAACAATGCACGGTAAACAAAATCAAAGTTATTAATGTGTGCCAACTCGTGGGCTATTGCAAATGCAACATGGTCATTTTTGACAAGTAAGGACTTTTCTAAAGCTCTTCCACAGTTTGAATCCCAGTCGACTTCAATAGTATCAAATTGCACTTTGCTTTTTCGTAATGTTTCGACGTCTTTAATCAAGAAAGACCTTGGCAGTCCAATAACTACTTTGTTTGGTAGTAAAAAAGAGCCGGCACTTACAGTCAAAAACCCATTGTTTATAAACAAATCTTTATCTGAGTAGCTGCTAATGCCCATTCTCTCGCATGTCTCTTTGTATATATCATTGATTATTTGAGGCACCTCCGATTTTACTTTCAATTCAAATGCATTCCTGTTAATCTGCGGAAAAAGATGCGGGACTGCATGAAATGCCAATATGGCTGTTGCCCCAACAGCCGATATAATTTTTGCTCTCCGAAAAGGTATACCACTTTGAAATTGATTTCTTGGCACAACTTTCAGCGGCCCTTCGGTGCCCATAATGAAAATCAACCGAAATTAGTAAGAATCTTTCTGTGCTCTCTTTTCTGTAGATTTAGGCCATTAATTGCAGCCTCACACCGAGATACCAGCAGAAGTGATAAAGAGGCTCATTGCCTTTTCGGCTAAAAACATTCCTTTGTGACCCTACTCACCCAACCAATGTCTAGGTATTTTCATGTTTTCACATGCACCTTAACTTTCTATTTCTTTTCTTCTTCCATTAGTTAATGGTTGCATGGCTTGCCACTTTTGCATGAACAAGGTCTTGCTAGTAGACAGAAGAAGGTCATTGTTTCTTCTTCTCAAACCCCTCAAAAACGGTTGGGGTTAGACGGCGCATAGCCTGCGTCGCAGACCATCTCCTTCAGAATATGGTCTGCAACGCAGGCGCACCGACACCTCAAAAATAAATGGTCCAAATGATGCGAGAACGCCATCTTCAGTCTTATGATTGACAACGGTAAAATATTCTGAGGACCACCTTCCCCTTATTTGCTAATAGTTTTTGTTCGGTGACCTGGAACAAATATCAATAAATGAATAACTGCTCGACCCTCGAACAGAGGCGGGGC
This sequence comes from Rhopilema esculentum, assembly GCF_013076305.1. Next base: position 904,536 of record NW_027019541.1, on the reverse strand, counting down.
AAGGGGATGGACTGGGGTGGACATGTCTACCCAACTTTTTTATAAGATCGACTTTTTAAGATCGACTTTCTAACTTTCTAAACTTCTAATTAAAAACTGGACTAAAGAGTTTAGGGGGTGGGTGTGTTAGTTTTCTTCTCTTAGATCGGGACATTTTTCATTTTGATGGTCAGTTACGGTTCTTTTCAGATTTTAGCTTCTCCACTAGCCCGCGTTAAAACAAACCCGGGTTAAAAGTTATCCGTTTTTAAAGTGAGTCAATGAAAATGGCATTTTTCTTCGACCCAGGTTTAATCTGTTTTTGATCGTTCCAGCTAAGCCGGGTTGAAATGTATTCAGGGTGAAAAGTTGTAAGAGAAATCACTATTTGTTTCAATAACCCTTCATTTTCCATCGTTGTAGGCCAATGGAAGCAACATTGACATCGATGATTTGTTGCTGTTATTGCAAGTGGGTCAGAAATTATCCAGTTTCGGCGTTTCCATTAAATCACAGGTGGGACAATTCTGCATTTATAGAGAGAAGCAATGACTACACTTTTGTTATTAGAATGCAATAATTTTTGTACAGCCTCTATTTTTTAAAGAAAATTTTTGTTTTCAGCCCAAATATGTTCTTAGATACATCCTTATTTTTTTCGAATCCGATATGGTTTCAGGAAAAAATCGCTTGCTCTCGAATAGAAAACACCTTTTCTTTCTTTCTCCAACGTCTGTCACTAGAGTTTAAGCTTGACTCTTCCCCTCCCCAATTTCTCCCAGAAACAATAATCAGTGTTCTTCTGAGAAACGTCGATTTGTCTATCTTGAACGGTATGGTATTTTGTTAGACTTGGTCTGGGAGATGCTTTTTTAGCTATTTAGAAGGCATGATTTAGAAGATTTTTTCCATGTCGGCCCCAACCATGATGGGTCCTCCTACGTCACTAAACATGATTCTCAGCTCCCCAGGTTAAATTTCTTCAAGCTGTCTCTGAAAAACGTTATCAACTCAATTATAAAAATGTCAACGTGCTAAGAAATATATGTAAATATCTTAATAGAGCTGAAAAGCCTTGCTAAATCTAAAATCCTTTTTGTTTCTTTTTTAAGTCGTTTTCCCCTCAAACTCTTTCCATAACACATACCATAAATTGCTTTGTGGTGCCATGACCAACTGCACACTTTATATTCATTCGCACTGCATTACAGGTTTTGCTTGCTTTCTCCCGGTCTCCCGGTTTCTATGATTTTCTTCTTATTTATCCTTGTCTTTCAGCAAAGGTTTTCTTGTAACAAAAATGATTGAAATGACTTTGTTCGCAACAAAGTTTTTTGTCAGTGTTTTCAAATTAACGAAAACGTTAAAAATCATTAGGAAGACGCTACACATGATAATTGTTGTCATTAACTGTTTATCCAAAATGACTTTTTTTGACAGGTATGTTGTCTATAAATTCAAGAAATTCCAGGGATCTCCTTGTTTTTGGCCAAATATCCCTGTTTTTCTCAACAAAAAGTTTGAAATTTATAGATTTTGAAAATTTTAGGTTGACAGGTCTGATACAAATACAAATACTAATACAAATACAAATTAAAATACAGATACTAAAACAAATACAAATACTAAAACAGAAACAAATACTAATACAGATACAAATACAAAGAAAAATACTAAAACAGATACAAATACTAATACAGATACAAATACAAAAAAAAATACTAAAACAAATACAAATACTCATACTCATACTCATAAAAAGACAAATACAAATGAAAATGAAAATACTAAAACAGATACAAATACTAATACAGATACAAATACAAAGAAAAATACTAAAAAAAATACAAATACTCATACTCATACTCATAAAAATACAAATACAAATTAAAATACAAATACTAAAACAAATACTCATACTTATACTCATACTCATAAAAATACAAATAAAAATGAAAATAAAAATACTAAAACAGATACAAATACTAATACAGATACAAATACAAAGAAAAATACTAAAACAAATACAAATACTCATACTCATACTCATAAAAAGACAAATACAAATGAAAATGAAAATACTAAAACAGATACAAATACTAATACAGATACAAATACAAAGAAAAATACTAAAACAAATACAAATACTCATACTCATACTCATAAAAAGACAAATACAAATGAAAATGAAAATACTAAAACAAATACAAATACTCATACTCATACTCATAAAAAGACAAATACAAATTAAAATAAACATACTAAAAAAAATACAAATACTCATACTCATACTCATAAAAATACAAATAAAAATGAAAATAAAAATACTAAAACAGATACAATTACTAATACAGATACAAATACAAAGAAAAATACTAAAAAAAATACAAATACTCATACTCATACTCATAAAAAGACAAATACAAATGAAAATGAAAATACTAAAACAGATACAAATACTAATACAGATACAAATACAAAGAAAAATACTAAAACAAATACAAATACTCATACTCATACTCATAAAAAGACAAATAGAAATGAAAATGAAAATACTAAAACAGATACAAATACTAATACAGATACAAATACAAAGAAAAATACTAAAACAAATACAAATGAAATAGAATACAAATAAAAAAAAATACAAATAAAAATACTAAAAAAATACAAATGCAAATATTAAAACAAATACAAATACAAAGGCAAATGTAAATACAAATCAAATTCAAATACAAATTGAGGAAAAATAATAATAATACGATCATACGAAATAAAAATTATTTTGTAAACAGTATTAGATCTCTGTTAGGGAAATTTAGTCAATTATGTATGTGCAGAAAATCAGATCAAAAGTATATTTTTATGAACATGCTTGTCGAGATTCGATTGATATAAGAAATTATACATTTTATGATTATTGTATGATCATTTGTTGTACTTATTATCAAAACTATTCCCGTGCATAAAACGTCACTCAAAGCAGAATTCAAGCTAGATTTTTTAAATTAGGCTGTTACACTAGATGCAATTTCACCTTTCTACAAAATATAAGTCAATGCATGATTTTTATTTATCACATTTTGTGGGAATTTGTAGTATTTTATCAAATTTCTTGGTTTCATTTATTTTCCACATACCAACATAAAACCAAGTATTTTCAGACAGAAAAGTTTTCGAAAAACCCAACAGTAGAATTTAGGACAAACAGTTTTAGGAAAATGCCAAAATTAATGTTAAATCAGGCATTTAGTACAATTCAAATAACGATCAATGTAAGTAAATTGTACCAAGAAAAACGTTTTCTAAAATAATTAACGACGTTTCGAGCATAGCCCGTTATCAAGTAAGATTGAAAAGCGATGATAAAACTAAAAAATGTTAAAGGAATATGGAATTCGACAAATGGAATAGGAAGACGGATATAAGAGCATGGAAAAAAATATACGGAAAGAGCTAATAAAAATAAATATATATAAACATATACGCAAATACAGAATTTATGTATATGTATATATAAATAATATCATATTGTACCGCACGCATTTTAGTACATTTAGTACAATGATTGGATAATTAACAGAAAGAAACTTCAGCTAATTGTGTACATAGGTGTAGAGAAAATCAAGAGACAAGATTACTAAAAGAGCATCGAGGAAAAATTAAAAAAGACTGGCAAAAACAGGGCATCGAAAAGTTTAAAGCAGTTTTCCAGTATCTTTGTAAAGCGTGAGACATTCATAGCAAACCAGCATTCGTAAGCGTCGTAGAAACTGTGCTATGGTTTACGTAGAAATGGAAGAAGTTGTGAATAATCCTGGGAAGCTGGGTATGCTATTGATTAATCTTCAAAGTACACAGCCTCGCTTAATTTGGAATACGTATTTAAGCTTGACATTAACCGTTGTAAAGGGAAGCTGTAACGAAATACTAAATACTTGAAGTGTTTTCACTAAAAGATTCAAAAGTTTATCTTAAAACATTATCCTTTAACAAATTAAATACATGTATCTGTTTATCGTAGTAAAAATTCAAACAATCAAAATTGGAAACTGAAACAGCGTGAAACTGAAAAATGTTGATCGACCAAACTCAGCATATTGCCAAGCCCATCTTTGTGAGCGGAAATATTTATCGAATTAATTAATTTTCTACAAGTTTGGTTTAATTAGCAATCCTAAAGACTTCTAGAACCTGTTGTGGTGATGTAACAATTACAATAACATATGCTGCTGCCATCCAAATGGCTATGAATCCAACTTTCTTTATCAGCAAGAACATGTCTTTTGGAAGGAGGTACGCACTGAAAGTTCCTGTCACATCAAAGAGTACGTACGACAAAACCAAGTAAATAATGGTTGCCAGAAGAAAATTGAGTAACGGGTAGTCCTGAATGTAAACAATTAGCTGCTTGGCATTGCCCTGCATGTATACGTGCAACTGGGCGATATACGTCTCCAAAGTGATCTTGCCCAGCCAAGAGAGCATATAAGCATATTTAGATCGAAGTCTGGGGAAAATATTGCGAAAGTATATATAAGTAATAATGGGCAGGATCGATGTGTATGGGTGCAGTTTGTTGTAGTCGTATTTCCCAAGCGTGTAAACGTACGTGTACCATAACGCTATCATGAATATTAGAGCTGCTCCTATTCCAATTCTGATTGAATTCTTTACTAGCCTTTGCTTCGAGCTAAATGAATCTAGCTCTACATATTTGAGCAGCCGTTCGAAGTATGGGTGATTGTACGCGCATATCATGCCGAAAAAAGTAGCGTAGTGATCCAACCCACTGCGAAAGTTCCATTCATGCAAATTTCCGTTGTATCCAAGGATAAATTTGAATGGCGTAAAAACTATATCGGCAGCTCTTAGGTCGTAGATTATAAAAACCACTCCAGCATAAATTGACATTTTCAGAAACATCACTTTACGATTTTCATTCAAGTGCTCGTACGGTCGCATCATGGCGTAAACTGAGAAGAACCAGAAGGTATGCATAGCACAAATGTAGTAAAGCATGTACTGGTTATTTGTTACGACGGTTACGACAACCACCAGAAAATTCAATCTGAACAACATCTTGAGAACTCGATGCAGTGAGTAATCTCGGCGAACCCAGAAGAACGAGAAATTTCCTGGAACGAATAATCAAGGAAAATTTTTATTAAATCTATTAAAAAAAACTTTATATGGATATTCATCAAGCTGCAAACTGAGCCGGACATCATGACACTCAAGCAACAGCAAACACGTGGAACAGCACAAATATTCAGATTTCTAGATCCACAAAAAGCCTTAATATTTAACCAGGCTTCACCCACTTAGGTATTACTGAATGGAACAGCATTATTAGTAACAACCATCAATCTTTCCGTAATTCAATTCTTTCTCAACAGCCGAATCCAAACAAGTACGACACGCCCTATAAGACTACATCATATAGCTACTTAAGTTCCAATTGATATTCCTTATGAAATCTTTTGGTCTACGATAAAATTAATAAAGTGTCAATACTAACAAAAGGACCTCCATTAAAAGGTGTTAGAGAGTGAGTTGTGTTAGAGACAAAGCTTAAGCCATCTACCGATATCAACAGCTGCCCAATAAAAAAGCGCGATACAACTCATGTTGATTGATTAATAGTTGGTTGAAAGATGCTTTACACCACTTTATGATCTGTCTTTAAAGGCAACTGACCCATACAACAGGGGCCTAAGCCATCTTTCAATCAAAAATTGATCAATCAGTGAGTGTGACTCCACTCACACGCTCACTGATTGGTTGATATTGATTGACAGATAGCTTAAGCTACTGTTATGCCTGTCAATTACTTTTAAGGTGCGGAAATCAAGTTGTCTCTTACCAAAACCAGTCATCCAGACATAAGCTGCAATGAACAGACGTATCGCATTGTAAATCTCTGCTGCCTTGAAGTAGTGATACCAAACAAACATGACCTGCATCCAGCCTTTCCATTCTTCCGTTTGGTCCCTGTTTAGCAGCTTGCCATTGCACTCTCTGCCTGTTAGGCCACCAGAAACAACAAACAGCAATATAACAAATAGAATAAACAAATCCCTAGAATAAGTCCTGCTGGCCTTGGGTAAAAGATGCACGTAATCACAAATGTAGAAGTAGTACATGATTAGGCCTAGAATGATAACGGCATGCAAGAACGAATCAAACCCGACGACATTCTCTCTTCGTCTTTGCGCAACATTCGGAGCTGAAGTTGTGTTTGGCATTGTGCCTCCATCTTCAACGGTTTCCAGCAAGGTACGGGTTGATGTTGATGTTGGTGAAGATGGTACTCCTACGAAAAAACATCTTTTATTTGGACACTTCCAAGACTTTTCGGGAAGTTGCGACCCAATATTGCAATACGTAAATTATCAGAGATCATTTTTTCGTGTAATCTGTGGTTTTTTTCATTTCCTTTACGTTCTGTGACTTTGTTTGTATTCTAAGTTTCTATAACCAATATCTGTGTGTTAGTCCTTTCTTTATGGATTGTAGAAGCGGGCTTCTCGGCTTCTATCGCTCTAAAGCTCACAAATTGAATTGATAGTAGAATTGTGCGGAGTACATGTTCTTCTGAGTTTGCCTCTTAATGACTGCGAAAGCGAGGACCGTATCTTGAAGATAGATGATCTTTTTTATGAATTATGCGCCCAAATTCGTAGAGGTTAGGAATTGCTGGGACTATTTCTAGGGATTGTCCTTTGATGACTTTGTAGATACACCATATTGTGTCATAAAAAACAAACTGTAGAAATATACAAATGCTATAATTGAGAAAATTAGATTTACCTAACTGTTTTCATGTCTCTGGAAGGGGGAAGGGAAAAAGAAAGACTTTTCCGGTACAAGGTTTTCGGATATGGCTTTATTTTACATGGCTGGAAATATGGTTAAAGTTTTGCATTTTGAAGAAGGTAATACTTTAGGATGGTTATACTATGATTTTTATAACTCATCTTTTAATCGAAATTGGGGTTGGCGGCAGATGTTTTGATAAAAAAGATGACGAGGAAAACAGACATTGGTTCATCGTGTTCTATTTGCCAAGGAAGAAGCACAATGAATCCTGAATGAATAATCAAATGGACTTACCCGGATCAAGAAGGTGAAATCTACTGGGGACCAGATGCTTGGTGAGGGTTCTCATCAGCCAAACAAAAACAGCTGAACACCAGCAAAGGAAGAGTGCTTTCTGGTGGCTTGTTGGTTGTCCATTCGGGGGCAGAACACCTTGTGAAGATTTGAAAGCATCAAGAAAGGATGACAGGATTACAGTAGATGTGTTCAGTTTGTCCGCTTGTGTCATAGTGCAGGTGGCTTGTACACCTGAGATCTGAAAAGAACGTTACAGTATGAGAAAGACATTTCTAAGGATGCATCAGACATAACTTTTGTGCTTAACGAAACAATGTTGTTGTGTTGCTTTTTTAATGTTCTGATGCTAAACTAAATACAAGGATGCTACAAAAATATGGATTTGAATGCCTCTACTTTCAATAGAAGCAAATCATAGGAGTAGCATTTTCTCTATGCCAATTGATGGAAGCTGACAGGAATAGCAGTTTCATATAATAAAGAAATATGATCATATCAAATCGATGGTATTTCACATTTAAATTTCACTTAGTCTCAGTGTAAGTAATAAACCCAGCTTGATAGCTCATCTAAGGAACATATATTTTTTCCTCACATCCTTCTATACCGCCCAGTGTCACTGATCATACTAAGAAATATGAACGCGGCAAGAACATACTTTTGAACCAGAATCGCTATGAAGATTTATAGAATAATTGCTTTCATTTTTGCTTAATGTGGGATATTGATTTGACCTTTTAGTCTTGACTGTCAGAATAAGTCAAAATTAAATTCCGATAAAAGACCATGTATTGGTATATTTTGTTTCTCGTTATGCTTCCAGAAACGTGGCATACTTAGTTGATGAGGATAAGTTAACGATGGTTGGAGAAATCAAGATAAAACAGACAAAATAGAGCCATAGGACTGTAAAAGGATTCAGATTCAGAAACAAATGTAATTTGTATCCCTCATGCTTTGATCTTTCAAAAAAGCCATGAGATATTTACTTGTTGAGAACCTCGAGGACAATGACAAACCATTAAGCGGGATAATGATAAAGAATTTACTCTTGTTAGATAGATTCAAGCTGAATAAAAGAAGCAAGTGTCGAGAAGACGACGAGTTGCAGGTTGCATTAACCAAGATCATAAGGTCAATCAATAAAGGTTTGCATATTAAAAGCAACTTTCAAGAAAATTAAGTCGGCTATCTGTAGAAATATTTTCGTTTCCTTTACAGAATTAGGTGATAAATCAAGAGATGAAAGTCTAAATGCCTGGATCTAAATGCAAAAGAAAATATTCTTACCACCTTTGATTGCACGATCTTTTTTAAACTAGTTCGTGACTTAAACCAAACTGCTGTGGAAGTCGAAATCAAATAAACTTTAAATGAAGAATCTCAAAATGAAAAAATATCAAAATGATACAAGAAATATAAATAATGAGACTCACTCGCCGGTAAATAATGTCTTTCACTCAAAGATTTTGTGAACAGGTTATTGCCGCCATGTTTGGTGGAAGGAAACACGAATGCAGCCACATGCTTAGCCCAATCTGGGAGCCAAGCTTTACATTCCGATGGGATAGGTAACCCGTTACTATGGAAACCGTGCTTCAAAGAGGGCTGGTAAAATGCAAACGTTATTCGGGCAAGCTTTGTGTAAAGATAATTGACACAATACTGTCAGTATAGAGAAAGAAATGTAGATAATGCAGAGGATGCATCAATATTTATAATTTGAGGAGTTTAAAAGCATCAGCCATAGCGATAAAGTCACGTAAAGATATTAAGATAAACATGAAGATGAAATAAGCTAAGCACTGCTTAATTTACGCTTTAGCTGATATTTTCTGCTTTATGTGGCAGCAAATCGCGTCGCGAGAAATCTGCACAGAATGTAAGCATCGAGATTGACATAATGCCAAGAGTCCGGATACTTCGGGCTCTAGAAACATTATTAAAATACTCAGCCTTAGGGTATATAAGACCCCGCTTACACTTACATAGACGCAAACGGGTACAGATCCGAAATGTAGCTCTGTACCAAAACAAGCTGGATTATTAGCAGCGAAATAAGTTCGTGCTTAAAGCATAACTGCGGCGAAATCATTTGACGTGGCAGTTTAGCGCAAGGCTAGGTAGAACTTACAGCGCCCACCCGAATCCACCATGATATTCTGAATGGATTAAATTTGTTTTCTCCTTGATAAGTAACTGTAGAGAAACAGCTCCTTATATAAAAGGTTCCCTTTCCCTATATGCCGATTCTCCCACTATATCCACTGTTCATTTGAATTGTATTTCTACAATATTACTAAGTGTTTTGATTTGCTTGATTTTAACTTTGGTATTTTGCCAGTAGAATCTTAAATCGATGGAACTGGACCCAACTGAATGTTGAAATTTATGTTGAAATTTTGTGTGAATTCTTTCTAAATTTATCTGCGAGACAACAACAAAGACACAATATGTCCATGTTAGTTTGGGCTAGAGAAACACGATGTTTTGCAAAAAGAGCTGTCTCGCGATGTTTTACGGAATGTTGCCTATGCAGGGTTTAACGTTACAGACTGTGAATTTCATTTCGACAACTGCTGGTCTACGCTTGAAATGTCCGCCGTTGAAATGTCCCGGGTATTTCTTAAGATCTGCACAGTGATAGAAACCAATTAAATTTCATTCAATCTGATGACAACATCCATAAAACATTAAACTAAAGTACTTTCTGTCAAAAATAATTCTTAATAAAAAGCAATTAAAGTGAATGAACAGGTAGCATACTTGTTGAATTGAAGGTGAAAGGATATTAAGTGATTCGAACTGCTAATCAAAGTTCAGTACTTTTTATTCGTTGCATGGGTGTATAAAATATGGAAGTAGTATTTGTATATATTTTAATCAAGACGGGCTCGTCATTATAAAAGGCCGGGAAAATCGCCTTACAATATACTGCAAAAATTCTTCCGAAGAACCTAGAGACAGGTTTTCTTCTAACAAGACACCAATAACCACAGAAGATGAAAATGCAATGTGTCGACTACATATTTCAGATGGGACAGCAATACATTAGAACCCTAAGTTTTTTATAAATAAAATTGTTACTTTTTGTTGAAGGATTTAATCAAGTACCACTACTTTGCGAACAAAGTGACACCATACTTTGCGAACTCGAGAATTTGGCAAAACGCTTTCAAGGGAAAGGGCAATTTTCAATATCATTTAAAGGCTGCAATTCTATTCTGAAGACAACTCAAATCACATTCAAAAAGCTGAATCTTACCAGAGCCAACAATGTGTATATTACGATAGTAAATTTCAGATACAAGCTCTTCGTAAGTACACGAAACGCAGTACACTAAATTACAGTTCTCTCCTCACGCAACACCAAATATCATATTTCTCTAATACACGTAGCATCTGCGACGAGTTAAGGTATTATTCAGTGAACAGTGAATATTCCAGTGATCCATTCTCTCTACTGCACCAGCAAAGAGTGGGAATTCGATGTGCAGATAAAATACTTGAATGCATTGAATACACTAAGGAAATTATTCGTCAGTTTTTCTCTCTTTTCAAAGCTTCGATAAATTGTTCTAAACTCAGTTGTATGTGCCGAACACGCTCTGGAAAGCAAGTGAAATATTGATGAAGACGATGACGAAATTAACACATAATCTTATAGGAAATGCATTTCAATATAGGATCAAAAATGACTCATTCAATGTCTTAAAGACCTCCTAATAATGTCAATTGCTAACAACTGGCACTTTGTAGGTATATGAGTCTAAACCCAAGCAAAAACGCAATGCAAGGAGAAGCCATTCCCGGAATTTTAGATAATAAAAACTAAAAGATGTAGAGGCTATACTGTACAACTTGTCGAATAATGATAAAATATGTTTTCAAAATTTTCAATATTCAAGCAATAACGTCAAAAGAAACTATTGCTAACAGTTAATGAACACTTTAAGTTTGAGATTCACAGATCCACTGCAAACTACAGATCAAGTAAAAATTTGGCGGTGTGACGAAATGTAGCCAGTGAAAATAAAACGAAAACAAGCTTACTAAGCTCTTCCGCTAAATCAACTTGTCTTCCGTTAAGAAGCTTTTTCTTTTCGTCCTGGTTTTGACCCATTTCAAAAAGAATCTGCTTCACTTCATTTTCCAGTCTTCTACCTGAGAAAACATGGACAGCAGTTTATATGTAATACAGGCATTGAATCACTCAGATAATTCAAAAACTTTCAGCTGAAATTTTTATACAAAACACTATCTTAGGCCTTCATAAAAGCTGACTCAAGAGCATAATCAAGCCTGCAAATAACCAAGGACATTTAGCAAAATACTTGGACCCCGCAGAGAAGCAATTTCCAGCTCTTTGTATCACTTCAAATGTTACTGATGGCGCAAAAAAGGTTTTGAATTGGCATTTCTGTAATATAATAACTGTTCTAAGAATTATTAGAAAAGAACAACTCATTTCTAGCATTTGTATTTTGATAATTATAAACTTGAAGATTTCATATAAGTAGTCTCTCATTTTTTTGGAAGATAAATACCGCATTTCTTCTTAAAAGTGCCCGTCCTTGAAAAAGCACTCTTTCCAAAAAGTGCCCCCTCAAAGGAACGAAGAGTTTTCAAGGAAATATGTTAAACAGTGTACAACGCTAAAACATCGGAAAATTAGTGGTTTCATTGGGATGCGCAGTATTCAGCAACATCAAACGCGGTTATCAAACGCAACTATTTGAAAGTTGTAATTTACAAACCTTCAATATTCATTACTTGTTGCCGCAATGCATTACTAGTACTTTGCAGCATTTTTTGAACACGCCAAAACAACACAACGTCGTTACATTGAAGCTACAATTGAAACCAGAAGTTAATTGTCCTTGCTAGTTACAGAGGAAGATTGAGGCGAATCTAAATTCTACATAAAAGAGACACGAAATGATATCATCTCGTAAATATCGTTAAATCAACAAATCAGCTAGGGATAGCAAAAAATAAGGTGCATCAATCCTCATCAAAGAAAATATTTAAACAAATAATCCGAACTTTTTCTTGCTGGTTTATTTTGTTCGAGGATAAAATCAATTGGTTGTGTCGCATATAATTAGAGTATGATTGGGACAATGCTAGAGTCACCTCTACCACAAGGCAGTGAAAACACTGTTATATTGTTATGGTAAAATTTAGAATAACCGGTCGCAGTAACAATAATCAATGCTTCATTTATCAGAAAAGGCATGAGAAAGCCAGCATTTCCATATGAAGCATTATAAAATGATAAATTCAAGTCGTCAACGTCATTATGATGAATAATTTAAAAATGAAAAGAAGAAATATTAGCTAATTTACGAAATCAATCCTTTTATTGTTAGCACATTCATCCACACGCTTATCTCTAAAATCTGCCTCTCGCCCAACTAATTTTCCGATAACAAGGTAACTGTGAGTAAATGATGCGAAGTTGACGCAATGGCGCAAATACTACATGATGATGACATTACTTACGTCACTCTTGGCAAGTTCCCTGTGGTAGTATGCTTTGCGACACTCCATTACTCCTTCAAGTGACTGTTTCAGGAAGTGCAGACGATAAAGCGTCTTCCAGGTGTCAGTTATCTAAAGCGCGGACCAACAAAGATTGACTGACGATCAATTGACGGTACATGCTGGACGATCTATCTCTAACCAAAAGTTTTTACTCCAAATCATATCTCTCTGTGTCAATCGGTCCAGAGAACTCGGTTACAACGATGTTTTCAAAACTTATCAAAAACATCAGTATAAAAATTCGAAATCAGCTAGTATATGGAAGCAAAGTCTTTGATGGAAGTTGTTGATATTAAAACAATGCATTCTATGGACCCAATCACGTTTTTCATCTAATTTCAACAAAGGGGTCATCATCATCAGGTACCATCTTCTATCAGAAGGTTGGCTACCATGACCCTCCAAACTATCCCAAAATCTGAGTTTTGGTTTGTTGTCATGGTCATAGATAAAACTAAGGGGCGCAATAGTAGTAGAGAATAACAAAGGGGTGCAAAACCAAAATTCGATACGTCACTTACAGCCAAAAATCATTTTTTGAATTAGTTTCTATCGAAGGGAAATGATGGAAGATATTGGCTCTGGTGATAGTCAAATAAAACACGACAAACAATACACAAATACCGAAGATGGTGCAGCTTCAATGTTGTTCGTCTGCAAATTCTTTCTCACAGTTGTGATCTCATCCTCAGCCAGCTCAGGTCGATGCTTCGAATCAGCTTGCAACAGCCTGTCAAGCTCCTTCTTGATTTCATTTTTAACATGCTGTAAAGAAATCAGAGTGTGATAACGTTGAGGGCGTGAAACGTCGAGGATGTGAAAACGTTGAAGATAAATTTGTAGAGGGCCACAAAAAAGTTGTAGGGCTTTTCAGACATTAAGATAAAGCAGACATACTAGTTTTCTTTCCGCATACAAAGAAATAAAATGGCTGAGAAAGGGAAAATCTGGCTGAAAAAATCAACCTCTTACACTTAAAAACAACATTTCATATGACACAGAATGGATTAACGTGTACAGAATGATTTATAGTGATTCAATCTTTTGCTATTTCCCTTGGCCTGTGGAAATCAACTAGGAAAATGGCAACGTAATTAGAAAGAGTATCTCTTATCATGACACCCTTGGCAAGATACTATTAGGAATGCCATTTTTTACTTCGTCCGGTTTTTTTAATTCGGAATAAATTCGTCCAGTTTTTTAAAGTACGACTTTAGAAAGCCCCACTTTTATAAACCCAATGGTTTCGAACTAATGTTATTCGGTTTACTGACGATTGTACCTGGTATTCACTCAATGTGTTGTAAGATAAAATTCTAAAGTGCGTTGACTGAAATAGGCCCGGGTACATCATCTGAGCAATCTGATGATTTGAAGTTTAACTTGCATTTCAAAAATAAGACTGAAGAAAGCTAAAGAAATTATCGCTCTGTTAGTGTGCCAAATGCTTTCTCAAAAATCTACAAAAATGTCCCAAAACAGCAGCTTATCTCAAATTTAGATGAAACACCCTCCCTCATTATCTTGGCTTACAGAAAGGCATACAAACACAATATGTGTTGATAAAACTAGTAGAAACTGGAAAGCAAGCTTGATAATAACTTTGCTGCAGAAGCCGTCTTCGTGGATCTTTCTAAAGCCATTGACTGCAATTTTATTCAACTTCTTCTATAAACAATCCTTTTTTCTTTATACAGCCGGCAGCCCTTCGTAATTATGCCGATGATAATACACTTTGATATTTTTTTAAAACTATGGCTGAGCCCGTCAGGGTTTTTGAGGACAAGACAAATGTCGCTTTAACGTAGCTCGAACAAAATGAAATGATTGGAAACTGTGATAAATTTCATGCTTTGTCGGTAAGAAGAATCTAGAGTGGATAAAATATAAGATTTCAAGGTCATAGCAAACCAGAACAAACTGTAAAACTTTTATGCGTAGATCTAGATACCAAATTGAGCTTTGATACGCACATAGCAAGTTTTTGTAAAAACGCTGCAACACAACTAAATTTTCTGAAAAGATTCAGATCACATTTTGGATTTTAGCAGAAGGTACTAGGAGAAAGCTTTGCTTACTCTTACTTCAATTATTGTCCGACAGTTTGTTACTTTTTTTCTATGACGCTTCAAAAAATTGAAAACTAAAAAGTACCAGAACTAAGATTTCTTAAGATCATAAGAGCCCGTATAACTGTGTACTCAAAAAGTAAAAAGGATACACTATGCAAGGCTCGCATCATAATAAAACTCTTTGCATAAAAATCTACAAACAATGAATAAACCAAGTCCACCAAGATTACTTTAAACACAGATCTTCGCACTATTCTTCAAGAAATCCTTATGACTTAAAGCATATAAGTCCAAATCAAGTAACAAATCAAAATCTTGCAAATAAAATAAACCCAGCGGAAAACTTTGATGAAGCAGAGGGATGATAAAGAATTTGACGCTTGTAGTAGTTTTGATTCTGTTCAATTAAAGTTTTCGAGTGTATATTAATTTCATTAGATTTAGATCAGTTAACTTTTTGTATATTGTTAGTTGTGAAAATATCGAGTCAAAAGAAATAGACAGCAAGAACGTAGGGACACTTTTGTGAAAAGGGGCAATGAAATGTTTTTCGTAAAATATAAAACGACGAAATTTCAAAATCTGTCGAAGAAGTGAAGAGAACTAAAGAAAACACGGGAACGAACTTGCTCGCTGTTTCTGTAAGTCCAGTACATCCATCTTTCTTGCCAGCCTGGGCCTATTAGTGAGTTCAAATCACTCTGGGTCTTATCCTCTTCTTTGAGCAGAGTATTTTCCATGAATTTAATTGCATTGTCCCATTGTTGTTTATCTGGAACGTTCGTGTCTTCAAGAGCACTTCTCTGAATCACACGCTTGAAAAGTAAGGTGAAATGGTGAAGTGACTTATCGATTGAAGAAAGCAACAGCTTACTTGATACAGTGCATACAGGGCCCAAAGCGTTGACATTCCAAACATACATCAATCCAAGCAACGTTGCACATATTTAGCACATACCCCTATTCGTGGTTTGTTGTGGTATATGTAAATAAACTCCGCTAACCAACAAGTGGTAGAATGGGTGCCCCCCGATTACAAAAAAACTTTTTACCAAACAACAAAGAGCAAGCACAGCAGAACAGAATACCACTTAGCATCTGTATTCTTCTAACAGGGGGAAAGAGCTATAATCACCTTTATTAGGCAGTAGCGAGCACTTAACATTAAATCGTTACTTTTTTAGAAAGAGAGCTTTATGCCTGTTCAATCTCTTTATAAATGATTTTACTGTAACTAAAATAAAATCACTTTAAAGAGAAATTATTCGATGTATCTCTCAATGTATCATTCTTTCTCAATGTATATCTACAATCGAAAATTGTCTAATAAGAAGTCCAGAGTGAATTAAATAATGGTCGTGATAAGCAAAATTCCAACTGATTAGTGATCACATGAAATTTACTTATGCTGTGTTGAATAAACCAAAATATCAAAAATCAAATACCAAATTTTCGTGAGCACTGGCTTGCCAAGCATGGTTCACTTCACACTGGTGCTTCACAGCGGCTTTAAGGTGCTTGAACAATACGCTGTGGCCATCTTTTCTGCCACCGACTGCAACCCCTTCCTGCAACAAACAAATCATCACTCTAACGAAGTCCCGTATGTTGGAGCGATGAATTATTTCAGTAAATTTAAATATCATCCTTTTACGGCCCATTCAAAACTTATATTAAGTCACTCTCATCAATTTGTGCTGTTCTTGGTTACTTCAATCATTAGCTGTTGTTAGGAATCATAAGAGCTTAAGGCTTTCCTGGCGAGAGATGATGCAGGTTATATGAATGCTTTTTGGAAAACCAGTGGTACATTCACTGATTAAATAGACTAAATTACCGAATTACGCTGATAGCATACGATGGGCCTACTGGCTTCATTTCAATGATGGGCCTAGTGACATTGTTTAGGTTACAGAAGCCTTCTTTCTTCTAGGTAAAAGCTGATCATACATGAACAGAAAGAGCAGAATGGAAAGACAGACACTATTCACCCTAAGTAATAAAAAATCGATTAACAAGTCCTGCTAAATAGCGAAAGAAGCCCAGAAAGTAGTAACGAGGGCTTATCAAATGAGACTACAAACCTCCATAGCTCTTGCGAATTCATCGAGCAGAGTTTGCCATCCAACCTATTGAAAAGGCAAACAAATAAAAAAGCAACGAAGATAGTGAAAACGGGATACATGGCGTTTAAGACTGGGTACTTGCATCTACCTTGCGATTAATTTGTGACTAACCTGCGACTAACATGAGATTAAAAATGAATGCTGCCTGAAAAACAAATTAATGAAAATAGTTCCTAGCATAGGTATTAAACGTCGAATTAGTAGTCCTCTTTCAATAATGTCCGAAAATGTAACTTTTCATAAAAGCAATGCTGTTTTGTTTGTTGTTTATAAGAGCAATGCCTTGGTTCAGATTTTTTTATTCACTCGAAGGAATTTTGGAAGCATTTCTTGAACACGTTCTGTAGGAATTACAAAAGATCACTGGCCATTTTTATGTAAAAATACAAAAACAGACTGACCTGAACGCCAGAATCTGGAAGTGATCTCTCAACCCATTGCTTCAAAAGAATATCAACCTCGGTCCTAAATGCGACTGGATCGTTTGTTTGAGCAGAGGGTAAAAAAATATTTTCGAAAGCGTAAGGCGAAAGAGCGTCCCAAAGGTTTGCATAGATACTTTGCTCCCACTCGTGAGGCTTAATTTGGCCCAAACTAAGGACCTCATCCAAGATTTGTCCTCGGGCCTTGTCATATAACTCATCCTGCAAAATGCAAAATACCAATAATAAGCCGCTGTGGATATTCAATAAATATCATTCATTGAGAGCCATTGCCAAAATGGCCAAGCCAAAGAGAAAAATGACAGAATTAACAGAGAGTAGAAGCGAGAAAGAAATTATATTATTTGCATATGCCTGATACAAAAAATGAAACATGAGCAAGTGGCAAATTTATAATATAATCCAATTGAAAATATCGTTCAATATCATTTAAAAAAAATTTGTTTCCAGTTTTCCGATGATTTAAAAGGCAAGAAAACCCTGCTTCAATAATACTTTTGAGAATATTATGAAATCCCACTCTCGAGTCCACATGTTGTCCCCTTTGATAATCCATTGGTAAGTACTATTCCTGCATGACAGTACCACGTTCATCTAGACTGCTTGCAAATTACATACGTCATTACAATAACCATATCGCACTTAACGTTTTACACCAATGTTTCTATTTATACTTGGAAAATGAAAATAATTACAGGGAATTGATTAGTAACAGCGCCGAGCCTAGTCCGGAGTTTAACTTTGCTTGTTCGACACCATGCTGTATCGTAGTACAGAACAAAGAGAATATGGAAGACAAATACATACGCGGTCTAATTCCCGGACTGATGAATAGTTGTTTCTCCATTCAGTTTCTAAATTGAATTTTCTAGCTTTAAAAGTGTCTGCCTGTTGCTCTATAGACTCCCGAACCATGTTCCAAAAGCAGTTTGCAACGGCAAAACTAAGATTCTGTGTCGTCATTTGACTGGCTTTCAAAGTTCCACTCCTAAAAAGCGGAATATTTCTGTTACTTTCTCAAACGACAACAATCTTTTCTGAGATGAATGGAAACAAATTACTGCCCTGAGAGCCAAAGCTCAATAGAATACAAAAACAGGCGGATGGCAATGTTGATATCAAAGGATTCATGGGTGTTCAGGTCAATATTAAAGCGATTAAAGAAATATGGCAACAAGGAAAAGGGCCAGTGCTAGGTTCAGTGAAGCATGAATGATGGCAACATTGATATCCACAGTTATCTTTACTGCTGAGGAAATATCAATATTAAAAGCATAGAGTTAATTGCAGTATATTACAGTCGGTTTAAATAATATCAACAGAACTCTGTGCTTCCAGAAAAATTAAAATATTGAAGAGTAAATAGTTCGATTTTGGATATTACAATTTGCAAATTGAAATCCACAGTATTCTGTATTTCAGATAAATGCAAATATTGAAGAGTAAAGAGTTCATAGCAATATAATACAGTGGGCTAGATTGATAATTCCAATTACTCGGTAGTTTTTGGGAAATGGGAATATTGAAGAATACAGAGTTCGATACAATTTGGTACAGTTCATATATTGCAGAGCAATAAGACCAATGCAGTATAATACAGTTGGCAACACTGATATCCACATGATAGTCTGATCTACTTCATGACAAATGCAAATATAGAAGATAAGAGAGTTAAGCGCAGTATACAATAGGAAACAATTTTCAAGAGCAAAATACGGATACTTACTTGAAAAGTTTTGAATTCCTAAAGAAGTCTTCTTCATACTGTCTGATGGCACTAATGCTGTCACTTGTGTTACCTAAAATAACCATAGCGACATCATCACAAAATGTTCATTTAGCAAGCGTATCAGTGACAAAAAAAGCTCAAGACATTGAGACTATGGAGCGCAATTTTGATTCAGATGTTTGTCAGGAAGAGACATTGAAAGGACAGTGCAATGTTTTGCACAGCTAGCATGGATGCTCCAATAAGATCCGTAAAGCACATGAATGTTCAAATGATAATTATTTTTTGATATCCTACAAACTAAGTCTGTTTGGAACAACACTGAATTCATAACGAAAATGAAGTCAGGATTAAACACAAGTGATCAAATCTCGATTGTGTTCAAATCCTAAACATGGAAAGTGAAATTCCTGGTTATATCTGCAGAACGGATACCTGGGAAAGTCAGCTTCCCTGCTGCTTTCCAATAATCGTAACAATAAAAAACAAGTATAGGTAAATTGAACTCTAAGGTGCTGTGTCAGCTAGTTCAAGATATTAATTCCATACCTGTTCCGCTAACAACTGCAAAATAGCCCATGGCCTTCATCGGAAACAACTTCCCAGATAGGATCTGCTTTATCTGAAAGAGACATATCAAAAGAGATATAAAGATGGCAGCAGTATTCAGTCAGCAAAACTTGTTAGGTTGCTGCTGTTTGTCAACTTGCTCTGGCATTAAAAAACTAAATGTAGTTACTTCATTCTCAAACAGAAAGGCGAAGATTTCAAGCGCTGTTCAACAAATGTTATTACCGTAAATCTTCGAATTGCCCCCCCCCTCCACACATAAGCTTCCCCCTTCGAAAAAGCCCGCGCTGGAAGTATAAATTGTTAATATACCTTCACTTCAAACAACATGCCAATTTTTGCACCTTGATGACCCCAAATGGGGACTTAATTGAGAATAGAACAATTTACTATTTCCTAAATTAAAAACCACTTCTTCGAAGATTTACGTTAAATGAACAATTATTTTCCAACTAACAGAGAAAAGCGCATTTGAGATAACGCCGAAGCACATTAATCACAAAGTGCATTTAAGAACCACGTTTAAGAAAAAAACAGTCACAAATAAAACTTTTATTTTAATTTGTTGCATGCAGAACAGGTATTCCTGGGATTCAAATAAACCTATTGTACCGACTTGAATATTTTTCAATGTCGAAAAATACTAACAGTGATATTCGTTGAAAAACAAAAGTATCTGTCAACCTACAGCAGATGTCAAACCTATATGTTCAATTTTCAAATAATATGAAAAATGCTTAGTAAAAATTTTGAACTGAATAAATAGACAATGACTAGGCACACAGTAGAGAGTTTAAAGAAACATTATTTGTATGCTGAAATATGACATTTTTGCAAATTTGTACTTTCTTTTTTACAGAAAAGTTGAAATGAAATATTTCGAGGTTTTTTCTCGCATATTCAACACTGTTGAAATTGGACTAAAATGAAGAATGTTTATTGTTGTCGCTCTGGAAACAATACTTAGAAGAGGGATCCGTGAAACTCATTATTCAATGACGCTCCTTTGAGGAATTCTCCGGAGGAGGTCGAAGATAAGCATCCAGCATGAACTTACCCTGCTCGGGTTTGCTTCATTTGACTCTGCAACATCAGTCTTTGTAAGCACAAAAATAGTCCTCTTTCCTGTAATAAAATGAATTATATCCAGAGACAGGCCAGGAATACACGTTTAAAAGGAAAGTGCGGAGAATCAAATACACGTTTAAAAGGAAAGTGCGGAGGATAAAATACACGTTTAAAAGGAAAGTGCAGAGAATCAAATACACGTTTAAAAGGAAAGTGCAGAGAATCAAATACACGTTTAAAAGGAAAGTGCAGAGAATCAAATACACGTTTAGAAGGAAAGTGCGGAGAATCAAATACACGTTTAAAAGGAAAGTGAGGAGAATCAAATACACGTTTAAAAGGAAAGTGAGGAGAATCAAAAACACGTTTAAAAGGAAAGTGAGGAGAATCAAATACACGTTTAAAAGGAAAGTGCGGAGGATCAAATCAAATAATTTATCAAAAACTGTCAACGATAATTAAACACGGTTTAATGATGATTGGCTAGACAACACAGACTATTTTACTGGGAACATGTTCATGAAGCTAAAATATATTAAATCCAGGTACGATGTTTAAATACAAGGCACTCTTCTTTACGTTTATTCCTAGAACATAAACACTAAAATGACAGTTCCACTGGGAGCAGAAACAGCTAGACTACTCCATGACCATTACAAGTGAAGATAAAAAGATGAAACAACAATCAGTATTACAAATAAAAAAACAAATGTTAAATAAAACAATACAAAGATACAGCATAATTTAACTACACAAGATCGGGAATGTCTAATTAAAAAAGAACAGTCAAAATTAGTTATTCTATAATGATGTTTAATGGGAATTTGTTGTGTCTTCGGATGTAACCAAAGTTAATCACAGTTGGATCAAATTGATCAGTTTTGTAGATATAATTAAGAGTCAATTCAAGTAATTTCAGTTGATACCAGTGGGTAGGTATATATTACCATTTAGTAGATATCGCATTAGGGCCCTATTTGGCATCAGTGAGGACTGTCTGACCATGAAATCAAGAAATCATCGAACCTGATTAAATATTGATGGTTTAACAGTTTGGACATTTCAGATAAAAAACAGAGGAGCAAGTATATCCAACGAACTTTAAATAACAAACAAATGAATTCAACGATGACGTACCACTAGGGTCACATGAGCTGACTGTTTCAGTGACAATACTCCTCTCTGCGTCAACCGAACCATCTACAAAGAGACAATTTTAACTTCATTATCAAGCCGAAAATCTATTCCAAGTGACAGTCAGTCCTTAAAAAGTTACTCCACTTCTGGGTTGTAAAGAAGCAAAAGAAACATGGCCTATAAAGCTCGATTGCAAGTAAAACCTTTAAACAAGTCTTTAAGCCTAATCCCACTGCACGTTATTCTCTATCAACACTTTCAGACTTGAGATCTTGCTAAATCCTTTATAAAATCAAAACTGTAATGTGAAAACATTTCTCCACTCGATACTTACCCTGAACACACAATATAATTGCATTTGGATTCGACATGTAGTACCTGAAAAAGGGTTAATGATAATAAAGTAGGGAAACGTCATTTGACATTTTGCGTACACTGAAAGGCACGTTTAAAACCCTGGACTATGACCAACAAGGTCGAGACAAAATTTGAATGTCACGAATACAACAGAAATGATGGATGATGTGCATCAACAAAGAGAGAATGCAAGCACAAAAGTTTAAAGTAGGAATTAAAACGTTTCTTATTGTTGTGATAAGGTTACTGAGAGGCAAAATTAATGACGGCAATCAAGTAAAACTAAATTACAATAACAAGAGGTTTCATAAGTTGAAAAAAGAAATAAAACGCAGTTTAACCTAAATTTGGCTTTAATCAACGCTTCTTCATTTACGACTAAACTACGACTATGCTTCAATGCGCTTACTTACGTTTTTGACTGGATTGCTGAATTACAATACGTTTTTGTTGACGTCAACTCAATCTGTTCAAGTATTATCAAAGATGGCAAAATACTTTTTCTATCCTCAAAGTGATAACAAACAAAGAAACAAACAAATGATGAAGCGATGAATAATCCAAACTTGCCTTGTAACTTCCATTATTGATTTTTTCGTGTTTGTGCCCATACCCGTGGTCTCAGTCTAGAAAAATTAAAAAAATACGAGAAAACAATGAATTCATCGTGATGAGAATGAGAAAAGTGACGAAAAACTCCTTAAATCCCAAGACATTTAAAGCCTGTTATACTTTCTCGGCTAAA
The DNA here is from genome assembly GCF_013076305.1 of Rhopilema esculentum. The sequence goes on along the minus strand of NW_027019541.1, from coordinate 881,644 downwards.
ACCTCGTTAATTGATAGCTTCACGTAATACGGAGCCAAAACTGTGAGGTCACAGAGAGAAGTTTACAGGTACTATTCCGCCGGAGTCAAATTTGCAGACAAATCTTCCATCACGATATTGCAAGCTCGTGATTAGATATGTGGATACATACGCTGATTGTTCCAGGAAGATCGACGAGTACCATCCGAGGAATACCAGGGCCTTTGACATACATTGATATCACCTGTTTCAAAAAAATCATAGCATTAGAAAAAATCGAAAAATATTGAAGGAAAAGAGATAAGCGCTTTTACCTTCAAGCCATACGAATTATACCCCTCCCGAATTATTAAAATATTTCAGAAAACTTTTGAAAAAAAAATTTAAATTTTCCTCTAACTTGAAAAACTGGCGGAAAATAAGATTATAACAGGGAAATGCTTAAAAAAATTAGTTGCACGGAGTCGTCATTTTAAAGGTAAAACGAGGGTCTTGCGGTATTTGATGCCAATGTGGTATCAGTTTTGGATTCATTTTGACTAGTTCAAAAAGGTAACAGCTGAAAACAACTTATATCACTGGATGTCCTTTAGAAAGGCAAGAATGAAGCGTTTCAGCTGCGATTACTTCATACTTTTATAGGTTCTCCGTAAATTGATTCATGTTCATCACACAACTAGATGGCAAAAAAAAGAAATTAGGACTCACGTCTGTGCTGACTGTTTGGCCTTCTTTCAAATTACTCTTCATTTTTATTTCGATTTCGGCTCTCAGTCGACGAAGCTGGCGATAAAGTTTATATGATTTGAATCTGGCACACATAGAATGGATTTGAATCTGGCACACAAATCTATTTTTAGTTACAGTTACATAGATAATAAAACTTTATACGTTAGAAAATACTGAAAGAGTAGTGATAGGCAAATTAAAGTTTGGAAATTTAATGTGGGTCTGAAAGCGACTAGATCTCTACCATACCAGCCGATTTATAATAAAGCTCTTTTGTATGTTATCACGCCTTGCTCGTGTAGGTAAGGGCATATTTATCGATAAATCCACAAGCAGGATAAGATTTGCTGATAAAAAATGGCAACTTGACATTATCTATAGCAGGATGCTGAAAGGAATAGACTAAAATAAATTTTACTTTTAATTAGATAGGGGGAGTTACTGCAAAATCAAGAATGGTCTTTCTTATGTTCGCAAGACGTTGTAAGAAGTAAAACCAATGGAACGCGTTAATATGAGAAGTATACAATACTAGTGCTAGTACAGCTCAGGGGTAAGAAATCTACGTAGTATGGGCCCTACAAAAGCAGTTTGTAATGAAGACTATAAAATCTCACCTCATTTTCGTCGGTGAGATCAAACTCCTTGGTAGCGCCTTTGAAGCAGGCAACGTGATTAGGCCCTTCTGATAAGGTCACCATTATGGGGCATCGTGTCATCATTTCACCGGCACCCCTGCGGATTGAAAAAGAGGTCAATTTGCCCAGGAACCCAATGAAATGAATTCAGGCATACAACTGTTGATTCAAAAACACCTAGCTAGTTTTAGAAAAACATTTGTCCACTCTTTGTCAACCTAAATGAAATACAGTAAAACCACAAAAAAGAGCCTACAATCAGAAACTATGTTTTCTAACTGATGAATAAGAAGGATTCCAGCACGATATCATAGCAAGGTTATGAATAAAAGCTTTCATATTCGTGAAAACAACAGCAACCTGTTTAGAAAACCTTGTTTAATGGACTCAACAATTGAATTCAAAACTAGTATATGTTGATGTCAGCATAAACTAGTTAAGCACAGCAGAGAGGCAAGGAAATTATTCACCAAATGGATTATGACGGCCACAGGGACAGGAAAAGATCAAATACTGCCTTTGAGACAAAATAAATATGACTTTTATAGAAATAAGCTTTATGTTGCGGGCAACTTAGTTTTCAAACTTCAGAGCCTAAACAAGCTGAGTTCATAAGAAGGGTACTGTATGCAGGCTTGTAGTGTTCTGCAACACACCCTCAACATATTGCTGGGTTTGTAAAAAGGAGTGTGAAAATCTAAGTCAAAAGGTAGCTTACATGGTAATTTTACTTCTATGGTCATTACCCGGAAATCATGGTCAAGTAGCTCCAGTACAAAAGCATAGCAATTCCAGTTTCATTATGCAATATTCAAGCAGCTAGGACTACGAAAAAACTTTGTCTGGCAGTAAATTAAACTACGTAACCATAATAAAGACGAGTTACGGAAAAGGGTTTCTGAACAGAATTTATGTGTTGGCTGTTCAACGTGCCAAGAAACAATATTAGAACCTTTTACAGACACCTTTTCGGCCAAAACATATTATATCAGCGTATTAGTCAATCACATTACTGCAATACCTGGAAGGTACCATGACAGCACATGCCAACATGTGAGCAACTTGTTTTGACTCGTGGAGAAGTCTTGCTTGAAGAAACAGACAACTATTCTTTCCAAAAACAGCAACGTGGCAAATAAAGATACCATCCGAATCTTGCAGAGGCTTGCAGAATAGTTGTCATTACCTTGAAACTTGTTTCTGCTTGTCTTTCCTCTCATAGTATAACACAATCGAGTCATTTTTATGCCTGGAATTAGAGAGCTGGCGACTCTTCTCTCTTTTAGTGAATCAAGCCTCAATCCAATGATCGTCACAATATTATTGTGTTCCCTACCATGGAACAGCAGTTTCAGAATTGACAATTATAAGGGGAAAACTCCTTACCCTAGAACAGCTCTTGCAAAGTCAACAACATATAACTCCTTACCTTGGAAATATTCTCGCCCTTGCAATCATTTCTAGGACGCTTGTCTTCCCAGCACTTTGGTCACCAACAACAACAACCTGTCAGTATATATACAACAACAACCTGTCAGTATATAAACCAATCATACAGCTATATACAACACAAAAGCACCTTGATTCGTCTGAAATATTTTGCAATAATTAAGAGGTCATCGCAAAAAAAATTGACATATGTCAATTATTTTTGGAATTTATCAAAAGCATCTTTTGAGAAAGAGAACTTGCGTTTTCTGATGTTAACTCATTGAAGCAATATTCGAGATATGACGCAGGTGTGATCAATAAGTTTGAGATTTAGATGTAATTTAAAAATCCTTGCATACGGCAATCATTTAACAACATCAACTCCAGATATACTCATTTTCTGCCCATCTATTCTAGTCTGAAACTCTAATGTGAAATGCATATTTAGGTGCTGATATAACTCATGAACACGAGACAGGTGGTTTTCTAGCACAATTCATACATCACTATGCCAATACCCCCATTAAAAACTAGATGAATGAGAACTCACCCTTGGCAAGTGATCTTGAACATTGTAACTAGCATCGTACTCTGATAGCAAATCTAGTACATCCGAGTACATATCTATTAAGGATCTCTGTAAGGAAGACAATTTTTCTATGTTAAATAAAGCAGGAATTACATCAGCAGATTGCTCATACAGTTTGGGTAGTCGTTGCAACACACATTCACTGAAAAATCACCCAAAACCTTGATTGACATTTTCTTGCAACTTTCATGTCAATCAATGCTTAATTTTCAATAACTGTGCCCAAAACTAGGACTGGAGGATTTCATAAAAAATCCTGGACTATTGAAATTAGAATCGACATTCTCAGATTCAACAGAAAGAATTTTAGATTTTTGACTGGTTTCATACCAGTGACTGCAAGTTGACATAAACATTTCCAGATAAGAACGACATAGTAAGCAGTGGCGGACACTTGGGGGGGCAAGGGGGGCGACGGCCCCCCAATACTTTAGAGGACAATGGTCTTTTGTTCGAAAACAATGGGAAATGTGACGTCATCTTATTAAAACAATAGGCTTGCCCCCCCCCCAATATTTGACCAAGTGTCCGCCCCTGATAGTAAGTATATATTGTGTGGAAATAAATGCGGCTAACAACAGCTGAAATAATCCCTTTTTGCACTGTGTGACCGAAGCAAAACCCCATACCTTTATTTTGCGGTTATTTGATGATACTTTCTCTCCTCTAGACATCAGCTGTTTCCGTAATTCTCGGTTTTCTTGCTCAAGACGGTCGATCTCCCTTTGAAATTTTTGCTGGAACATAATAACATTTGCTAAGTAGATAAAAGGTAAGGAGTATTTTTTGGCGTCAAGCTACGAAATCAAAATGAAAAAATTCTGAAACATTCTACTGCATCAATTTTATGTCTACAAGCACCAAAATCGAAATAATAATATTAGTATAGCACTCAAAGCGCAGGGTATAAATCTTTTTAGCTGAGCTCCCACTTGGATTCACAAGCATTGTCATTTTTATATATAAATACAGTTATATAATATTAAGTTATTTAGTATATAGTTAGTTCATAAAGAAAAGCAAATGCCAAAGTTACTTGGAAACTGAAGGACATTAGAGTATTATACTCTTTTTCTGAGTTTACTGTCTCGGAAAAAAACGCTTTCGAACACCATACATAACTTTGAACTAAACAAAAGTTTTTAAAAGAGATATTAATGATTGCAGTAGATCTTTTGAATTGACTTTATTTTTCGAAGGATTTTGGTCAAAGTTTCTAACTTCTAACCTACAATACAAAAATTATCTATTAAAGGCACTATCACCCGACGCATTTCGTTGACCATGGAAATTTCCAAATAGCTGAACTGCACAACTGACCTATTGTTACGTATCCAATCGGCAATGAAAGGCTAATTTTCAAAGTTTTTGCAGTCAGAAATACGCTGCAGAGCCTATTTTTAACTCTGAAAGGTTCACTGACGGGACATAGTATTTTGCAAAAGAAATTGAATGCATATGAAGGAGCTAGTTCAGGCTTGCATGTGCTTGTATACACAGTCACAAAGAAAGTGATTCTTTCTTCTCCCAAATGTAGTGAAAAAGGCATCGTCTTTAAATATAAGTTCCATATGTGGAAAAAGGCTTTAGATTGTTGAAAGGCTCTATTCTCATCAGCCAAGCGACTAACGGTTACCCCTTCCCAACTTAATCATAAAAACCCCAAGTCATTTTTCTACTAATAAAACCTCTATAAAACTTCATTTTTTCCGTTGTAAGAATTAAAACGTACAAACAAATGAAGAATGAGAAGAAGCTGAAATGACTTGAACCAAAAAAGCTTCCATTTAAAGAGTGTATCGCCAATCTATAGAGAATCCTTCGCATAAATTTTATCTACATGACGTGAAAATACTATTCAGTGTTCTTAACAGAGAAACACTTGCTCGAAGCGACAGCTACAGACCAAAGTATTGAGATTGAAAATTTTGTTACCTGCATTTCAATTAATTCTGATTGTGCTCTCGCAAGATGGTCACGTAGCTAAAACAATAAGAAATGAAATGCATTGCAGACGGCTTTAAAAATAGAAAGACTCATGACAAAATGCACTTTCAGCGTTATAATCTTCTTTAAGAATTTTTTACGACTCGCAATCTTCTTTTAGGAATTCTGCTCCATAGAATGAAAACTTGGTGACAAACTTGACAAAAAATAACAAATTATATATGGAAAGTTAAAAGAGATAATTCAAAATGATGAATATAAGAGACCGGGTTAGATTAGAGTATGTTTTGTTTCAGGTTAAAAAACTGGTTGATGAAAAGAAGGTTCAGGCAAGACTGAGGAAGACAAGAGAAAAACTTCAAGTACTTGCTGGTCCTCTGTCGATAAATCTTTCCTTCTCTCTTGGTCATTCTCAGGTTCACCAAATATGGCTGCAGAGACCACCGATGGCCTCGCTTCTAGGACAAATGGCAACAACATCAACAACACTGTGGCAGATAAATTTGCGAGTTTGCAATGATGGTGATTTAGCTTTTCGTTAATAAGACGAGATTTTCATAACGTTTTAGGTTGTTAAACTGAACAACCTAAAACTTGACCTTGTTGAAAAGATGGTCTAATGAGACAGCTAGTTAATTCTGACAGTGATAGTATAGTCTGAATTTGAGTCATGTGTTGAGATTTGAAATGAGTATAAAAGACAAAAACTTACTTTGACACAGATATAAAAACATGCAACTGAGTGTGCATATGTAATAGAATATGGTAATGTTGGACAAAGCACAAAAATATCTAGTTTCTTACAGAAAAGGCTGGTGAATGAAGTTTCCTGGACTTGCATAAATCAATTATTGATATCTAAAAAGTGGTCCAGCCCACCTGCCAGGATCAAATCATCAATGACGTCACTGGCCACATCAATAATACGACCGGTCACCTCTTGTAAATCAACTGCTTCTGTGAAAAGAAAGGGAAAAAATTGTTGTCATTTGTGATGCATTTGTGAAACAAGCAACGGAACAGGAACTGCTTGATAATAGAATAATAGAGGATAATACTCATAAACTAAAAGAGTAAAATAAATTGTACGAGGGTGCATGAATGATAAAAAATAGAGGATACATGAAAAATAGAATAATAAGTTAGAATAATAATGCAATGAAATACCTTGAAGTGAAATTTCATTTTCATTGGCCTTCTTCTGAAAAATGCTTTTTGAAACTTGAGAGAAGAATAAAATAAAACATAAACTTCAGCTCCATCTTCAGGAAGTGAAGTATATATTATTAGAAAACAAACAGACTTGGCCTGACTTCACTAAGAACCAAGCAAAAAGTGTTGAGACTGATGGTAAATCACCAAAGACATCTCTTGTTTTAATAACAATATAATTATGCCCATACTATAATACTATGATTTGAACTAGTAATATAATCAAAATAATGCATTATTACCTGATAAAAACTTCAAATGATGATTAAACTATAAACTTTTGAATTATGCCTACTGAAAAATTTAACAGACCTAGAGTAAAAATATAAAAAGTTTAACAATTACATTGAAAATGGTCTGGTCATAGAAACCATGAAATTTGAACATAGGGACTACCTACCATCTATAACAGAGTTTTTATTTAAATACGAATCCAGGCCTGTCCAAAAATCTTTCATCTTTTCTCTAACTAAAAGGGAAACCACCAATATCCATGATTAGACATTGATAGTTATTTAAAAAAAAACTTTAAAGCTTCAGATAAAAATAAAAAGAAGTCATTAGCAAATGCAAGCACCTCAGGACATCTGCATTCTGACTCAAAGAGACGAAAGAGTGGTTTAATCTCAAAAAAATCTTACCAAACTCTATTTATCATAAATCAAAATAAAGCTTGACTTCTTGTGGCAGCAGGGCTCTTAGCTACCTTTGCAAAAAATTATCTTCCTCCTGATTCCATTTGTCTCAGTAATTCAAAGATCTAAAATGCATCAGACAGGGAAAAAGCGTCTTTCATGAAAATTGAAAGAAAACTCACTGTTTGGTAATTTATCACTAACAGATGGAACTTTATCTAAAACTTCTAAGTAATCCTTCAACCAGGTAATGCTTGGCATCCCATCAATAAATTCGTTCCATTGATCTTTCCTTTTGTTATACTCCTGTTGTCAAAAAACAAGAGAATAGTGCTAACTGTTTTTGATCTGGAAAAAGTATACAGATACTGAAGTTTGCAAAGTAAATTGGCACAGTGTGATTATAAAGATAAAAAATATTGAGAGAAATGCCTTTGATGCATGAAATATGTATACTACCCCTTTACAAATATGACATCTTAACAAACTCAAACATAGTAGGTCTGTTTTAAAAAAATTTCTTCCAACATCAATGGTTTTAAATACCTATGGTATGGCAAGTTGTTTCAGTACTGTTTGACTACTTGTTTGTTTCTAAAGGCCCAATTGTCTCTCAGGCAACCAATCAATCATACAATCAAGACAACAAGTGCTTGAAATGTGAAAGCTTGCAATGTTAAGAAAGATAGAATTCCTGCCAAGTGAGATACTTGAAAAGATCCACTTCAGCACGATTGTTCTGAAAATAACATATGGGCTGCTGGTGTGGGGGTCATGTTCAAAGAATCTACTACAGAGGATCGAATGTCAGCACAAAAAAGCAGCTAAGCTGTAAGGAAAACGAATGAAAAGGTGAAAGATGTAGAGGTACTCCGAAGAGCAAGCTGCAATAACATCAAAACTTCATTAAAATTTTTAGGACATACTGCCATAAAATGGAGTCTTAATAGTTATGGTATGAGCTAGAAATTGTGCCATGCAGATTGAACTACTTGATTGTTCTTCTTTAACTTAACAGGCTAAACTACATCAATTTTTATTCTCAAAGTTTTTTTAAAAGCCATGTGATAGCATAGGGCTCTCTTGGTCAGAAATTGCAACCCATGACAAAAACTTATGTGATCAGTGTGGGGTGGGTGTTTCAAATATATTTGATAACACAAAATAATGAAATTTTTTAACAGGAATTATTCCAAAGAGGATAATTGCCATAAACGATTAAATTGTTGTTTAGAGTAATGTGTGAGATAGAGTGGTGTTTGTCAGAAAGTTTGTTGCTAATGGTGATAAATGTCCTTTTGACATAACAAGGTTTGCCATTTTGCACCGATTTGGAAATTCATTACAGCGTAACATAAGAACGGACTTCCATAAATGTTTTGCATAAGGGAACCTAGGAAAAATAGCTTCACACGAAGTTCTTAAAACTCTTCCATTCTTGCAAAACCATTTAATTGCAAATGATGCAAAAGCTAGAGGCTCTTAAAAGTGTATGCCTTTCATCTGACCAGAACTGGGGACCATCCATCTCATTTTGGAGAACATCTCAGTGTTGTAATCTTCAAGCCTCTGCTTAAGTGTCTTGAAAGCAGGGTAAAGCTGGGGTTCACTTGACGCTTCACCTCCCAGACGCTCTCCAAACACCTCTTTGGAGAAAAGGGTTGAATAGTAACTTCCACGGTCAGGTACTGGCAATTTTCCTTGTGCTTTCCTTTGTCCTCTATTTTGAAAGACATCCCTACAAATTCTCCACCATAGCTCACTTGGAATTGGTGCATGTAGCTTTTAAGAACCTCTGCATCTTTCCCTATCTCATTCAGCTTTTCTTCAAGCTTTTAAGGGCCTGTTACTGTGAAATAGATAAGCCCACTTGAGTTGTTTGGTAACTGACTCCAGGTAATTGTGCAAGCAGAAAATAAATCAAATTGATATTTGCCATTGTTGTGCAAACTGGTGTCCATCATTGTGGCACCAAAAACTAAAAAAAGCTTTTGATTGCCTTCTCGTGTAAACACTTGGAAAAAATATCACCTGTGGAGACCAGCACGCTTTAATGGGCTAGCCCACTTCATGTAAACAGACCCTTAGTTGATCTTGAAGTTGAAAGAGTTTCTTCAATGGGCAACAACATAAAGGAGTTTCCGTTTAGAAAAAAGGGTTTCTCAAATGAATGGACCAATTTCAGGAATGAAAAAATTTAACACTGGGCATGAAATTTATCGCTCCAAAACAAAACATCGGGCATGTGCCTGCATGCTTGGGTGCTATTGCGCATCCTCTCTGAAAGCCCTGCAAATAATTTGTCATTTGATAGTTGGACTACTTGCTTGTTTTCAAAAGGGGGTCTTCATAAGCCAAAAATGTAAAACAATTTTCCTGAAAACAAAGCTGTTGTGTAGCTTACAAGAACAATCAAACTGGCTATAGTACAAACAATAAAAATGTCTCATTCTCCTGAAAAAGTCTAAGTTCAAAAACTTGTTTCCTTTTTTCTCTGCTTATAAGTTTAAGTGCTCCATATTTATAGTAATGTGTATTCATAAAAAATATAAGGTATGAGGCAGGCTCCTAATTTTCTGCTAATACAATGCTGACCTGTCAAATTTTTGTGACCTGTCATTGAACTGAGCTTTTCAAAAGTCTAACATTTGGAAACGAACTTAAATATTTAAAAAATGACTATATTATATATATGTATATAATACAATCATATGATTATATTATAATTATATTTTTGATCTGTTTTCTAATTCATTTCAATCCATTTTCTCTTTACTTCTTATTATTTATAATGGTTCTTAGTGTGGCAATGTGGGTGTAGGTCCAAACAGATACATTTCTATCTCTTTACATACAAAGTTGTGCAGTGGGTCATTCCATGTCAAATCATCAGACCCATGTAACCCATGGTCTTAGAATTTCTTGATTTTTTCACCACAAAGAGCCACTTTGGAGAAAACACCACATACAAAATTTCATCCTTATATCTCTTACGGTTGCGATTTTGTAGCCGTTTCAAAAGTGACCCATTTTAGACAAATATGCCACACCCAGTTTACCAAGCGATGGGCGCGGCTTTCTATCAATAGCTGTAACTTTTCTATAGTTGTCAATATTTACTTGAAAATAATGTCAATTATTGATTTGATACTGTAGATTTCAAATATTGCATCAGAATTTGTCAATTCTCTAAGGTGAAGCAGATAGTCATATGTTAAAGGTTATCACTTGTTTTGAAAATATTCCCAACCGGTGTATATAAATATTGAAAAAAAGTCCTGTAGCTGGAATCATAGCATTAGAAGCTTGCTATATTCTGAAAGTCTATTCTTTGGGCTATCAGAAAATGTTTAAGATTACAATTGCAATTGAAGTATTTTGAGTTAATTGCACCTTACAAAATGGGTATAATTTTGCAAGAACCGTGAGCAAAAAAAATTTGTATTTAAGGTAATATTGCATGAAATAAAAATAGCTGCTAAAAACATTGAATCAATCATGATTTCACATTCAGAGACAACAAAGAATAATCAAAAATGATTCCTAGCCATGAAAAAGCTGAGATACTGCTTTATAGTCACTGTAGCTGAAGCTCTAAGTTTGACCTGTAATTGTTTCGGATGAATCAGTTTTGCAAAGCATGTAAATGTGATACCCAGCATATGTATGATCTGCTTGATCATGTAAAGTTCTGAGTGGGTTCAGGTGGGTGCATTAAGTTCATTTGAAAGTCCCCTTCATCTTCATTAATGTCATAGAAACCCACCCATCATTGTCATATAGGCAAGCAACATACTTTATCGAAAAGCAAAGTTTCCTGCAAAGTCTCTGTCATCAGAAAATTACTTGAAAGCAATCTTTTCATCTTAAAGTAGATAAAACTGGGGTGTAGCCTGCAATTTTGCTTGTTCCAATGGGCTGACTGAATTTCATCTTAAGTGAAAAATTCATAGTTTTTGGCAAAGTCAGCAACCTGGGTATAAACAGGGCTATATTGGCACTAATTAGCTTTGCAAACAACATTGAGACCAGGTTAGGAAGAGAGCAAGTCAGTTACCCACACAAAGGCTTGATAACGATGGAGAAAGACTGAAAAAATTTCAAAAAGCACTTGAATTCCTACTTAATTTAATTTTTTGCTGAACTAATATACTGCCTGATTACATCAATCTAACTTTGAGAAATAACGCAGATACAAATGGACTTAATTGTCTGCAAAAAATACAGATTTATTTAGCAATTTAGGAAAAACATGCAAAAACGAAGGAAGATAATATATACCATTTTGGCTGCCATAACACTAGTTCCAACTCCACCAAGAATGAGATACCTCAGCTTTGCGAAATGCCTAACTGCTCTAAGAAAAAACATTCCGATTTGCCTCCTGCTTTCAACAACACCTAGGATTGGATACGTTTGGGATCTTTGAAGTGATGCTCTTGACAAAATATTTATTGTCTGTCTGTTTCTATCACTCTTTGAGACAATTGTTCTACTGATAACATTTTGACCTGTTGTAGGCTTTGCTTTCTGACATACACAGAAAGAGGTCTTGCATGCAACAGCACACCTGAAAAGTGAAATCAGAAAAAAAATTGACAAATCGGTTGCATTCATGTACCATAGACATCTTACAAAGAGTTTTATTGATTGTCACATTATAGGCAGAGTTGGAATTTGAGCAATAAGAAATCAATGGAAAAGTATATATCAATTATATATCCCAGATATTACATATATAGGATAATTTTTCATGGATTATGCAGATTGAGATATTTTCAAAATGATGAGTTTTTGCAATGCTCTAGTAAAATTGATCAATTAATGGTTTTGCCTCTATGGAGTAAAGGTTGACCTCCAATCATAACAAGACACCTTCTACAGGAAAAACCTACTGCAAGGCCAATGGGGCAGGTGGGTTTCATAGTGGTGCAGGTGTGGTGTTCCAGAGACCAATTTGTCTATACAGCTGATAGAAATGTAAGGCAGAGGCAATTTTCAAAAGCTGGATGGGCTATTAAGAGGAGAAATTTGATAATCAAAATTGAAAAGAACAAGCAATTTATGATTATAGCCCAAGTTGGGGAAACTTGTTCACTTGAGTATATCCCTAGGGAGCAATTTCAGTGGAGTTGGGGTTTATTCTGTCCTTTTTCTGATTAGATGACCACCTCTAAATTTTGTTTAGTTCAAAAATTTTTCTTAATGTTTATAGAAAGATACACCAATCAGTAATAAGTGTAATAAGTGAATATAGTAAAAACCTGCATGAAAGAACCTGTGAGTTCTTTCCAGGGTAATATGGCACCCAAAATGGTTCTTTACTGCAGGGTGTTTTATAATTAGCAAAAATCAGCAGGGAGAACCTCAGTCTCTGCATATTTCTTTAAGTACATTTTAACTGTAGGTACTTTACTTGTAAGAGTGAGAAATTTGGGTAATTTCAATTTGGGCAAAAACAACATCAGGTTTGTAGAACCAGGATAATACGTACAGCACTGATGTAATAATGGACAATTCGACACAAAAACAACTCTATACCTTCTGAAAACTCCACTTGTCACCTTCACGTTTAGCATCCTTCCAACTTATGCGATCAGTTACTGGCATATGATTTGCAATCTGTTTACTGTTTCAATCTAGGCCATCTAGTTTGATAACAAATCTGCTGCACATGTTTTATGGCCTAATTCTTCAAAAAAGTTATTAACTTTTTTATCCAGAGCTCTGAATATAATTAACAAACGATGCTACGATTTAAATGAATGGTACTTTCGAAGACAAAAACTGAATGGCAACTGGATGTCTTTGCATACCACACCTCTTGTGACGGCTGTGTGGATTCGCCATTTCTAAAAGATTTTGACCTTTGCTTGGCGCATGCACATTCGAACCTAACGGACGAGACCCGGGAAATTCGAACGATCGAAAAACTTGCTGCGATCAACATACAGTAATGTAAGGATACAAACAATTTTTGATTTTTATTTTTTCTCGACTTTCTTGGAACACGCAGACACGGGCGAAACTACTGGGGGGTATGGGGGGTGCTGCACCCCCCCCAATCTTCAAAAAAGCAGATTTTGTCGGGCAAATTTATGGAAATACCATCTAGAAATACGTTGTTGAGAAAAATCAATCAATAATTTTGTTTCTAAATGTATGAAACTTTCATCATACATTCATAAGGAGTTATGCCCCAAAATTATCTTAAGGTTTTACACTTACGGTTCGAAAGTATTGCACCCTTCGCTAGAAAATGGTCATACAGACGCCAAAGTTTTTTAACTAAAAAAATTCGAATAACCGTAACAAGTAACAGAAAGTTTTAATCAGTTCAAGCGGGAAATAATATAAAATTTATCAAGAAATTGTAGTTAAGATATGAATTGCAAAAAACTTTCGAGTTTATTCTATTTCTGAAAAATATCCATGATTAAAAAAACACGAAAATTGAGCTTTGATGATAGGTGTACCTGTAAAATACCTACAATAAAAACTTTCCCTTGCTTGAGGGATTTTGTTATGGTGAATTTAGAGATACGTACTTTGTGCTTGGGTGTCTAAAAATGTTAAAATTGCTTCCGGAGCAACCGAAAATTGAAAATGGAACTCAGAAAATGCAAATGAAGCTCTTTTTTGCTGAAACATTGTAGTCTGCGTAGCTGTTTCTAAATTCCGAAATTTCCAAGCTGTGTTTTGGTTCCACTTTGATAAAATTGAGACCCTACTTCAATCTCTTTTTGAATTGCTCTCTTAATAGCTAGGTGATTTAGAAAGTGAAGACTTTTTTTTAGACCTTTTATAGAAAAGACAGGCCTTACAAATAATTGTTTTTTTGGAAACAAATGTTTATAGCCAACACCAGAAAAACTAGAGGCATATTTCTTGACTTTAAACAAACAGCCTGGGCCGATGATTTCAGCCCTTGAGGCGATGTGCTTCAAAAATGAAGTTCATGTATGACACGCCCTTTCATCAAGCATGCCACGCCCTTTCGTCGGGCATCTAAGCTTCATACCCCCCTAATGAAAATAGTGAAGTTTCGCCCCTGCACGCAGAGAAAGTAAACAAACTTCAAAGACTGGATATTCTCATCCCCGAGCCAGCCCCATAAGTCAGGCACCGCGGAGCGTTGAGAAAAGTGGGGGTCTAAAAAAGTGGGGGGGCTAAAACCCCCCAGCCCCCCTGCTCCACGGTGCCTGCAAGTTGCATGAGGGCATTCCCCACCACTTTGGGCTGGATAAAACATTACAATTGGCATTAATTTTCCTTAAAACAAACCTGTACTGTAGATTACAAAAATCCAAATTGAACCAAAATCCACAAGTAGGACAAAATCGCCAAAATTTTTTTGCTCAAGCTGTTAATACCAGGCATTCTTGACCTTTGTTGTTCCCAACCCCACATTGGGTCCCCTTCAATGACGCTATCAATATTTTCCAGCCAGAACTTAAATAAACTTTATCACTTACATGGTGTATGTACATCATGATTAAGCCAATAATTTTACTTGACCGTTCGGGAGGGGAGTGTAGTTAGTAGACAGATACAAGTTTTCAACTCTGCAGAAGAAATAAATTTGCATGGTCAATAGATTGATGGAATTTTTCGATATAAAAGGCACCCAATGATGTCATTCTTACAGCCAAAAAAACCTTTTATAATTTAAGTTTTAAATTTTTCAAGTCAGTGATCTCCCAAACCTTGAACTTTGCAATTTTCAGTTGAAGGCCCTTTTTAAGCCGAAACAACTCCAGACAATTCTTACATAGCTCCAATAATCCCTATAGAAAATTGATTTTAATTTCTATTTAATTTACCTTGGCAAATGTGTTTGTGAATCTAGGCCTGCTTAATTTGTCTGGCTTGTTAGTGATCTCCTGCAACTTCCACCTCTCCACTTGGATTCAAGTTTATTATCATCTATCAAACATGCAAAGAGGAATACTAAACATTCCTTGCCTCGGATTAAAGTGCAATCAAGAGGTAGTTTCAGCTTTTTCCTTTTTTCTTATTTTGTCTTTATAATTCCCTTTGGCTTCTAATGTCCTTGACCCTTGGTTTGATCCTTGACTGTAAAAAGTAATATTCCCTCCTCCCCATCCCCTAAATTATCCACCTGTTGAATTCTATAACTATTTAAGAGAAATAAAATATTTATTTTGAGAATACAAAACATTGAGTTGGTTTCGAATAATTATTGTTAAATAACCATAAAGCAAATTTTTCAAACATATAACCCTTGCCTAAAATAGTTGGAAACCGGCAAAGCAAACAGACAAAGCAAGTGTAAAACTACCTTATCAACAGTTGCCTCCAAAATTTTGACCCCTGCCCTGTACAATGCATTTCTCAATACCTTCTTACAGCTTTCAGCGAAAAAATTTGTACCTTCAGTATCAAAACGGCAACATTGCACAACATTGTTAAGAGGGGTTAGGGGATTTGTCCAAAAAGAATAGCATCGTGCAAACAATTTTTTTAAGAATTGTAAGTGATTTGAATTCCTTTTTGTTACTCATTAGGTTGCATCTGTTCTCAAAACCCTTATCAGTTTCATAATTTTAGCCCAACTCTTCCCCTTGTTTTCACATCTCATTTTAATACTATACAATATGTTAAATTTCATGTTTTAAATCATATGAACTTTAGTCAGGGTTAAAACTAAGCTGAAGAGGATAATGGAAAAGATTAACCTATAAAACCTTTTAATAATTATTGTTTTCCTATTTTCGAATCAATTTCATTATCAACTTCCAATTCATTCACACAGCGTAGAGTAATACTACAAAGATTACATAGTCAGGTCTGGCGCAATAAGAGACGAGAACAGAATAATAAACGCGTTGCCCGTTTGGTGAATATTTAATTCCAGATTATAATTCTCCATTTTAAAATATATTTCCAATCTTTCGAAAGTTGGCTTCATTGCTAAATTACTCAAAACAAAATTCAAAGACATTCTGGTTTCAACAATTTTTTAGGTTTATGACAAAAAACAATGGATCGTCTTCATTGGAAGAATCTGAGGTCTGGTAATCGAAAAAACTATATGCAAACATCAAAAAGCATAATTGAAAAGGAAACTAAAAGTCGAAAACTAATTAAACAATTAAATAACCAAGTAATATTTGTACATGGTTCTCTCCTTTATTAATTTTTGCTAGATGAAAAATTGAAAATGGTTTCTTTTAAGTCATTATGAAGCATATAGGTATGAGCCAGCAATAATGAAACGATCGAATAAACAACTCGTGTACTTTAATGAACTTTAGCGTAAGTTTTTTGGTGAAATATCAAAAGTTGCTGGTCCTTCGTCCCGTAGGCGATAGTCCTAGCATATTCCAATATTCACCGTAAAACTTAACAACCAAGAACCTTTCATGCAGAGAACAGAAAAAGTTGAGAGAGTAGATAAAGGTTTCCAATAAAACTGAAAACTTTGCTGGTCCTTCGTCCCGTAGGCGATAGTCCTAGCAAACTTCCATTTTTCATTGGGAAACCAAAATCCAAGAAAGTGTTAAGGGAGAAAACAGAAAAAATCAAGGCAGTAGATGAAGGTTTCCAATAAAACTGAAAACTTTGCTGGTCCTTCGTCCCGTAGGCGATAGTCCTAGCAAACATCCATTTTTCATTGGGAAACCAAGATCCAAGAAAGTGTTAAGGGAGAAAACAGAAAAAATCAAGGCAGTAGATGAAGGTTTCCAATAAAACTGAAAACTTTGCTGGTCCTTCGTCCCGTAGGCGATAGTCCTAGCAAACATCCATTTTTCATTGGGAAACCAAGATCCAAGAAAGTGTTAAGGGAGAAAACAGAAAAAATCAAGGCAGTAGATGAAGGTTTCCAATAAAACTGGAAACTTTGCTGGTCCTTCGTCCCGTAGGCGATAGTCCTAGCAAACTTCCATTTTTCATTGAAACAAAAATTGAAACAAATGAAAATAACACAGAACGAAATTCGAAACTTGGCTGGTCCTTCAACCCGTAGGCGATAGTCCTAGCGAATTTCAAATTTCATAAGCAATTCAAGGACAAGAGATGGAGTATTGGAAGATCTGATACAATCAAGGCAACATAGCCTCTGTGCAACATGGCCATAGATCTGTTGCTTCAAGAAATTTTACACGACGTTCATCGATGTTCTTATTTGTTCATGCTTCTAAAAAATAACAACGTGTTGGAAGTTGTTGTATGGCTTAAAATTTGCAGCCTTGTGGTTCCTTAGACAAGGTCCTAATTTGACCTAGCAAAATTAATAAAAGAGAGATATAAATTATAATGTGGATCTGATGTTGATGGCTATCAAAAATTAAAAAAACAAGTCAATAAATAAACATAAAATATAAGGCAAATAATTCTAAAAAGAAACTAAAACACTTACCATAATCCAGATTTCCTTTGAATTTGATTCATCATTTCGTCCCCAAAATCCACTGACTCCCTTCAAAATCATTTCTTAAAATTTTGCATCAAATAAACTTAGCTATGAAGCCAACTATGAATCTTAAAGGTAAAATTTAAACTATATTTTCAAAAAACCTTAGAACGCCTTGATTTAATTTCAAACAATTTGTTTCCCTCCCTAATAATAACCCCTCCCTATTTGTATTATTAAATTATAAAATTATTAAAATCTTAACTAGCTTAATTGCTAGAAAGATTTTTCAAGCCGGGAAGTCCCGACTTCTGTCTTTGCTTTTTGTCTCTCTTTGTCTTTTGACAAGCAGTGCCAACAAGTTCATCTTCAAATCGCATCAGGTCTGTTGGACTTGTAACAACAGCGCCTCTTTTTCTTTCAGTCTCGTGGTCCTTTCCGCTCCTTATTCTTTTGTTTCGTCTGCTTTGTGAATTAGCAGATTTGCTCTTTTGACAATTACCCTCCTGGATTTTCCCTCCTGTAACCAACTCGCAGTTTTGGCTTAGAGTAGGGAGAAAAACTTGCCTCATTCCGTTCTTTTCCATTCGTTTCAAATCAGGTAACTGTTTCTCGGAATTTTTCCCAAAATTTCCAGCCGGTTTGAAAAAAACATTTGAGTTCGCAGATGATTGCTTTACACTGGTCAACTCTGGGAGAACTGGTAAATTTTCAAAGCTATCATTCTCGGAAATTCTACTGCTTGGTGCTCGACGAATTTCAGGAAGCTTTCTGGACCTTCCTTCGGCAGAATTAGGACATTTAATATCGATGGATTCCCAGTTCATCCCACTGTATCGATTTGATGCTGCAGATTTTTTTCTTTGATCTATCAATGGACTTGCTTGAATAGCTGGCAATGTTATTCGCTCTGGCCCATCAATATTTTCAGTCTGTTTCCCTCTCGGTCCACACATAGCAACAGGATCGAAATTCATCTTGAAATTTCCTTGAGGAGACCCTGAATTTGGCCTACGGAATTTACTTGACTTTGTGTCAATATCTGGTAATCTTCCTTTATCAGAATCTGGTGACGATCTTTCTGCGGCCTCTCTATCCTGTCTGACTTTTTTAAGGTACTCGTTCCTTGCAGCTGTCAGCGGGCTCTGCACCAAATTCTTTCGCCCAACTTCAGCAGGTAAAAATGAGCAAGGCGAAGAGACTTTCATTGTCTTGCTATTGTTTTTCTTACCATGCAACCCAACTCCAACCATCGAGATTTGCGCTGGGCAAGCTGGCAGAGCAGACAGTTTTTCCACCTGTTCCTCTGGAGACTTATCGCTCACTCGAAGTCTGAATTTCGCTTTTTTGTCTATCATTTCTGATCAGTTTCAAATTGTTTTAAAGCTACTTGATTTACGCTTGCACGCAGCCGTGAAGAAAATCTTTGTTCTCGAAATGATGAGAGCAGCATCGATTTGGCGCGAACCATTAATATGACGTCATATTACAGGTTTCCAGTCCCTTTTTGCTTTCACTGATTGTCAATGATTGTTGATTATCATCGCAATTAAATACCGACTCAATATACAATCCTCAAATACCTTAATTATTTTCTGATTACTAAATTCTTCAGCCATTGCACTTTGGCAGAAAATCCAACCATTTAAAAAAACGAAGATGACGTGCTACGTTCGAAACATTGTTTTTTTGAATTTGCATTTTCCTCGTACAATTTCAATCTATTTTAAAGTTGAAAAAGCGCATACTATTTTTTTAATGAAAAATGCAATGAATCCAAAAACCAAAGGGGCAAAAGAGAGAATACAAGTAAGCTACAGGTTGTTTATGGATATAGAAAAGAGCATAGAATAATGGTTGAAAAAAGATAAATCACGATTACAGTGGCGAAAAATTGAAAGGAAAATATGCTGAAAAATAAGCGTAATTAAATATTTCCTGTGAAGGTTTTTCTGGTTTTGAAGAAGAGAGTATTTTACCTGTTTACAAAAGAGCAATTTCCCTTAGACAGAAGTTTATAGGCTTTTTAGAAAGATTTTGTAGAAATTTCTGATAATCGGGGAATTTTAAACTATAAGATTATCTGCTAGTTTGTGAAGAAAATATAGGAACAGTATGGCAATGTGAGTAGGTTAGTTAAATACACATGCTACAAAGCAGTTTCCAATCAGAAATTGTAGGGACGAGTTTTTAATAAAGCTTTTGAAAACAAATTACACCAGCATTTCTCGTGCATATCACACAATTGAGTGGACAGTTAAGCAAACAAGGTCGTGAGACCAATAATCTTCTTTTTTAGGTCCATTTCTGTTTTTAAATGGTTTCTGGGACACTTAGACTTAAATGGTTTCAAATAAATTACAATGCAGATTTTTGGACTTGAGATTTAAAACGTCTTGATAAGCTTGTCTTCAAAAATCAGAAGAAATTAATAACCTTAAAATGACATTTACAACAACCTCAGTTCTCGTAGCATATGTATTATTCTAACTTCTTTGTGCGTTTTCCATATTAAATTGATCCAGTATCTTGGCTATGATATTTCTGAACTTAGCATTTGAGATGTGGAAAACTTATTCCAAATGTTGATTGTAAAATGGCGATGATGCTTGCATTCTTTGTCGAAGGAATTGTTTCGATATTTTCATTATTTAAAAAAGTAAATTAAGATTTCCATTAAAATACTAAACCATAGATGATAGCCAGTAACTAATTTTTTTTTTGCCCTAGACAGAGTCACAAGCCCTTTTTCATAGTTCTACAATTTTTCTACGCCGATATCGGCCTTGCTCTGACCCATGAGTGGGAGTATAGGGCGTCGGGAACACTGATCTGTGAAAAGGTCTTTTTCATAGATCAGTGGTCAGGAATAGAGATTTGAAAGATTGAATAAATTAAGTAGGGTATCAACAACATTAATCAACAGCCTAGAATTTTATAAACTATTCATTAATCTGAAGCTGGATGCCTCCTTTAAGACAAAACGGACGCAATACAGTAAAAACCAGATATTTTCTGTAATCGGCTGTAATTGCTCCTAAACATTCAAATAATCGTTGTTATATTGAAAGTGCTTAAAATCGCTAAAATCAGCCTGAAGGCTTTTAATATGCAGTTTCTTCCATGACGGTTTAAACTATAGTAAGCACGTAAGATTGCGATACCTCTTGATACCAAACTTGTCATTTCCTGTCTATATGGACCTTTATTATGTCTATATGACCAAATTGCCGAAGAAACAGAACTTTCATGAATGGAGACCTTTGAAAATTAAGAAGATTGCTTTTAATAATTTGACTCGCCCAGCTCCCTTACGCTAAGAAGAGAACAAATATCAGAAAGCTGTTTCCTCAAATAGCGAATTTTCAAATAAGCAACGATACATACAACCATCTTTAAATAAATAGATGCTAATAATAGATATTATTTACTTCAATTCAATCTTGTGTTTAGTCTCGCCAGATTTTGACTGTGAATTCGTCATGCCATCGGCCTCAACTGAGGGTTGATTGCTCTCGTCTCGAGAAATCTGTTCCTGAGGGATATCATCTGGCGCACTTTTCCCAGAACGTCCTTTTGGATTAAAGTTTTGCTCCACGTCTTTTGCTGCCATTTTCATTTTATTAGAACTATTTTCCGGAAAACTTTCATTCTCATCTCCTTGTGTATCGCTGGAAGACTTGTTTCCTTCCTGTCCCATTTCCATTTCCTCGTTTTCTAGATCTTTTAATATGTCATCTAGGATGGTGGCCATTGAATTTATTTCTGCGATATCCAGCTCAGACAGACTCATATCCAATGCTCTCAAGTTCTGTGCCAAATGGTTACGATTTGTTGTTCTTGGGATTACTGTCACGTTCTGGTGGATGGCCCATCTGAGAACGAGGCTGGACACGAAGTAATCATAATGCGTTGATAAATCAGTCAGCAAAGACGACGTCAAAATCGGGTTTTCCTCTAGTCCCATGGCAGTCCACATTCCGCCTGCAGCATAAGCATTGGAGTTATGAAAACAAAAAACAGACTTTGTGAAGCTTACTCGATCTCAAGCAATTTATTGTTTTGGGAATTATTTGCAATGTGGTAAGATATTTAGCGACAGTTCAAAGCATAAAAACAGTCGAATAGAATCATAGAGAACTAAACAAAGTCCGAGGCACAGGGATTATCACGTGTAAAATATCTACCAAGTAAGGTTTGCGCCAGAGCTGAGGAATCTTAAGACGCAAATGAAATACCAATCTGATAAAAAGAGATAAAGAGCTTCTAAATTAACCATTTTAAGAATAAACCAGGGTATAATATAAACATCAAGATCAAATATGATACACACTTATCTAAAGAGTTTACCGTAGGTTGTCACTTGAGGTGCAAGCAGTTAACGTGTTTAGAATGTCATTGAAAAGAACTGATGCAGAAATTATAACAAGCTTACCAAGTGTTGAATATCCCATATAACGTATATTTTGTTGCTTGCAAAATTTCCTCACCACTGTGTCCTGATGAATTGGATCAAACCAGTTTTGGACAACAGAAACGGGAAGCTTAGCAATTTTTCGCAAAGCCTTTAAATCTGGTACATTGAAATTGCTGACTCCGAGGCTGCGTATTTTGCCCTGCCTCTGCGCATCCTCCATAGCCACCCATGACTCTTGCCAAGTCCCGATAGGCTCTCCTAAAAAAGTGCAATGTTTTTGAGAAAGTGGGTACGATAACGTCCCCAACTTAATGTGAGGTAAAGGGCAATTGCCATATCTATTGCATATCGCATCTATAAGAAATAGGTAATAAGAACTGAAATAACAGTGAAAAGAAGTATCAGTCTTAGAAAGAAAAGCAGCAACAAAAATTGCGATGGGGCAAACTCTTTTCAGATCGTTTCTTTTTAATGGTGTCGTGAAACGTCTTTACATTGAAATTTCAATTTCTGCAATTATCATCTTCCTTGAATCTTGTGGTGCTTTTAAAAAGCTCTAGCAGCCTTACCCCCTTACAACCCCACAACCATGCACAGTAGCAGCTAAAGTGGATCGTATGCCACCATATGCTACAGCTGTCTCGCGTTACAGCCATCTTGTTCGGGCAAGATGAGCTGCACCATACAGATGATCTGAGATCAATGAACTCACCATCTGAGCATTTCAGCAAAAAATCATCACATTCTTTGCTATGTATAAGGAACAAATCGACGTAGTCTATGTTCAGCCTTCGCAGCGACATGTCAATAGCTTTCAGTGTACTTTCGTAGCCAAGGTAACGAGGGTGTAGTTTAGTGACGATGAATAACTCAGAGCGAGGCACAGAGCTTTCTGAAATGGCTTGAGCTATGCCAGCTTCTGAACCTGGATATCCTTGGGCAGTATCAAACAATCTGAGAAGAACCAAATGCAGAATAAAATGGGGGAACCAGTAGCGAAAAGCGAACAACACTGCAACACCATTCCGCTTAAAATAGGTAAATACCAATAGCCAGAGCCAGGGGCGTCGAGAGGGTGGGTTAGGAGGGGCAAAAGGTCCGGGTTTGGTGCTCCGATAGGGCCCGTAATAAAGTAACAAGATCTATTTACAATGTAAAAAAGCTATTATTTCAGCTACTTATATGGAATCAACGCTTGTAAATTTATCGCAGAGAAATGTCCACATGTCCTTGATTCATGTAAAATGTTTTTGCACATTCTTGTAAAAAACCCTAAAGGGCGTGGCCACAGGAAATTTTCTTAAGGGGGTTCAGTTTTGTGAATCACCCATGGGCCCGAGCTGCCTCTCGATGGTCCTGGCCAGAGTTCAGAAAACGCCACAACTTTCCTTCCTATAAAATTTTGTCCTATTGCCCTTCCTTGAAATTTTCCTTGTATCTTTTGAATAAATGCTTTTTTAGTACTAGGATTTTAGTAAAATCATCTATGTCTTGGTCTTTTCGCTTTGTCAGGAAAATGAAAGTTAAAGCGTCTCACTTTATATACTCTTGTCAAGGTGTGCATTGGCCTTCCTCAAAACTACTACATCGGTGAATAATATTCCACCGGCTCACATGTTTCCTGAATTCTGCTCACATCAGTAATTTAACCGATATCATAAACAGCTTACGCAGCTTGGAGAACACACGAGAAATTCAAGCAATAAATGACATAAATTTCTAGCAATACTAAAATGAGTTAATTGGGAGGCGTGTGTTGAGAACCAGAAGGTTCCTTTTTGCAAATGTAGAGACAGGTCATCTCTACATTTGCATGCTTACCTGTAGCCCAAGTCTAATGATTGCTTCACTATTTCCGTTGTTTTTTCATTCAAAAGGGCGGTACCAAGCCCCAACACTGGCACTGTAATAGGAATAAACAGCCTAGTTATCTTTCTGATGAAGAAGAAACACTGATAAAACTTACTTTTGGCACTTAAATTTCAGAGCAGAGAGTGTGTTTTCGACAAAGTACGTAAACGTAAGTGGAGGATTATTGTTAATTATTGATGCTTGGACTAAGAGCTGCTGTTTTCGACTCAAAGAGAGAAGCTGCCATGCTTATAGCTAAAGTTATCAGTCCTCTTACGTCACGGGAAATGAAATGCAACAGTTGATCATGTAAAATGCATATTTTCAACCAAAAATAAAAAACTTTGGAAAATACACTCAGAGTAAACTGTGTCAAAGCTTCCGTTAAGCCTCTCAAAACAGGCATCGTCTTTACTCCTCCAGTTACCTGTTAATCTTAAGTCTGCACAAAAAAAATCAGAGATGCCCTTGTACTTCATAAGGATGAGCAACGGCCAGCAAGATAGGGTCTAAGTTCGTTCACTTCCAATAGTTATTTTTGACCCAATGGAATTGAATCTAAATTTAAAATCAATCAGCAAGACAATGCGATTGATTGAGCTATCGTCACGAGTTATGTGAAATAATGGCCAGATATGTTTTTCATATAGCTGGGCAAAACTATGGAGTAGTCTCTTAGCCTAGACAATGCATGCATCCACTACACAAAATATTAAGAACTTATTAGAAACAGAGATTCCTTTCTTTTGATTGTGACGTTCGACGTATCATAAGAAAAACTTAATAAGGATTTTACACTTCGAATTGATCAATATGTTTTTAATTAAGGGCTTTTAGATTCTCTTGAGACCTGCTTATGGGCAAACCCCTTTGAAAGTATTATAAATGAATTCTAGAAAAATCAATGCATAAAAGCAAAATTTGAAAATGGCTTTGAAAAAAGTATAAAACGTCAGAACATAGATCGAAAACTGTAGGAAAAATAATACCCAGTTGTGGATCGAAATAAGCCAATCAGAAAACGCGAGCACGTGACTGTTGAGATTGCCCAATCAGTGCCGCTTGCTATCGAAAATGTTACCAATGGAGTCTCGAGATGAAAACGAACCACTTCTTTCTACTCAAAAGCGGTTTTCTCGTGTTTATGTAGATAGATTTCAAAATTGCTAGATGGAACGATAATCGGGCTTTGCCAATAATCCGAAACATGTCACCATTATAGTTTTAGTTTTTTGTATAATTATAGTTTTTCAAAGCCATTTTTAAGTTTTCTACCACCAAAAGATTGTTTGCAAAATATAAAACCTTACTTTTGTAACCACTGGCGAGTGTGACGTCATCAGGTCTCTGGGGCCTCCTGGGAATGCGCAGCTGCAATGTCTTCGGGTCTGATTCGTTGATTTTTAACACTTGTCTTAAAGCTTGGTTAAGAGACGAGCAAATTGTGTCTCCTGGTTGTTCCTTTAGTTCCATCTTATGCAGCTGAATTGCCTATTGAATGTTCAGTAATATTCAATCAATCTCTGGACTAAGGATACTCTTTACCCATATTATTTAGCAAACAAGCATTAACAGAACTCTGCACTCATACACCAACTTCTACAAAGATTGGCAATAACGACAATGTACTCAACAATATGGTTCTCAACAATATGATAGACTGTAATACTACTTAATTAATATAATCATGTGGTATTTCAAAAATGCGATAGGCTTTGCAATTCAAGTTGATACAGCGCATCAAAAAAATGGTCAATTCTAATCATTTAAAAGTAGCGCGTAAGAGCGTTATTCTTCGTCTTCCATTACAGTCCATCCGCATCTGGATTCAAATTTTCTGCCTACCTTTGAACAATATCCGACGTTTATACTCTAACGAGTATCGGGTGAAAACTACTGTATGATAGAATATGTTACCGCTCTTCCGTTCTATTTTTCAAAATTTGCGGTACCAGAGCCTTGTTTAAATGTTATCATATTCTAGAACTATCTGTTACCATCAAATTCATCGAATAACTACCAAAAATGTCATTTGCTAACCGATTTGATATGACAAATGCTTTGAAAAGTTAAACTTCAAACTTGTGTGTCCTAGAAAAGTTCACAAAAGCATCACCTCACCTCGATAACGTTTTTACTAATTTCATGCTTTTCGTTCTTTCTCTTATTGAAAGCCATGTTGAAAAAGATTTTCACTCCGAAGCTGTGGTTTGTGGTTGCCTGAACTTGACTCCACCAATATTTTGGCACGTACAATATGTTGCCTGAAAAGTTAGTCAGAATAAGCTAGTCAATGAACTTGTAAATAAGAAGGAAAGGTGATGAAGTCGAAAAGAAGAGAAGGAAGAAGGACAGGAAAAAGAGAAGAAGGCGAAGAAGAAGAAAAGAGAAGGAGTACGAGAGTGAATTTCATAAAGGAAAAAGTTAGATGAGAAGAAATTGAGGCAGGGGAAAAAAGATTAGCAAGCAGAGGAAATAATTTGAGAAGAAGAAGAGGAAGCAAGAGAAGGAGAAAGGGAAGTGGTAGAAAAAAGGGGAACAGGAAAAACAATAAGGCGAGAAAAAGGAGGAGCAAGTTCACAAGAAGACAAATTTTACGATGAAAAACAATAGGAAACAGATATATAAAATAACTAGAGGAAGAAGAAGGAGAAGAGCATAGGGAGAAAAAGAAAAAGAAGATGCAAAGGAGGGCAAGAGGAATAGGATGAAGAGGTGGAACAACAAAAAAGAAGAAAGACCAAGAGGAGATGGAAGAAGTAAAAAGGCAAAGAAAGAGACGAAGATGAAGGAGAGGAAGAAGGAGGAGAAAAGCATTGGGAGAAAAAGAAGATGCAAAGGAGGGCAAGAGGAATAGGATGAAGAGGTGGAACAACAAAAAAGAAGAAAGACCAAAAAGGAGATGGAAAAAAGGAGAAGAAAGAGAAGAAGAAGAAGGAGAGGAAGGAGAGGAAGAAGGTGGAGAAGAGCATTTGGAGAAAAAGAAAAAGAAGATGCAAAGGAGGGCAAGAGGAATAGGATGAAAGGAGGAACAACAAAAAAGAAGAAAGATCAAAGAGGAGATGGAAGAAAGGAAAAGAAAGAGAAGAAGAGGAAGGAGAGGAAGGAGAGGAAGAAGGTGGAAAAGAGCATTGGGAGAAAAAGAAAAAGAAGATGCAAAGGAGGGCAAAAAGAATAGGATGAAGAGGAGGAACAACAAAAAAGTAGAAAGACCAAAGAGGAGATGGAAGAAAGGAAAAAGGCAAAGAAAGAGATGAAGATGAAGGATAGGAAGAAGGAGGAGAAGAGCATTGGGAGAAAGAAGATGCAAAGGAGGGCAAGAGGAATAGGATGAAGAGGTGGAACAACAAAAAAGAAGAAAGACCAAAGAGGAGATGGAAGAAAGGAAAAGAAAGAGAAGAAGAAGAAGAGGAAGGAGGAGAGAAAAGATTGGGAGAAAAACGATGCAAGGAGGGCAAGAGTATAGGATGAAGAGTAGGAAAACAAAAGAAGAAAGACGAGAGGTAGATGGAGAAGGAAAAGGCAAAGAAAAGAGACGAAGATGAGGAGAGAAGAAGGAGGAGAAAAGCATTGGTGAGAAAAAGAAGAATGCAAAGGAGGCAAAGACGGAATAGGATGAAGAGTAGGAAAAACAAAGAAGAAAGACAAAGAGAGATGGAAGAAGGAAAAAGGCAAGGAAAGAGACAAGATGAAGGAGAGGAAGAAGGAGGAAAAAGCATTGGGAGAAAAGAATGAATGCAAAGGAGGGCAAAGAGGAATAGGATGAAGGAGGTGGAACAACAAACAAGAAGAAAGACAAGGAGATGGAAAAAGGAGAGAAGAGAAGATAGAGAGGAGAGGAAGGAGAGGAAAGAAGGTGGAGAAGAGGATTGGGAAAAAGAAAAAAGAAGATGCAAAGAGGGCAAGAGAGATTAGATGAAAGAGGAACAACAAAAAGAAAGATCAAAGGGAGTGAAAGAAAGGAAAAGAAGTGAAGAATGAAGGGAGGAGATGGAAGGAGAGGAAGAAGGGTGGAAAAGGCATTGGGAGAAAAGAAGAGTGCAAAGGATGGGCAAAAAGAATAAGGATGAAGAGGAGGAACAACAAAAAAGTAGAAAGCCAAAGAGGAGATGGAAGAAAGGAAGGCAAAGAAAGAGATGAGAGAAGGATAAGAAGAAGGAGAGAAGAGCTTGGAGAAAGAAGATGCAAGGAGTGGCAAAGAGGAAATAGATGAAGGGTGAACAACAGAAAGAAGCAATAAGACCAAAGAGGAGAAGGAAGAAAGGAAAAAGGAAAAGAAAGAGAAGAAGAAGAAGGAGAGGAAGGAGAGGAAGAAGGTGGAGAAGAGCATTGGGAGAAAAAGAAAAAGAAGATGCAAAGGAGGGCAAGAGGAATAGGATGAAAGGAGGAACAACAAAAAAGAAGAAAGATCAAAGAGGAGATGGAAGAAAGGAAAAGAAAGAGAAGAAGAAGAAGGAGAGGAAGGAGAGGAAGAAGGTGGAGAAGAGCATTGGGAGAAAAAGAAAAAGAAGATGCAAAGGAGGGCAAGAGGAATAGGATGAAGGGGTGGAACAACAAAAAAGTAGAAAGACCAAAGAGGAGATGGAAGAAAGGAAAAAGGCAAAGAAAGAGATGAAGATGAAGGATAGGAAGAAGGAGGAGAAGAGCATTGGGAGAAAGAAGATGCAAAGGAGGGCAAGAGGAATAGGATGAAGGGGTGGAACAACAAAAAAGAAGCAAGACCAAAGCGGAGATGGAAGAAAGGAAAAAGGCAAAGAAAGAGACGAAGATGACGGAGAGGAAGGAGGAGGAGAAAAGCATTGGGAGAAAAAGAAGATGCAAAGGAGGGCAAGAGGAATAGGATGAAGAGGTGGAACAACAAAAAAGAAGAAAGACCAAAAAGGAGATGGAAAAAAGGAAAAGAAAGAGAAGAAGAAGAAGGAGAGGAAGGAGAGGAAGAAGGTGGAGAAGAGCATTGGGAGAAAAAGAAAAAGAAGATGCAAAGGAGGGCAAGAGGAATAGGATGAAAGGAGGAACAACAAAAAAGAAGAAAGATCAAAGAGGAGATGGAAGAAAGGAAAAGAAAGAGAAGAAGAAGAAGGAGAGGAAGGAGAGGAAGAAGGTGGAGAAGAGCATTGGGAGAAAAAGAAAAAGAAGATGCAAAGGAGGGCAAGAGGAATAGGATGAAGGGGTGGAACAACAAAAAAGAAGCAAGACCAAAGCGGAGATGGAAGAAAGGAAAAAGGCAAAGAAAGAGACGAAGATGACGGAGAGGAAGGAGGAGGAGAAAAGCATTGGGAGAAAAAGAAGATGCAAAGGAGGGCAAGAGGAATAGGATGAAGAGTAGGAAAAACAAAAAAGAAGAAAGACCAAGAGGAGATGGAAGAAGGAAAAAGGCAAAGAAAGAGACGAAGATGAAGGAGAGGAAGAAGGAGGAGAAAAGCATTGGGAGAAAAAGAAGATGCAAAGGAGGGCAAGAGGAATAGGATGAAGAGGTGGAACAACAAAGAAGAAGAAAGATCAAAGAGGAGATGGAATAAAGGAAAAGAAAGAGAAGAAGAAGAAGGAGAGGAAGGAGAGGAAGAAGGTGGAAAAGAGCATTGGGAGAAAAAGAAAAAGAAGATGCAAAGGAGGGCAAAAAGAATAGGATGAAGAGGAGGAACAACAAAAAAGTAGAAAGACCAAAGAGGAGATGGAAGAAAGGAAAAAGGCAAAGAAAGAGATGAAGATGAAGGATAGGAAGAAGGAGGAGAAGAGCATTGGGAGAAAGAAGATGCAAAGGAGGGCAAGAGGAATAGGATGAAGAGGTGGAACAACAAAAAAGAAGAAAGACCAAAGAGGAGATGGAAGAAAGGAAAAGAAAGAGAAGAAGAAGAAGAGGAAGGAGGGAAGATAAAAAGATAGGATGAAGCTGGGGTATACCATTTTTTCCTATTCCACATCTTGTTGACTTAGGTTTACTATAGTATACCACAACGCTACAGGGGTTCCGAACAAGGTGAACACAGCCTAAAACTTTGCAACACTAAATTATGGCACCTTAAAAAAGTTGCTTATTGCTCTAAATGCGGAAAAATTCGGTAAAAACCCATACCGAAATGCGGTTAAAAAATTCCATTTCGAATAGTATATACCTACAACAAAGTTCTGTGTGAAATTGAGGGCTATGAATCAGATCTTCAGGAACGATCACAGCCTTTCAAACAAATCGCCTAAACAAAATACATTCTATCTTTTTACGCTATTGCTCTATTCCCAGATACGCTTGAGGGTAAATAACTTAACTTATAATTTGAGAGAAAATACAAATTTAAACTCCAATAGAAGAAGTGAAACTCCAATTGAAAATGTGCGGATGATAAATGGATAACATCTATTAAACAAAGAAATTTGCAGTCTTGCTTTGAAAGTGAATTAAAACGACGACAGCCTTTAAATCAAAGTGTAAGTAGGACTTAGGTTGGTAAACACAAAGTGGATCCCTGCTAATCAACCGGGTTTTTAATAAGGTTACGTGTGTAAGGTTCATACTAGACTGAAATAAATGGTGATCAAATTGAATGCTATCAGAGTCAATTTCACGAGGGGTGTCGTAGTATTTAATTTCATTGAAGGCTCCTACTTTAGCTGATTTGTATTATTAATGTTTAGGTTTTGAGGTTCATGCTTTCATTCTTGCATAAAGCCTTTATGCTGCGTTTGATGCCATTGGGTATAGTTGAGTTTGTGCTTTTAGGTTGTCTTTTGGCATGAGCGTTTTTTGTCAATATTGACTTGCAGAGTGTTTCCCTTCCAGGGACCGTGGAAATGGGGGGAGAGGGAAGGGGCTCAAAGTGAGCTTGAAAAAAGCCAAAATGTTTTTAAAAAGAGCTATTTATATGATGACGTTCAGAACATTTCTATTATCCCCTGCCCTCATTTAAACCCTCCACTTGTTCAGGAGACGAAACTATAAGTCCTTTGTTCAGTGTTGCGGGGTCATAGCACATGCGCATTAAAAGCAGTATTCGCACAGCATCTGCGACCCCACAATTCTTAAACTTCCTGCCAGGGCTTCAAATGATAAGGCGCATGTGCAATGACCCTCTTGAATAAACCCTCATCCAAAAATGTCTCGAATTAGCAAACACCCAGGGGCATAATTCGATGACTTACAGTATAGTAATTAAGTAAAGAAAAAGTAAAAAGTAGAAATATTTCCTTAACCAACACAGATAATATCTTGGCAAGAGAAACTATCAGTCAGTTCGGTCACAGCATTTTATTCTGAATGGTAATGATGTATGTATCTTGTATCGTCATTAAAATTATTTTGAAGGCAAACTGGCAAAATTAGTTGC
This sequence comes from Rhopilema esculentum, assembly GCF_013076305.1. The sequence continues at coordinate 850,519 of NW_027019541.1, read as the reverse complement.
AAAAATACTCTTGATCCGTTTTCCAACAAGTTTGCACGCATATGTAAAGCGATTTTTCTATTTTTGGGATTTCCAGTTTAAACGCGGAGGTGCAACAAGCCTACGCCAAATTGATCATTACTACGCCAACAGGTAGGCCAACCCCTACGTCAACAAGTAGGCCAACCCTACGCCAAAAGGTACGCCAATGGCGTAGATCACGTTTTGTCACAACCGATTTAAGTGCTTCGGGTCTGAAAAAAGTCACCCTGATATCTTCCCCAGCCCCTCCTTCTCCCTGTTTGTAAACTGCAAGGAGGATGTCTCAATCCTTAATTGTTAACGGCAATTTAGGGGTTTAATTTTGCAGCATGTTGCGGGGTAAGGTTTACTAATTATCTCTTACTGCCTTATAACATAAGTACCTGAGGTAGGCCTTGAGCTTGGGTCTTTGGGGGGGGGGGAAGGAAGCTTTTCCTGTCCATTCCCTGCCCTGAATTCTACGTTTCTTAGTCATTTGTGTCCTTTGAGTTGTATTAAGGTTTTTTGTGATTTTATAAGGGTTAGATGTTGCGATTTGTGTAGTGGCATCATGGGTTAGATCGGCATGAACGGCCAATTTATTCTTCCGGTGATGTAGTTCAAGACCTGATTTGGAAAGAGATATTGCAATACTCTCTGGGACTGCCTTTATTTCCGCTCCAAGGACCTCTTCTGTTGATCTCTCTTCCAGACAAACAAATTCTGTAGTATCTACTTGTACAGAATTCTTTCTACAGCTGCAAATGCTGCTTCGTGCAGATTATTGCATGACATTTCCCTGTGAAATTTTGTCCTCGTTTACATGAGAAATTAAAACCGTGTTGAGTTCAACACATCCTGAAATTCAACTCTGGTGACCATGCAAGCCCTTGTGATTTTGAAAATTTCAAATCACAACAAGAGATGAACTCAACATGTCTCCTCAAGTGGAACGTAATTATCAAGGTTTCTAGTATAGACTGCAAAGCATTTCACCTCAAAAGGTGTTGAAAAACATTGTTGGCTTGTGTAATATCTTATATAGCATTGTGGTGTAAAGGGATACAGCTCTTGTTTAGATTTGTCATGAAAATACAGAAAAGCAATTTTCTAAATTACCAGCAAATTCTTGAAAATCAAATAATTTAACATTTTGCAGAATAGCAAAACATGAGCTTAAAATTTTGGTTAATTCATCAGAAGGTAAAAATGATCCATATGTTCCAACCCTCCCGATATGACAGGGAGACTCCCGATTTCAGAGGTCATCTCCCGACCTCCCGACAATTAAAAAATCCTCCCGATTTTTGAAAAAAACTTATAATAAAAATAAAAAGCTTGTATAAAATAAAGAAGAATCAAGATCACTGTCAACAGAGCAACCTTTTCATAACGGACGAAACGATTCGATGTATTCACAACATTACAATAGTTACGACATCGGATAAAGCCAGACGCAAACTGCCAGAAGCCAAACTTTTTAACATTTGTTGTTGTTTATTCATCATAAAAGATATGCTTTCTTATAATTTCAAACTAATCTAAGTGACATAAAATTGCCAAAAAATTTTTAGGAGTTAAATCGGGGTTCGCATGGATTCGCACTGATTGCAAGAAAACATATCCTATAAAAATCTAATTATAATTGTGCACAGTGGCGTTTCTAAGCCCAGAACTTTTTCGGTATCTTCATTGCTCCCCCCCCCTCACTTTCTAAGAAAGTTCTTCGATATTACTGACCTATTGATTACGAAGAACTGTTTTTCTATTAACATATTACAGACAGAGAAATTAAAGAATCCTGAGCCATTTTGAGGCCTCAGAAATGACAAAATGTCAGGAGCTTCCGGGGGCTGTGCCCCCTGGAACCCTACCAGGGCAAACACATTCTAAAAAAATTTTAACCTTTCTGATTTATGTTTCTGTCCTATATGTCTATTTATTAAATTTCAGTTGATAATGTCATGAAGTATAGACAATGGTGAAACATGATAAGAGAGTGTAAAGCATGATTCCTGCCTTCAAAATACATATTTATCTTGATCAATTCACGCAAAGGAAGCATGGCTACTGGTATGAAAAGCATTTTACAGACAAGATCATGCTGTTAAATAACGTCTTTTCTGGATTTATGAGGAAACATAGCAAATATAACTCAGCAAGCTACTCCGTTATAAACCTAGATCTGAATAATGAAGAACAGCATTTTGCAACACAATTTGAAAACAACGGTGTCTTAGGATGTGGCAAATCCTCAGATTGTGGTCAAGTTTTGAAAGCTGGTCAGCAGTTGATCAATAATGGGTCTGAATACCACTTTGAATATAAAATACATCTTTTGCTGCACCAGCAAGCAATGAGTGGCAGCATGATTTATGCGAACAAAGTTGGGGATAAATGAAATTTGATTAGGGCATTAATAACACTTTCAGTTAAATTCCCTTGAAAAAATTGGTCTTTAGTAAATCTGATTGTTAACTGATTTTAAGCTGCAAAACATCGAAAATAGAAGAAATAAAAATACAACTTAGTCAAACAAACCTCTCTCCAGTATGACATCTTGATATTCTAACTTGGGAAATCCTTCTTCTTTTAGCTGAGATGTGTGTCTGCTATCAAACAATCTAGCCTTGGTTCTAGGTCCAAGTGAAATATATAACATTTCATCTGAATATTGCTTTGGCTGGCTATCAAAATCTTCACTTGTTATCGATAACCTAAGTTTGTTGTATTCAATTCTATATTCTTTGCAATGTAGCATTACAGGCAAATAAATATCTTCTAGCAACTTTGACTTGCTAATGTCAAGATCAGCTGTCATTTGTTTTGAACTTGATTCCTCAACCCAGTCTTTTAGTGTAAGAGATGTGTTTCTTCCGCTTGGTCCAGAGTTCATATAAACAAAACCAGAGAATTTTTCTCCACTTAGCTGTTTCTGCAACTCTAATAGATCCAAAAAAGCTTCACTTGATTTGAAGTTTCCTCCAGTGAACAGGACCGGCAGCTCCTTCCTTATATAATTATGGTAAAAGTCTCTTCCCCCAATGTTGAATGGCAGAACCTTCAAAGAGCTACCAGGATTAGCTGCATCATTCCTTTCTGCTGTTTGAGCTGTTTGGAAAATTAAATAAAGTCAAAGATTTGTTCAATTAAGACTTAATAATGACATGTGCAGAATTAAAATTTTTAAAAAATTATTCAAATCCACAGAAGCTTGCTATATTTTCCGTTTGACTTTTATCTTACGTTTCAATTTCATTTGGGGCAATTCATAGTTGCAGATAGGGGTTTGAATACTTGAGGAGGTGAAGACAGGCAAAATCCATTGATTCAGGGTCATAATTACAAGAAGAGGTAGTGATATGTTCTGAGACATGCCTAGACTGGGGATTGTTACTAAAAAGGGGAAGGGTTGTGAAAGATATTTACTTATTTTTAAGGTAGATTTGCTCATTTAAAACATTTATTGTGTTCTTTAGTTATACATAGAATTGGAAATTTATCTCATATATTTACCATCCTTATATAAGACCAAAAAAATCCCAATAGATGCAAACATTATTGACATCTGTAATTTTGACAATATAACAAGCCTTACACTGCTTGGAATATATTTTATCCACAAAATATCATTTATGCATGCTAAGCTTAAAACTGTGAACACATTGTTTAGAACATCCTTAAATCTGTGTTAATTTATGCTCAACTGAGACTTTTTTATTTTTTAATGATCATGATTAATGATTTTTGGGGTGGGGCGTTGAATTGTCTTTGCAGGATGGTTTGCACATGCAATTGGAATGTACAAACCTGCAAACAGCAAAAGCTTTCTTAATGAGGACATTTCGAAAAATCTTGATTCTAGAAGTGTTAAAAAACATACAGAATAAAGCTAGGAGAAAAAAATTGTTAAGAAAATGATGAATCTGGAAGTAACCACTGTCCCAGGAAATTTTCCTGGGGAAAACAATGCAAATATTTCAAAAATACAAATGTGGAAACTGATACTTTGGTTAAAATTTTTAGGGATAATCCAAGGAGAATAACAGTAGAAGTTGGTCTTTTATTGGATCAACATTGTCGTGATGTAAACAGCCAAAAAAAATTGATAGTACCGACAATACAGGGATCAAATTATCTATTTTTGTAGAGTTCTTTTGCTAATGCCAGCACTTGTCTCAACGGCTTTCAGTCTATGCTCAATTATCTCACATATTTAGAAAGATACCATCTCTACGACGACATGATCAGTTTTTTCCGGTTAAGAATGGGATAAGATTACAAATGTACCTAAACGTAACCAAAAACATACCTGCGACAAATATTGATCCAACTGATAGCAAGCTGGCAGTCAGAATCATTGTTGTATTGTCCATTTGCCTAACTTTCATCTTTAGAAAAGGCCTAGTCCTCAGTTCGATTATGGCACCTCCTTGGATAATTCAAACTTTTTCTCACATCGTTCTTTGCTCATTTCACAGAAATTGCAAACAGAATTCAACGAAACATGATGATGAATGGGTGCATAAATTAGTATCGTAAACAGGAAGGCCCAAATTGCAGTTATCCTTCGACGAGCATGATTTGTTGACAAAATAAAAGGAATTCATTGGCTAGATTTTAATTGTTTGTAGAAAAGACAGCTGCTAAAACCCCACAGTTTCAGCATCTATCTCATCGTCGAGAGAGGCAGATGTTTGTTTCCAAACCACTTCTTTTCCCGCGAATTTTTTTCCGTTAGAAGTATAAAAGTCAGACCAGGATGGCAGACTGTTTCAGGGATCAGAGGGTCCAGGGGTTCCAGGGGTCAAGAGGGCCAAGGGGGTCCAGAGCCTTCTCTTTTTCTGGAAATGCTGAAAGTGCCCCCTTTTTCTGGAAATGCTGAAAGTGACCGGTTCCATTTGGAACCGTGCTAAAATGAGCACGGTCAGGCTAGGTTAGGCCTTCCGTTTACACGGGACCATGGGCTTCGACACAGGTTGAGAAGTGGGGATGGGGTGGGGGGCAAAGGAAAATTTAACACCCGTAACAAAGGGTTTTTGAAAAAAGCTGCATTGTTTTGCAAAAAGGTGGGAGCATGGTCCCCTGCCCCGCCCATGCCCCCTTCATGTAGATATCCTAAGGAAATCTTAGCTAAATTTTACAAATATCGTGGGTTATTGTTTCCTGAGAGAAAATATTCACATTTTGTGTCAATTTACGGGAATACTACAGTACTTTGAAAGTAGAAAGCATTAATTCTTGCAAAAGTTGCACCGCATCATTGCAACCAACACTGCTTGCTTGCTTGCAAAATGCTTGCCAAGGTTGCAAAGCATTAATTCTTGCACCGCATCAGACCTATATCTGTTCTCCCTGTTCTTTCGAGAATTTTAGAAAAAATGATCTTCAACCAACTCTTTAAGTACTTGGATACAAACAAACACTTGTTTTCTAAACAATCCGGTTTTAGACGCCTGTACTCTTTTGTAACAAGTCTCCTGTCCTACACTAACGATTGGTATAAGAACATGGATACTGGGAAATACACTGCATTGGTGTTCATAGATCTAAAGAAAGCGTTTGATACTGTTGATCATGATATCCTGCTAAAAAAGATGCAGTAATATGGGATTTCTGGTATCGAGCATGCATGGTTTACATCATATCTCCAAGACAGACGGCAGTTATGCAAGGTCAATGGTGTTTCGTCACGAATAGAAGAAATACACTGTCGTGTTCCACAAGGATCTTGTCTTGGGCCTCTTCTTTTTATACTCTTTATCAATGACCTTCCGTTTTGTCTGGACAACTGCCAGGTGACTATGTATGCTGATGATACCAGTATCTCCTTTTCTGCAAGGAACGTCAGCGATCTGAACGTGAAGCTTAACAAAGAACTTGATTCTTTAAGGGAATGGCTCCAAGGCAGTAAGTTCTCGTTGAATGTCCTGAAGACACAGGCGATGGTCTTTGGATCTCGGCCTAACCTTAAGAAGATTTCTACAAAATCAGTTGAACCACCATTATTTTCTATTGGTGGCTTTGAAGTTGAAATGGCTGATAAGGTCAAGTTTTTAGGGATGCAAATTGATAAACATTTAGCTTGGGATGAACATATCCATTTTATACGATCTAAGGTTTCTCGTGCTATTGGATTTCTTAATCATGCCAAGAAGTTACTTCCAAAATACACTCTCTCTAAAATGTATCGTGGTATCGTTGAACCGCATCTCCGCTACTGCTGCTCAGTCTGGGGGGCATGTGGGGGGACAGGGTTGCAGGTGCTGCAAGAACTTCAAAACTGCGCAGCTAGAATTTTGACCAACAGCAGTTATGATTCATCTGCTAGTGCTTTGATTAAAAGTTTGAATTGACCTACTGTAGCAGATTTGTTAAAAACCGAGACAGCTTGCATGGTTTACAAATCGATAGATGACCTTGCTCCTGATTACCTGTCAGAAATGTTCATTAAAAATTCGACATGCAGTAGGAAAAATTTGAGAAACACCGCAACTGATCTTCAAATACCACTAATAAGAACAAGTAATGGTCAGCGAGCTTTCTCATATCGTGGTGTTGGAGTTTGGAACCTCTTGGGTTGTGAAGTCAAGCAGGCATCCTCATTGAAAGCATTTAAAGAAGCTTTAAAAAAATAGTATATCTAATTATTTATTCATTTGTTCATTATTGTAATTAAATTAGGGTTTTACTTCGTATTAATTTTTAACTTAATTTGTAACGTTTTATGCACGGCCCCCTGAAAAGCAATCTATCGATTGATGGGGTTACCGTGCTTGAAGAAATTGAAATTAAAAATGAAATGAAATGGTTTGTAGATAAGGAAGTAAAAGGTGACTGAGCATTGACGGAACAAAATGAGTAAAAGTGAAAGTGAAGTAAGTGAAAAACAGCCATTCCTATCATGCTGAAAGAGCAGCTTTAAGTGAGGCAGATGGAGACAGCTTGTCTCAGTACCACGATGTAAAGGCGTAAAAATCCCCTAAACCTAATACAAATATGTCTCTATTTGCCCTGAGTGCTGTGCCCTATAGGGTGTGTGTGATTAGATATCAGCAACGATGGGACTGTTTTAGTGAGCAACTGTCTAGCCAAATTGCTCCGTTTATTTGAGTTTGAATCGACAGTGGCAGCGCAAGAAAATTCACCCTATCGTCCTTCCATCTTATCTAGAAATATACAATGCAAACTATATCACACATCCTCCCAGTAACGACCCCGTTGAAACGTTTCCTCGCCAAGATAAATTTTGAACCGGTAAGAGAATTTGGTTCCCCGCCAGCTTTGACTTAAAAAAATTCCTCTCTGGTTAATATTTTTTGACATATTTTTTGTTACTCCCGAGATTTTTCGTCAATTATTGGGAATAAGTAAAAAAATTTCCCACAGAACATTTACAAATGCCATCAATGTTAAAATTTCCAATTTTTGAACTTTTGTGATCCCAGTCGAAAATTTATTCGGAACATGCGGAATTTTCTACCCTGGACACTGACCCTGGGTACCAGAGCCTCAAAGACAGGGTCGGTGAAAGGGAGGCTCGATCCACTTTTTCACTGGGTCATCGCACCCAGAGTAGAAACTCCCCTACCGTATTTTCAATGCCTAGCAGAGTCGTTGCTGGGGTTTTCATATCTTTTCGAAAAAAATTCATGTTGCCCCTTTGAAAAGACTTGATGATACAAATGAAAAGAATAATCTTTGTCAAGCAAAATATAATGTGACCTATGACCATTGAGACGAAAATGTCGCCCACCTCACAGTTGCTGTGCGTACTTGATTTTACCATTTATTTCCATAAGTCTATTTATTGCCAGATTGGTATGAAAAAAATCTTACTGGGCCCCTAGATTTGACTGTTAATTTAGGAAAAAATGGGAAATAAAAAACAAGAGTAAATTTTCTAAAAGATGTCATTGCAACAAGCAAAATTTTATTTTAATCAAAATAACAGTAAACCCTTTTAAATCTTTTTCCGGTCATCAAGTTTGGAAAGAAGCAACACTGAAACAATAGAGTTAGTAAATCACAGCAAAGAGTCAGTTTTTAAACCTTACTGTCATAATAAGAAAGTAAAAGTCCAGCAATTCAAGTCCAAATTTTTATATCAAAAGATGTTGTAAGTAGACATATTACAATTTCTAATTAAAATGGCTGACCATTCCTCTGCCAGTGTTGCAGTAGCTGCGTGGCTGAGATGAAATCTAGACTGTCCAAGCTCTTCAACTTTGTTCTAGTAACGATTTTGCGCTGCTTTGTAGAACCTTGCCAAGAGAGTTGCTGCGCTCAAAGTTACCCATAATATTTTTAAATCAGCTGAGATAAGATGAAAGAATCATAGCTAACATTCTTATGTGCCGTATTCGTGTGTGGGCAGCTCGTAGCAAACTCTGGGTCAAATCACAAGGAACCAAAATAACAGCTTTCTTGCTTTCACCGTCAATTTATTCGAGACTATTGCAAAGGTTATTGGATTTTATCATGGAATGAAAAGGAGGTAGATATTGCGATGCTATCATTTCAAGTGAAACATTCGGTAAATTTTCGCTCCTGGTTTGTTTAGTAACCATATCATGAGACTAAAACTGATGCATGTTATGGGACACAACAAGAAAGGGTTGCGACACTGTGGTTGCGAGATATCTGAATTTTTCGCGGCCAAACTCGTAGCAAAATTCCGCTAGCCAAACAAATATTCTAAAGCAGCTAAATTTTGGCTAGTTATGTGGAGTAAAAATGTAATCATAAATTGTTTTGTATGTTAGAGTTACTTAACTTGATTTACTTGATTTTATTTCCAGTTAGCTCTAATATTCTTTTTTGCTTCGGGGTCTTTCGATGTTGTCCACTTGCACCCACACATCGGCAAAAGTATTCTTTTCGGTCAAATCAATTTTAGACGGCCAACAGAATTGAAAAATTGCTTGAAAGGAAGAGTGTGGCCACAGAGCAGCCCTGAAGTCTTTTCTCGAAAAGACATACATCTTTATCAGTATGCATTTCTTAAATTTAATCTTTGAATAAAGGTTCATTTTCTTGGTTTTTAGATTTAATTTAAGATGTACCATTCCCAGTTTGATGGAGATTACCTCTAATCTGTATTTCAGTTGCGTGAACGAATGTTTGAAAACGGTTGCTAAAGCCAAAACTGACTGTGAAGTAGAAGGGGCTAGGTCCTGAGTCTTTTGGTACACGTTAAAAAATCATACTTCTTTATAAGTAAAGGCAACGTAAATATGCTTTCTCCTAATCAAGATATGATTCAAAACACAGATTACTTTTGCTGGCATCATGAAGTTCGGCTTTCTGGCATGGACGATGAAAAGCATTTCCAGGTGATCAAAGGCTAGAAAGATGTTGTGAAAGTATCAAAAATCTAAACTGCAGCAAACACAAGTGAGAAAAAGGGATGATATTGAGTACTTTACCTTCAAGCGTGCAGTAAGCATAAATTCGCAGTGGCACCGAGATGCATGAACAAGTGGACAAATAAAAGTTTAAGATAAAACACCAAAGCTGTTGACGTTGTAGTAAACTCAAGAAAATATAAGTGTCAAATAGGCAAGCCATGTTGTAAGCATGGAAACAGGAAAGTGGACTGAATGGATGCTGATTTCTATGGAAAGAGGATGCGGAAGTCCTAAAAAGGGACGAATAGATGATCTGCAGAACATCGCATATATCACTAGGATGAGAGTAGCACAATACAGAGGCCCTATTAGGGGTATTTGAAATATGAAATACTTGCGATTTTGGAGAAAAAACATAGATATTTAGGTTTTTAGCTTTGAAATATGAAATAATATTGATTCCCTGAATGAAATATCAAAATAGCGAAATAACAGAGTGTTTTATTAAATTATATGTGAGGGTTATTAATTTGATCGCAGAAGCCACACAAAACAACGAGTATTGAGTTGTTTAGATATTTTTCGAACTCAAAACTCTGAGAAATGACGAGAAAAACAATATTCCTTTCCCTAAACATGGAGTAGTAATGGCCTTCATGACCAGCGAAACGTATTTGAAATTGGAGGGACCAAAATATTAAGATTGTTAAAGTTTTAAGGCCATCCCCATGATTGGCGACAAAATAAATCATGAAAATAAATACTCTAGAGAAGCCAGAAACATAATCTAAGAAAGATTCAGTGGCGTAACGTGCAGTGTGCACCTTTAAGCACAAAATTAATGGCCCACAAACATTTGCCCCCTCCCTCCTCGAATTGTTACTTCACCACAGGTCAGCTATTGACGATCAAACCAGAAAAGAAAAAGAGAAAAACTGACAGATTTAAAAGCATTGCAAACTTTATATGCATGAAAATATACACAAACTATAGAAAGAAAATTTCTGTTTTGTTAATACAATAGAAAGTCTGTCAATTCAAAATCCAACCAATGAGTCATTGATTTCAAAAAAAGTTCTTTCTTATCGATGCTATAAATATTTCATATGCATTTTCTGGCCATTCTTAGAATGTCATATATCAAATTGAATTAACTTAAAACTCGAAAATAATAAGTTGAAAAAACTTGAAATGCACAATGTTAAATTTGAACTGTTGTTATAAGACAATAATTGCTACTATTTCATATACAGAACTGTATCACTGATCAATTATTGATGGGCTTTTGGCAACATTGGTACACTAATAGTTATTCAGAATGAAGAACAGACCAGATTTAATGTTATTTTATGATAAGCAAAATAAGTATATACTCTGTAGAATTAAGAACCCAACTAAGAACTATTAAGCCTAAACTGTCAGTAAGTACCCCATGATACAAGAACCTGTTTTGGCCAAACTCTGAAAAAATTGGTTCTTACATGCGGGTTTTTACCGTATATATAAGTGTTTTAAGCCAAAGTAGAAAGAGTGTCTTTCGAGTGTTTCCAGAACCCAACCAAGCTATTCATAGATAAAGCGAGTAGCAAGCATATACTTAAGTTTAGTTGGTATCAAAGAATTAATAAATCCAATTCCTTAATTGGGAGCAGGATGGGCCTTTTGATAATTTTGAAAAATTTAATTTGTTAATTTTGAAATATGAAATAATGGCAAGATTTCGTTATGAAATGATGTCAACCCCCTTGTAGGGCCTCAATACAGAGTGGTGAGATTGTGCAGACCTAACTAATACTATTAAAAGATAAATAGCAGGAAATGATGATTAAAATCAGTTCATGACAGGTGTTTTTATTCATTTATTTTCGACGCAAATTTGTTTAACACATATTTGTATTAAATAAGGGTAAATCATCTTATAAATGCAAATTTAACGGCAGTTTTCCTTACAAATACAATTACAAAGATAAAGAAATCAATTTTTCTTTCCGAGTGACTTGAATCTTGCCTAATTAAAGCCATACACATATCGTCAACTGTTTGTCAAAAGATGCTCCAAAATTTACCTATGACAATTCACTACAAACCTCACAAGTTCTCAATACTTAAAATATCAGCCTAAACCTCCAATATGGTAAAATAGCACTATTAAGCACAGTAAAGAAGAACAAAGTTGCTATTGGTTTGAACGATTTTCTCCTGATGATAAATTAAAGAAAATAAAACTGAAGAGAAAGATTAATTTCTTATTATCATCGAAAGCCGACGTTGAATTTTTCTCTAATGTGTTGTTTTGGATAATCAAGTGTTACGATGGTGTCAAAAAATAAGACAATATATATATATCATAGTTGGATGGTGTGTTCAAGATTTGACCTCTCTAAATGTAAAAAGCCAGCAGAAATAGCCAGACGTGAACTTTGCATTCACGGTAATTCTTATACTTGAACCCCGCAAACTATCGTCGAATTTCTTTATTCCGCAACTCTAAAAAATTATTGAAAAAATCATTCATGGTCAAATACAAAAGTTCATCGTAGACAAGAACATACTATATAAATACCAATCTGGCATTTCGTGCTCATCACTCAACTGATACCTGCCTATTTTACCCGAATGACAAGATCCTCCAAGGGTTCGAAACGGGGATGTTTACAGGCATGATCTTGATTGACCTTCAAAAAGCATTTGACACAACTGACCATAGTATTTTCCTGGATAAACTGGTATACCTTGGCTGCCATCTTGTGGTTTTAATCTTACCTTCAGGATCGATCATTTACAGTCAACGCTGAAAAGGAGTACTTAAAGCATGTCGATCTGCCATGCGAGGTCCCTGAAGGGCCTATTCTTGGTCCTCTCATCTTCCTTCTTTATGTAAATGACATGGCACGAGCAGTCGTTTGTGACCTGCTTCTATATGCAGATTATTCTTGTTTAACTTCTAGAGACAAAAACATTGAGCAAATTGAGAGCAACTTGAATAAGAATCAATTCTTTCTGTGATTGGTTTATAGAAATCAAACTCATCATTCATTTTGGAGAAGACAAAACGAAATCCATTCTTATGAGTCGCAAGATTCTTAACAAGTTGGACGTCATTAGGGGAAATATAAAAATCAAGCAACACTCAACGGTCACATATTTCATATGTGTTCTGAATGAAACTCTTTCTGGGGCATCAATGGCAACTAGGGTGGTGGCAAATAAGTAGCAAGCTAGAGTTTCTGTACAGGAAGCAGGGTAAGCCCCTTGGGAGGTTGCTTTTAATTGCTTTTGCTCAACCTCATTTTGATTATGCCAGCTCGTCCTGGTATCCCGGGCTGAATAAAAGGCTGTCCAATAGAATCCAGGCAGCACGAAACAAATGCATTCGTTTTTATCTCAATCTTAAAAAACACAGCATATATTGTGGTTACGGAATTCAAGGCTATAAATTCGCTCCCAACAAAGAACAGGATAGACCAATGCGTTTGTTTCAACGTCATGATTTTTTCAAAGGAACGCCCCCAGCGTCCAGTGTCGAGGTATTTCATCCGCTCAGGACCGGACTACACGAAAATCAAGATTTGAACTAAACCTACCATGTCGGAAAAGCAAAACTGGACAAGCGTCCCAAATATATGGTATTAAAAGAAACCGTTAAGTATTCATTTAGAAACTCATCGAAAATTAAACTAAACCGACCGAGAAATGAAATTGGAAGAAGGACATTCAAACATAGAGCTGCATTAACTTGGGACATTATTTCGGATTATATTTAGTCACACAGAAACGCATCAGTATTTAAGAAAAAACTAAAATCAATGGCCGGGCTTTTAGAAACTATTTCCTAAGAAAAAGAAAACAGTGCCATAAATTGTAAGGACGTTTACTACATATACTATTATATTCTTTATTGTAGGCAATTCAAAAAATTTACATTTTAGGTGGTTTTAATCTAAAAGATTTGATTAGTTAAAGATTGTATTAGGTTTACTTTAATTTCATAGATATTTTCCGTTTTAGATGGCAGGTCCACATCGGCATTGTTTGCCTCCCAAATTTTAAACCTGCTTAAACAAATAAACAATGTATGTATGCATATAAGATGTATGTATGTATGTATGTTTGTACTACCTAGGGCCCAAAATATGGAAAAAATTTCCATCAGCATTAAAATCAACATCTAATATCAACACCTTCAAACATAAGATCAAAGATAATTTTTTCAAAACATAGTAAAAAAGAAGATGGCATATATGTCAACTACCAAGGACCGGTTTCTAACTAACGCCAGTAAAAAATTCCTGTCTCATCTCTTTTCCCGTCTTTTCTTTTCCCTTATAAATCAGCACCTTTAAGGAGACCATTATGGAAATAAGGTCAGCTAGACCTTTTAATGGCATCCTGTCACTTAAATTAGGGGTGTTTATCTTTTTGTTTTTAATGTAAATTATTGTATTATACTCTTTTAACTTTTATAACTTGTAAATACTTTTAGTGTGGCGAATTATACATACATACATATTTGTAACAACCTAGCTGCATCGTTCATCACATTCTTTATTTTCCTGTCATTGGAAATCTGTTTGATTTTATGCAAACAATAAGCCTAAATGCTTTATGAAAAATTATTTATGTTCCTTTCAATATGCTCATGTAGCCCCCGTCTCACGTAGCAAGGTAGTCGTTTCATATGCAAGTGATTAATGTAGAGCAGAAGTCTTTTGAAAAGTAAAATCGAGATGCCTCTTATCAATTTGATGTTTTTACTGCAGGCATTGGCAAACTTCTGCTTTGCAATCGAAATGTTTGCATCGAAGTATGACGTGATCATCGGACAAGAAAGTCACAATTTGCTTGAAGCTGGATGTTCTAGAATTTTCCATAGATGCAGCATGGATGGAACATGTACTCATGTGGTAAGATACGCAAGCACGAGGGAATATGAAATGATAAAGGGTAAAACGGAATTGAAGAACATAAAAGAAAAAGAAATTGTCGTTTGGGAGAAGGTTGCAGTTCAGCAAGTAAGTTAAAATTCTTTTGAGATCATATCATTATTGTCGAAATAAGGCTAAAATCGTAGTCAATTTGCTTGTAAGACAATGGCCTGATGAAGACATGAAATATTGACAACAAAATATTGATTCAACTGAATTTAATGTTTCTAGTCGTTCTCTTTATGAAAGGATCTCTTCTCCAAATAGTTCCATTTCAGGTTAGTAGGTTTATGCAGTGCTTGATGTTCTAGATTTTAGCTTAAGATCTCTTCATGAGCAAAACTTGCATGTTCTCAAGGAAAAAATATTTTTGGAACTTGATCCACCAATCAAAGTTTGTTGCGACCACAATTAGAACGAGAAATAGATCAAAGACAATATTGATTTATCAAGGATTAGCCTTTAACTCCTTCATTTAGCGTTGTGATCTAGCTTGAATGCAAGTAAATAAATATTTTTGCGTTTTGATCAAGGGGAGTTCTACCCAGCTTCTTAACTAGATGACCAAAGACAAATAGATTACGCCTCAAGAAAATGTTATGAGAGCATTAGGGCACAACCAAAAAGTAGACCTTTCTGCATTAGCGATTGGTGACGACTCTTCAGCTAAAATTATCTAGGTTGCTCTAGCACGACTAGAAATGAAAGATAGTCTTGAAAGATAGTTTCCCTAATCCGTAGACAAACGAATTGAAATAAAAAGCAAGAAATATATAAACAGGGTTATCCGTTCAATGATTCGAAATTTTAAAAATTAAGCATTGCTCTTCTATAAAGTTATAACAAATGTTTTTGACTGCTCAGTTTGTTCGGCTTACAAATATGTACTGTACTCTTAGCATGATGTCAAGATTTATTTCCCTAGGAAACTCAAAAATTTGATGCCCTAGTTAGTAAAAAGAATTGACGTCGATAAAAGCTCGTAAAATTACTTTACAAACAATTTTCTCGTGGTACAGAATTCTAAAAAATGGCTTTGAAACATGTTACTAAAGTGTCTTGTCTGACACTTTTCAGAATATAAAACGTCAGAAAATAGATCAAAAATTCTACAGTAGGAAATATATATACCCAGTTGTGGATCGAAATAGGCCAATCAGAAACGCGAGCACGTGACTTTTGAGGTTCCCAAATCATAATGGCAACATTAAAACTATAATGGCGACATGTTTCGGATTATTGGTAAAGCCCGACCGTCGTTCAATCTAGCAGTTTTAGAATCTATCTACATAAGCACGAAAAAACCGCTACTGTGTAGACAAAAGGAGTTCGTTTTCACCTTAGGACTCCACTGGTAACATTCTAATAGGCAAGCGGCACTGATTGGTCAACCTATACAGTCCTGTGCTCGTGTTTCTGATTAGCCTATTTCGATCCACAACGGGGTAT
Source organism: Rhopilema esculentum (assembly GCF_013076305.1). Next base: position 834,795 of record NW_027019541.1, on the reverse strand, counting down.
ATATATTTCTTAGCGTAGAGTTTTCGATCTATGTTCTGACGTTTTAAACACTGAAAGTGTCAGAGGAAAAGCTTTAGTTTACTAAATGTTTGCTTTTTTCAAAGCCGTTCCCAAATCAGTGCGGCTCTATTGAGAACGTTCCAATGGAGTTTCTAGGTGAAAACGAACCCCTTTCTACACAATAGTGGCTATTTCATGTTTATGTAGATAGACGAGGATAGGTGTAGATAGAATTTGGAACAGTAATGCAGCATCTACGTCGCCTCTATCTTATTTTCGAAATGAATTATAGTCTTACCCCTTCAATACAACATATATTCTTTGTTGTTGCAGGCCAGGAACACAATTAAAACTGAGATGTCATCCTGCAAATCGCTGAAACAAATTGGCCGAACAAGTGGACTCTACGACATCCAGTTGCCAAGCGGAATCCATCAGGTGTACTGCGACATGGATACAAATGGTGGTGGATACACATTTCTTTCAAATGACAGTGTGTCAAGAATCAGCCAATCAGATGTTGACTTTCTGTTGACTAACAACCACGATGTGCTTCTGCGCATTTTAAAGCCGGATGGCTCACAACCTTATACAGTGATACAGCAATACAAAGATACAGGGGGACTCTCCGTCCAGTATAGCAATTATGTTAACTACACCAAACCAACTAACGATGCAATGAGTGCCTACATTTTTGTTGGTACCTTACCAGCATCTTTTGCCAGAAATAACGATAATCAAGGATTCATCTCAAATGGCATTCCGTTGTACTTTCAGAATTGTGACAAAAATCCCAACAATTACTTTGCATTCTTTTCCAAACGTAGGCAAGTATCACTGAGAAGCAGGGTAGGAAGTTTAGGGGTTCGTTGGAGAGAGACAGCACGTCAACACTCACTAGCAAAAATTCCACCAAACTTTTTTCTGTTCACTGAAATGCACTACGGAGGTTGTGGATTGTACAGCGAAAGTGTCATGTGGGCAGACACAAGCGCTCCTGCCATAGGTACTGCTCTAGGCCTACGTTAAAAAGGCACACAAAAGTTTTCAAGAACTTTGCCTTGTGTTACTGGGTTTCAGGAGAATTCTTTGTCATTTTTCAGAAATTGAGGTGTTGCTGTGCAATGTGATTGTGTAATATATTCTCTGTAATTATTTAACATCTTTTCTCTTTCGAGATCAAATCAGAAATAGAATTGTTTGAGCATCTAGCTATCTATGAACTACTGAAATACTATTCAAGATATACAGATGTGTTTGTAGCTTGCGTTAAAAAGTTGCACTGAAAGAAATTCAGAACTCAAAATGATCCAGGCTAAATAAGAGATTAGTTAAGCAGGCCTATTGTTTTATTGTAAAATTATATATTCATGAAATCTATTCAGTGTTCTTATTTTTACGACATAAGTTTTGAAAAGGTTAATGATAGAAAAGAAAGGAAGGCCAATGATGAATTGGAAGGACATGGTGCTGGGTGGACGCTGAAGGGTTTGGCTCAATCTGCAACATACATCTTGTCGCACAGGCAAGAGACCGGGAGCAACTTTCTGGCAAGGGGAGGCATGGTTTTATCAATTCTAATATATACGTTGAAAAGGAAGGGTCTTGCAAAGTCTTAGAAAAAACTTTTTAGGGCGGTGCCTAATCAACCGTTTTACTTCTGAATGAAATAAAAATAAAATGGAAAAGAGCAATAAATGAAACAAAGTTTTGCAGTAAAGAGTGAACTTTAACAGAAGAACCACACCAACAACAGATGAAAGATCTATCGATTTTATAAAGTTATGAGGGATTATTATCTAAAATGTGATTATAATATTGTAATACTGGAAATGAATGCTGCTTTTTACATTTTCAACTACATTATTTTGAAATTACAACAATATCTCATTTTATCAAGGATATGAAAATATAGAATTACATTTTATCTCTCATATACAGTCACAATTTTTGGAGTGAAGCGCGGGAGACGTAGGAGGACACAATGAACGCTAAGAGTACAGCGGTTAACACCATTTGAACAAACTTATGCATGGAGCTAGATTCTAGTTAGGGGGCTATTTCTCGACCTTTGAGGCGCTTAGCAGCTCTAGCCCCTCTCTGGCCTTGGGCCTGGAGTCGGACTCGGTGAGGTTATGGTGTGACCGTCAATGACCACTCAAAAAAGGAAAAAATAGCGTCATAAATCATGATGGTGTTTTATAAATCATGTCTCAATTTCTTTTTAAGTTGCTTAACTCTGTCAAAGCAATAAAATATTTCACAATAAAAGATTTAATATATCAAATAAAGCTGTTAATATTTTGACACTGTGGTCAACGCATATTATCATTTACTGAAGAGAAAAAGAAGATATCAGAGCTAAAAACAAAACTAAAATATAAATATAGTTAAAAATTATATCATAATTAGAAAGAATTACAAATTTTATCAGATAAGACAGTAAAGTATACCTACACAAACACCCGTCCCTGTGTTTTGGCACATTACTCTAACAACAAGCAGAATTCTTGATCTTCTAATCAGCCAATTGTGACAGCGCCCAGTGAAACCAGGCTGAGGTTTGTATAACATCATATTTTCTTAGTTTTCTGGCAAACTGTGCTTGTCTTTTATGCATGCCATTGTTTCATTCTCGGTGTTACCATTTTTTGTTCTTTTATACTTTAAATATGTTTTTGGTACCGCAAAATTTGAAGATTGCACGAAATAGAGGAGCCATAGCATACTGGAGCACCTTTCTCGTGTTTTTCTTCCTCTCGTGTTAGTTTTTTATCAACACCTGCATAATAATTTTCTGCTTACTTTCGGTCATTATCTGGCGTTTATGCCCCGAAAAGGGTCGGATAAAAACTGCTTCAATATGCTTTGTTTTCATCATTTCGTGCCATCTTCAAACTTAGAAGTTTATCCTTTATGTATTGATAAATATTAACGGGAAAGGAAGGGATTGAAAGAAGAAAAGCGTTAATGATGTAAAATTACGCAAATTCAGCAAGATAAATATGCGATTTTTCAACTAAAAGCGTGGAATGAGCATCAAATTTTCTCTTTGCACGATCTACAGATCGAAACAACGAATGAAAGAAATTATGATGTCATCAACAAAATTCTGACGTCGACTAAATTGCAAATTTTTTTTAAGCATGCCATGAAATCCTATCAAAATCAGTGAGGTCTGATGAAACCTAAAGAACAACTTCTCTGCAGATGTAGAAAGAAGTCAGTCGCCATTTAAAACTAAGCAAAGACACTGGGACAAGGAAGATGGATTATTGGAACGGAAATATCAAGTCAGATTGAATGAAATAGAAACAAAAAAGAAGGAAGCATGGCTGTACATGAATGGCAGGAAAAGGAAGATTTCAGATTGAGATAGGCTGAGATATGACTGCAGAAAGGCGTCACCTGAAAGTCTTTTTGGGTCTTTTCACCACATATTTTGTCACTGAGTGAGATTTCTCAGTTCCATAAGAAAACTGGCTGTTTTTGGGAAGCTGAAAAAGCAGCTTTGAGTGAGGCAGATGGAGATAGCTTGTCTCAGTACCACGATGTAAGGGCGTCAAAGTCTCCTAAATCCGATACAAATATGGCTCTATTTGCCTTGAATGCTGTGCCCAAATAGGGTGTTTGTGCTAAGATATGAGCATTGATTGGGCTACTTTAGTGAGCTAATGTCTAGTCAAGTTGCTCCGTTTACTGGAGTTTGAGTCACGCTATTACCCTTCCATCGTCTAAAAATATACATGCAATCTATATCACACATCCTCCCAGTAGCGACCCCGATGTAAAGCTTTCTCGCCAAGGTAAAATAAAAACTTGGCAAGAAAATTTGTTTCCCCGGCAAATCTTTTTTCCCCACTCAGAACATTACAAATTCCATCAAGGTTAAAATTTGCACTTTTCTATTTTTGTGACTCCTGTCAAAAATTCATAATATTGGTATTTCTCCACAGTTTTTCCTTTGCCGCGCAGGGTTGTTACAGGAGATGGGGGGGGGGGCTGCTGCTAAATTTCCTCGAAAGAAAATTTCTTCAATACCTTTAGGCAAGACCAGATTTTTAAAATGAACATTTAAAGACTTTTGAACATTTAATCGATAAAGTTTCTCACAGTGAAGGTAAAGACTAGACTTTGTTGAAGTCTATTTTTGCTAGATCCACATAAGAAAAATTTTGCTGCGTTTTTTTAAACTTTGACTATTTATAATATGAAACATACAAGAAACTATATTGAAAAGTAATTATACTGAAAGTCACAGTTGAAGTATCCTGTTAGTTGAAGAAGCTTCCAACTTTTAGCCAAAATGGCTGATCTTTAAATTACCATATATTATTATTGCGGTGACTGAGACCCCGTTTACACTGTCCCGTGCAAGTTTGGAACAGTGACAAAACTGTCGCGGTTCGCCCTTGCGTTTACACTAGCACTGTGGAACCGTGACGATTTTGCTCTGCTATCCGGAACAGTTTTGACCCTGCTTTGAAAGCGAACGAATTTTGTACCGTCACGGTTCCGTTTTTGAACGGGACAGTGTAAACACCTATCCGAGACGATTTTGTCACGGATTCACAAAGAGGTCTTTTGTATGGCTGTTTCAGGTAATCGAGGCTTTGATTGTGGCGTAACTACGTTCTCAAATTCTGAAGAAAAGGAAATTCTGAAGAAAAGACGACCACAGAAAAGGCTTGTAGTGTTTCCCAGTCCAAGCCTTGATTGGACTTGGCAGTTTTGTAGTCTAAAATAACATTGAAAATTAAAGCCACCTTGTCTTTCGTCCAAGTAAAGTTTTAATCGGCCTTCCGCTCCATTTTAACTCACAATAAAAATTCGATTGTTGACTTCAGCGGCAGAATAAAAGCCTTGGTTGACTAAATACAGCTTCTTCTAAACAATGTTCTACCATTAAATTAAGGTCGTACCGGTACAGTGTAAACGGAACGGCTAAACGGAACAATTTGGAACCGCGACAGTGTAAACACTTGCGAACCGTAACGGTACAAAATTGTCCCGGGACAGTGTAAACGGGGTCTGAGATGACGTTTTTGAAACGTTGTACGTTCTGTGCATAACGTTTTTGTAAAAACAGAATGCCTTGATATACTGTGATTCGGCTATGAGTCAACATTTACTTAAAAATCAAAAGTGCGCTAAAAGATTTAGTGACTACAATTGAAGATCATCGGACAAGCAAGGTCACCTAATTTAAAACAAAGGATTCCAACTTGGGTAGACAGAAAGAGTTCCCGTCTTCTCTCTCGGACTCTTCAACTAGGTGAAAGATTGGCGTTTGCTGATTGGTTAAAACAAAGGAACCAATCAAACATGCTATTCCTACTCTCACGTTATTTTTGAGCCGAATTTGGATAGAATGAATACAAAAGAAATTGGAAGGGAGAACGGAGTTGCCAATTCAGTTTTCACGATTTCTTCCAGGTGCTATATCAAAGAAAAAAATACTGAAGGATTACTTTCTACTTATCAATTGAAACGGACATTGAGTTTTGATGAAATGTGCAGTTTGATGATCAGGTGTTAAGATGGTGTCAAAAAATGAAACAATATATATTTATCACAGTTTGCTGGTGTATTCTAAGTTTGACCTCGCCAAATGTAAACAGCAAGCAAGAACAGCTAGTCGTGAACTCTCGGAACGATCCTAATGTTTCTTTTAATGTGTTCATGCAGCCCTGTCTCGCAGAGGCACAAAAACAAGGCGGAAAGCTAATCTTTTCCTATGCAAGTGATTACTGTATAGCAGAAGAAATTTCAAAAGGAAAAACGAGATGCAACTTATTTATTCGATGTTTTTACTGCAGGCATTGGCAAACTTCTGCCTTGCAATCGAAATGTTTGCATCGAGGTACACAGTGATCATCGGAGAGGAAAGCGACATTCTTCTTGAGGCTGGATGTTCTACAATTTTCCATATATGCAGCATGGATGAAACTTGCACTCATGTGATAAGATACAGAACTACAAAGGAATATAAGATGGCAAAGGATAAAACGGAGATCGAAAACTTGAAAGAAGAAGAAGTCGTCGTTTGGGAGAAGGTTGCAATTAAAAAAGTAAGTAAAATTGCCTTTTAAAATCATACCATTATCACTGAAAGAAGTTTAAAGTCGTAGTCACTTTGTATTTGGTTGTAAGCCAATGGTGAATAAGCCAACAAGCTAAAAGACAGAAATATTGTTAAAACTGAATTTGATATTGCTTTTCGTTGTCTTTTTGAAAAAATCTCTGCTTCAAATAGTTAGATTTCAGGTTAGCAGGTTTATAAAGTGCTTGAAGTTCTAGATTTTAGCCTTTGATCTTCATGAGCAAAACTTGCATGTTCTCTGTGAGAGAAACATTTTCGAACTTGATCCACCAATCAAAGTCTGTTGCGAAGTAAAACGAAAAAAGGAATCAAAGAAGATCTTGTTTTATCAAGGATTTAGTGTTAAGAGGCCGTACTCGCTAACGATAATAGATGCAGTTTTTAATTACTTCATTTAGTGTTTTGATCTGGATTGGATACAAGTAAATAAAATACTTTGTATTTTGATCAGGGGCAGATCCTACCCAGTATCTTCACTGGAAGAAAAAGCTTAGAGATGCCACGAAATAGTGGAAGCATAGCATAATGAAATACTTTTGGTTCGAAACTCTTCAGAGAGTAAACATCCTTTACCCGACATAGGTTTAATCTGAAGAGTTTTGAATGTCATAACGCAAAAAGTAGATCTTTTCGCAAGTAGGTGGTTGGTATTTATTCTTCAGCTGAAATTAGCTTGGTTGCTTTAGTGCGAATAAAAATTTATGATGCATAGAAATAACTAGGCCATAGATTTCGAAGAATAAGAAGAAACCTATGAACAAGATTGCCCGTGTAAAAATTCAAAAATCTAAAAGATAGAAAAGGTTTTTGTAAACATCACAACATCACATCACAACATCAAAAACCAAGTTATAATCATGCTCTTATGGCTTGTAATGAAGATTTTTTCTCCTTAGAAACTCGATAATTTGATATTATAGTTAGAACAAAGAATTGACATCGATAAACATTTCCTTATTTTCAATCTCTTTTACTTCTATTTATTAACTTTATTAATCATAAACGCACATTTATGCGGGTTTTATTATGCTACGCTGTGATTTTTGAACCTCCTTTTGTATGCTGGAAAGGTCAAATAAAATGAAGAAGTTGGAATTCCGCTTCCGATTTCGGAACACGGACAATTATTTGTTACAGTGAATCCTTGCATCAAAGAATGATGGAATTTAAGAACGTTTCTGCTGTTTTTTATTCACTAAGCACCTTTCTTATAAGATTTAAGGTTTTATTTTGAATTCCATAGTCAACTCAACCATTTTTGTAAGAAAAAAAGCTTTTCCAGGAGAGTTTCTGACCACGTCCATCATTCAAGTATACATTGTAGATTTGAACCGAAAAGCAGCAATATTTTTAAATGTATTTAGTATTTTCACATATTGTCATAATGATTTTGCTTTTTCAAATCTGAATTCATTGTTTTTGCAGACCAAGCAGCCAATTAAAACTGAGATGTCATCCTGCAAATCGCTGAAACAAATTGGCCGCACAAGTGGACTCTACGACATCCAGTTGCCAAGCGGAATCCACCAGGTGTACTGCGACATGGATACAAATGGTGGTGGATACACATTTCTTTCAAATGACAGTGTGTCAAGAATCAACCAATCAGATATCGACTTCCTACTGACTGACAACCAAGATGTTCTTCTGCGCATTTTGAAGTTGAATGGCTCACAACCTTATACAGTGATTCAGCAATACAATGATACAGGGGGACTCTCCGTCCAGTATAGCAATTATGTTAACTACACCAAACCAACTAACGATGCAATGAGTGCCTACATTTTTGTTGGTACCTTACCAGCATCTTTTGCCAGAAATAACGATAATCAAGGATTCATCTCTAATGGCATTCCGTTGTACTTTCAGAATTGTGACAAAAATCCCAACAATTACTTTGCATTCTTTTCCAAACGTAGGCAAGTATCACTGAGAAGCAAGGTAGCAAGTTTTGGGGCTCGCTGGATAAAGACACTTCAAGAGACACAAACAAAAATACCATCAAACTTTTTTCTGTTCACTGAAATGCACTTCGGAGGTTGTGGATTCTATGGCGAAAGTGCAGGGTGGGCAAACACAACCATTTCTGTCATTGGTACAACTCTAGGCATACGTTAAGAAATCACAAAAACCTCGATCACAAAAAACCTCGAGATCATTGCAACGAAGAATATTTGCTTTGTAGAATTTATTCCAGACTTGCGTTACTGCCTTCAGGCAAAGTGATGATTCCTTCTTGAAGGAAAAGCTCTTGACTTTTTGTGACATTTAAAGTGTTGCTGTGTGACTGGGTTACACTTTCTCTGTAATGATTCACCAACTTCTTCTTTTTTCGGATCTTTTCAGAAATATAATTGTATGAGCATCTAGCTATTTATGAACTACTATACTCAGAGGTGGATCCAGAGTGAGTTCCTTGGTGCACAGAACTCAGTCAGTTTTCCAACATGTAGATAAAAATAGTGTTGCCTGAAACAAGTAATATTTAAACTAAAAAATTGTAACCTCAAAATTCTGATTTTTATCGCAGTCTCTTCAAAACCTTAAAATTGCCAGTTTGATGTAATTTGTTCGCCCTTTTCGTTCCATCTTCTCTGTCGTGATCTTGAAACGATTTTCCAGACGCTATGGAGGACGACAGCAGTCAATTCTAGAACTCGGAAATGAACGTTTTGTGCCTCGGAAGAGAATGAATTGAAAAACAATGGTATTTTTGTTTGAAACACGGGTGGAACCCTGTCAAAACAGCATCTGGAACTCGGAAATGATACCATATTTGCAAGAGATTTGTACAATAGCCAGTAGTTATTTGGCTACCTATTGTTTCTGTTCTATTGTTCTTATTGCTAAAACATTGAATTCGATATGGCAATAGAGTTGTTAAGTGATGACGTCACAAAAATATATTTTATAAATTTTGAAATTTTTTCCCATAACTTGAAAGAGCATCATGAAATTCCTCTAAATCTGCAAAATCAGTTAAAGGCATTAAGAATTGGCTGAGATATGACCAGATGAGCACAAGCTCTGGCCCCATCAAACCTCTGTAATTTGGTCTCAGTTCATAACTTTATTAACTGAGCCAAAATAACAGTAATCCATAAGCAAACTTCAAATCAAGCAAATTGTTGTGTATAACGCAAGCTGAAGGCTTCACTCCAGTTCTGTTAAATCTCTGCTTCTATCAGCATCTAGGAGATGAGCTGTTCATTGGTGATCATCTAACGAGAGAGAGTGTAATAGTATTCGATTGAGAGTCTGAGTGAAGACATTGGAGAATAAAGAGCGTAAGCCAAATCTTTGACCTTTATTTGTTTTGTAAAATTGCGAAAAACTGCCTTTAAAAATATCTGACTTTACAATTACCAGTTTTACAGGAAAAATGTTTTTTTTATATTCCACTAAAAATTTACAAGACAAATTACCTATTACGCTACCTACTAATTACTTGACAAACACTACAAGGATGTTGATACCACAGGGAGCAATAGACCATGACAACCCCGTGGCAAATAAACATAGGAGGAGTAAAGACTACCAGGTGAATCAGGAAGAGGCACCACCCGCCCGCAAAGCCGCACCTGAGAGCCACCAACCGAAACCCATAATTGGATGCGAATTTAAACAATGCTATAAAAATTGTGTCCCAGGCCTCACTTGAGGGATTATTATCGAGTGTGTGGCCCCACCACGACTTCCCAAGCATGCAGCACCTCTCCCCCGATCCACCCATTACATAAAAATACACAGAAGAATATAATAATTAAATTAAATTTACATCTACTAGACGGAACTTTACAAACAAGATGCTTTACGATAACGTATTTTTTTTACATTTTAGGTATAACAAACTATGATGCGATCCTAATGAAGTCGACCAGTTTCATGGATGAATCTTAGAGTCAATTCAAGAATATTTTTGTTAAGATCATTTGGGAAGTCTTTGTCACCATATAATAAAAGATGTGTTAAGAGCTCGTTTGGAATATTAACATATCCAAGTGGTCGCAGTAATGCAAAAACTCGTGCGAGAAGATTTCGGCGTTGAATCTCAAAGGAAAGGCAAAGCAACAAAAAGTGTTCCGTGTTCTCAATACCGTCGTTCGTAGGGCACATTGGATGGATGGTAACTCTAAAATTGTACTTGAACTTGTGAAAATTCAACTTGCTTAGTCCAACCCTAAGTTGAGTAAGATAGGATAGTCCGATGGTTCATGGATCCCAAAGACAGACTTAGCAGGGGGGCGGATAATGGACAATAGCTTTTTCTTAAAAATCGCGATGGTTGGTGCGAATCTGATCTCTGGACATAGATCATTCCAATCAGACAGACAACTGCGATAGAAACTAGATTGAAATCTTTCTGTCCTTGCTCTTATTCGCCCAACGACATCCTGTTTGCGAAGAGCATATTGCGACTGTTGAAGTTGCGGGATAGGATCTGTTGTATATGCAGGGGACATGTTATTTATTATTTTATAAAACAATGTTAGGCTTCTACTCCATCTTCGGGAACTTAATGACTCCCAACCAAGCTCAGCGTACAGCTTTTCCCGTGAAGTTCCCCTCCATGCCCCTGTAACGGCTAGGGCTGCAGAATACTGAACGGACTCTAACTTTTCCATAAAATTTGGTAATATTGTATTTCCGCTAAATTCACACACTCTAGCCGGAATATGGTAGATAACATCCCCGTAATCGAGATGGGGTCGCACATAGAGCTTGAATAATTCGTTAAGAGTATGTCTGGGTAGATACTTGGAGACAGTGGCGTAGCGTGAGCGCAGAACTTAGGCATGCGGTAACATAAAATATACGGCTATGTTGAATAAATGTAATGGTAATTTCAGTTTCTAAAAAATACAAGCGGTAATTAATGATAATCGTGATAGCAAATTTTGATTTTCAAAGTAACAAATCATTTGTAATTCTAATCAATCAAGGTGTCTATTCTTTGCATCAGAGGCTCCGACAGAGGTTGGAAAGTGAAGGGGGGCCAAGGGAAAAATTATCACCCATGCGAAAGTTTTTGAAAAAAGCTCAATTGTTTAGCAAGACTTTTCAGAATAACTCCTAGTGCTAAAACTGCTTTGCAAAAGATTTTATTCTTATTCATATTCCTCAAGAAAAGGCATCACCTAATGCCCACCTAATGTAAGAATTTTTTATGCTATAATGAAGCTGGGGATTCCCGCAAGAAGGAGCTCTCCACATTGCGAAATTGTTAACACACTGCAGAGCCTAAGCGAACAGGAGCAACAGTTTCTGCTCATTTTTTACTCTCATATTTAACTAAGATGAAATAGTGAGCTGTGAGAGTTGTTAGAATTGAAGATGCTTCCATGTGTAAAGTTTCAGAAAGTTAGTCCCGGCAAATCATCATGTATTTAGCAAGGCTTGCGCTCAGGTCTACCGCATGCCCTGGTCCGTAAATTCTGACTATACTGGCAAGCCTTTTGACTTGAATTACGGAATGCGGATCATAACAAATAGACTCTGACCCCACTTTGACGAAACTTTTTCTCTTTTCAACAGTCACAAAGTAAAGAAAGGAAAATAATTGGATTTGAAATGATGTATCACGCAAAGAGTATTCGCAAAAAGCAGCTTATAGGTAGAAAAATGTTGTGGATTATCAAATATTTGGGAAGGCTTGCGCTCAGGCCGACCGCAAGCTCCAGTCCGGAAAATTCTCACTTCTCTCAGAAGCTTTTCTCGAGTTGCACTGAAGCTGCACTGGAGCATCACATGTTTCTCTTATTTTGGACAGGCAAAAAGAGTGATGTGGAGGGGCTTCAGTTTTTCAGATTTTTCGAATTTCATAATTTTTAGCGATCTGTTTACTTGGAAAAATAGCCAATTTGGGGCCAATTGGCCTGTTGGCGCTAGAGTTCACTGCATGCTGCTCATGACATGAAAGAGAAGCCGTTTATTGCGGAAATTGTTATGCATTGAAAGTGTTGCAAGAATTCTAGAATTTGTCTATAAATTTTTACGCTTGCGCCGCAAGCGTAGCATACATAGACGCTACGCCACTGCTTGGAGAGATATCTCAGCAGGCCAATGCCTTTTCTTGTTTTAGAGATAGCTGATTTAATATGAGCGGAAAAAGTAAGCTTTGAGTCTAGGACAACTCCTAAATGTTTGTGTTCTTCAACTTTCGTCACTGGTATGTTATTAAAACGAATCACTGTATGTTGAATTTCAATTTTTTTTAGAGAATACCAATTCCACAGCTTGTTTGTGTGGATCTGGTTAAATGACATCTTCCAGTTATAGGCCCACTGACTTATCAATTCTAAGTCATGGTTCATGTCGTTGGCAGCTGTATTTGAGTCCTCTACTACGGTAAATAATGAAGTATCATCAGCAAAAAGCTTAGCATTACACTTTAAGTTTGTAGTTAGATCGTTTATATACACAAGGAAAAACAAGGGTCCTAAGATAGAGCCCTGAGGTACTCCTGCTGAAATATCTCCCCAACTTGAACTCTGCCCATTCAGAACAGTTCGCTGTTTTCGATCCTTGAGGAAACTTTGGATGAGAGAAAGAAATTCCCCTGAGACGCCACATGCCACACTCTGTCAAATGCTTTGGAAATACCAAGATACACAGAGCGAACATCAAGAGGAGGATTACAGTCAAACGCTTTGAAGATCGTATGCGTGATGGAAATTAATTGATTGACAGTAGAGTCCCCGGGACGAAAACCAGACTGATTTGGGTTAAGTAGTTCATTTGTAACAAGATGCTTGTATAAAGAGTTGTACATAAACTTTTCTAATATTTTGCCAAAGATTGGTATTAGAGAAATTGGACGGTAGTTCCCCTTGACATTTTTTTCATGTTTCTTATGAACTGGCACTACGTTTGCATACTTCCAAACTTCAGGAAATAAACCACGCCGCAAGCAATTCTTGAATATTATTTTAAGTGGGATGACTAATGCAGCATCACTTAATTTTATCATTCGGACAGATATTTCATCCCAGCCATGTGCCTTATTAGGATTAAGTGACCTTATGATGCTGCCAGTTGTAATGCTAGAAAAAGTTATGCTGCTAGGATATGTTTTAAAATTAGTTTGTTTACCGATTATATCCAACAAGGACTTTTGGTGCAGTAAGATCTGTAGCTTTAGATATAATAATTTAGATTCTACTTTTTTGCAGTGGCTGTTAAGTAATTGCGCCTTTTTAGATTATTTGATTTTTTTTAGATTTTAGATACCGGACAGTACATAAGTTGCCGTCAGTTTGCATGATAGCACAAACCGTCCTTCCTGTTTGTACCATTAACATTGGAAATTGGAACTATGGGCGCACATACCCGACCCATATCAGGCACCGCGGAGCAGGGGGGCTAGGGGGCTTTAGCAAAAAATGCCAAATATTAAGTATCAAACTACCAGAAAAGCCTCTTTTCATACGGTTTTAGCCCCCCCCCCACTTTTTAGACCCCCACTTTTCTCAACGCTTTTTCAATATTTGGTTTGGCCTACAGACAAAACCTAACATGGGCCGTACTTAATGCACACAATCTTATCGTCATCACAACAGTCAAGCAGTCCCGTCGGAACTGTGAGAGCCCCCCCCCCCTCCCCTCCTAATAATTGTCAAACTGTAATATATTTCCTTTATAACAGTGTAATAAGTGAGAAGGAATACAAAGGGCAGCGGCAACCCCTCCCACTAACCCCAACTAACCACCCCCCACTAACCCCCCCCATAACCCCCAACCCCCTCCCCACCGATAACGAACAATGCGACGGAATTTTCGATGTTATCCTCTGC